>CM052436.1:139178571-139209899 GCA_028533085.1 Varecia variegata | reverse complement strand
TTGATTTCTCAATGTCCCTTTCAGATTCATGCTGTCTGGCTAAATTATTTTAGGCTCCTCTCTGTCACTGCAACTAACAACGTTATGGGTTTTCACCTTTATTTCCTGACGTGTAAAACCTGACTTCCTCTCTATTCAACGACTTGCCATCTTATATAACCTCACTGCGGTTTTCTGTGCATGCTTCTCAGTTCTTAACCAACATGGAATAACCATTACCTCCCCTGCAACTCCTCCCAACCCCCGACATAGACCTGCTCATCAACTAGAACCACGTCTGCAGCTGTGAATTCAGACAACTCACCGACTGGCTGCAACATTCTATTCTAACTCTGTCATTTGGTAGCTTTCCTGAGCAACATACAACCTTGCAAAGATATCCAGCCCTTGACCACTGCAATTTCTCTCCATCACCTCCCCACTCTTCTGTTTTTCTCTCTCTCCCTACCTAGTGTACTCTCCGCAGCTTATCATTACTTTTGTCTAATCTTTAGCCTCACTGGACTTCGGTTATATTCAACTGGGTACTCCCGGGTGATGGTCTAGTTTCCAGCTTTCCCTGGGCTTTGCCCTGGAACCCTACATGCTGCTGGAGAATATTACACAGCTGTCAAAATGACATTGGTAGTACTTTGTCATCATCAGTGCATCTCGCTCCTCAATGCTGCCTGCTTAGACCTTGCTTCCATTCTCAACAGTGGCTAATTAAAGCTCTCTCAACTCTTCTCAGTTTTATCATCTGGAAAAGGAGAATAACAAAGGGCCTATTTTATGGAATTATTTGAGGATTCAATTCATCATTCAGGCAAAGCATTTAGAGCAACATCAGGAACATGTATACTTCATAATGATTGCAGTAAATTCACTTGATCTTCAAACCTCAGTTCCTGCTTCCTCCCTGTTACTGTCAGCAAGTGCCCTCTCCTCTTCTTTCACCAATGGATAGAAAGCAAAGCCTTCACATCTTTGCAGTAAAATGTGGTGTATGTATACCATGGAGTACTACTCAGCTATAAGAAACAATGGTGATCTAGCACCTCTTGTATTTTCCTGGATAGAGCTGGGGCCCATTCTACTAAGTGAAGTATCCCAAGAATGGAAAAATAAGCACCACATATACTCACCAGCAAATGTGGCGGGGGAGGGGATGAGTGTATACATACATAATGAGAGCGATGCGCACCGTCTAGGGGATGGACACGCTTGAAGCTCTGACTGGGGGCGGGGAGACGAGGGCAACATAGGTAACCTAAACTTTTGTACCCCCACAATATGCTGAAATAAAAAAAAAAAAGAAAGTAAAGCCTCCACAGTCTGCTGTCAACTTTGTGAACGTAGCAGTAGGACCGTGAATCTTCACTTTTTAAATAAAGGAAGTTTTTTCTCTTCTTCCATGTAGAGTTAGAACCTGTCGGGTGTTTTTTCAGATATGTAATTTACTGTCATTTCTTCAGAGGAGGGATTATCCTATTTTTAATACAACCTTTTTTTTTTGTTTGTTTGTTTCAATCCTGACTGCATTTGTCAGCATTTAAACATGTTTAGGTCTCTTTTGTTTTAACCAACCAATCAACCAACCAACCAGCAAAGTTGTCCTGATGTCAGGACCCCCTTCCCCCAGTGACATTCTCTAGTCTCTCTTCATAGCCAACTGCATTTCCCGCCTCAACAATTCCAGGCATCGAAACCTGTCTTTGTCTCTCTTCACTCCACTGACATCTCTCTCACCAAGTCATTATGTCTAAATCCAGTGGTCATTTTCACCTTTTTTCTTTAAAGTCTCAAAAGCCCTTGACATAGCTGAGTGGTCCCTCTTTCTGAAAAGCTTTTTTCCCCCTTAAGTTCCACAAAAACCACATTGCCCTGGTCTTTTTCCTACATCTCTGGTTATTCTTCCTCTGTCTCCATTATGGGCATCTACTACTTCATTAAATGCCAATGTCCCTATGTCATCTGTTCAATAATTTCTTCTCTTTCCAAGTTTCATACACTCTTTTTACTGTGTTGCCTTCGGTAACCATTTATATGCTCATTATTACAGCATCTACATATGCAGACCGCATTTCCCATCTGCCCTGTACTTACAGAGCCAACATACGACGGGACATCCTCATCTAGTGGTGCCACAAGAACTTCAAATTTGTCATGTACAAAACTGAATTCATGAGCTGTCACCACAAACACACTTTGAATAATGTGTTCATTATTGGCACTAAAATACACTGTTCAAAACAATTCAACCAATTCAGCATCTTTGTGTGACAAAGGATGTGACAAATATTACAGTTTAGGTGACTTTATTTTGGGGAACTGTAGTCATTTTTCTAAGTCAAGCCTGGACATCACTCTAGAGTATTCCTTCTCCCTTTTTGTACCCATCCAAATCCCCCCAAAATTCTACCTCCCCTCAAATCATGTCCCTTTGATTCTTCCTCCAGAATTTCTCAAATTGGTCTCTTTCTTCCATTACTATCCTTGTCATTATCCTTGTCAAAATCTTTGTCCTTCTTTCCAAGTTTACCACACAGACAGTGGTGTTATTACAGACTCCAGCTCAGCACCTTGGGCATGGAGGTAAGGGAGAGATAAATTCTGATTGGAGGATCTTTAATTATCAACTGTGTATTAAGTCTCTATTAGTCATAAAATAAAACTATTAAAATAGGAGAACATAAATATAATTGAATAATAAAGTAGATAACTCATTATGGCAAAATCTTTTAAACAATACAATTTAATCCATAAGTTTTCCTTTTGTCAGTTAATTCCATGCTAATATTCTAAATAGATTGTTATTTGATTACCTCATTTCTGAATCATCTTGAATCCTGTCTCAGGCTTCACCTCCCCTAAGAATATTATTTCCCTGGTTTTAGGCTATTTTGGCACGCACTTTTTCTAGACTGCCTCTTCCAGCTGCTGTTGTCCTTTCTCTGTCTTTCTCTCCCTTATTGTGCCTGCCTGCCTACAGGCCCAAATTTCTGCACTTGAAAATCTGTTCACCTACTTAGTTTAAATTAAAGGGATTGCTTTATTTGGTTTTTCAAGCCCAATTGCATCACAAAATCTCATTTCCTTTCCTGCTAACAGAGGCAGCCAAAATCTTCCAGGAGCCTTCACATCTACTCCCCAGCATTCTGGATTTGAAAATAAAGAAAAAATAGCAAGCCCAGTGTTGGCCATTGCTCTAAGGTGCATTCTCAAACTCAGCTTTACAAGTACTGAACTTCCTATTTTGACAATGGGCCCCTCTATGCCTGTTACTCATTGTTTCATTTGGGTTTGGGTTTCAGGGACAACCTAAATATCACCCCTTGTCCCCTCCAGAATCTGAACCAATTTGGGCCTGGGGGCAGGCAGGCAATGGGATAGAGTTACAGCTGGAATTAGACAGCAAGCAAGAGAGGGCATAAGAGAGAGAGAGAAAGAAAGAGATCCCTTCCCAGATGGGAACCATGGATAACATATCCTCAATGGCTTATGTGTATTTAACATGCATTTGCCTGAACAACACTTCATGCCAAGCACTCTGCTAGGCACTGGAGATACAACACGGAACACAGGAATGCATTCTCTAGTTCCATGGGGCTTACATACAGCATTTAAATCTAAAAGGAAGAGATCAGTAACATAAAATGAGCTTTACAATCAGCCATGTCTGGAATCAAAATTCTGAGATCATCAATTATTAAGAGTGGTAAAGTACATTTAATTGCTTATTTTCATAATTATTTATCATGAAAGATAGCCATGGACATTTTGTGAGCATTGTTTCCTATGATAGAATCAGAGTTGTATGATAGGAAGAGCACTTTTGTGTATCATTTCAATTTTACATGATTTTTTTGCTTTAGTGTTTTTGCAAAGAATAAGTCAATTATTTATTTTTTAAAATTTAATGTGTGTACACTGCATGGGTAAATATTTTAGACTTAAAAAAATTCAAAATGATTATGAAATCTTTTCTGAATTAATGAAATGCACATAATGTACATTTTGGATACAATTAGGATTAGGAGTCGAAAGACTTGAATGCTAATTTAAGTCCAGGAACTAGTTGTCTTTGCCTGTATGAAGTTATTAATTTTTCTGAAGCTCTTTTTCCTTGACTACATTTTGGGGAAATTCACAGTCCTTTGATGAAAATTACTCAAGACCGTACCCATTTAGTAAATGTCGGTTTCCTCTTTGTTCTTTGCCATGGCCCACTGCCACTGCTTAGTTTGTACTCTTGCCACAGCATGCACTGGGCTCCTCTGGATTTCTAGGGAGATTGGATAGAACACAGAGGTGTGAAACTTGGAAACCTTTTAAACCATCTTTATATGGGTTACCAACAGGGAAGGAAATAGAACCATGCTTCCCGAGAGAAGAGGCTCTCCTAACACTTTCTACTTACACTCATATGCCTTACAACATTTACATATCCATAGCTTCTCAGATCAGAAATATACACTTTGCCTAGATTAACTGTAAATCACATTTAAACCCTTTATGCCAAGTCTTTGCAGAATGTGGGGAGTATAATTTCATAACCAATCTATTTGAAATTCTAAATAAAAGAAGATATTTCTAACATGCAAATTGCTGACATTTGCCAATATATTTGCAAAATGCCAGCGTAGCCAGAGGGAATTTGTCTATAAATGTTCCACATAATGTTCAAGTAATGAATTCCTTGTATTAAGCAACTCTAAAACAGAGTTACTTTCTAGTTGTGGGATCCCAAGGTTTTGCCTATCTATTTTAACAAACACTCTTGATTCCCAATGTGGAGAGAGAAATAAATCTATTTCAGTTGGCATTATTCATGATGCTCCCCCAATTCATAATTCAAAGTCCATTGAGAATGGCGCCTACAGTTTCAGATATAGAATAGAACTTTATCTTAATGCATTTCACAGATTAAGTAATAAAGATATTGTCTTGTTGGGATCATCCCTAGCTCTCTTTTAAAATGATAGTTATTGAATATTTTTTATATTCCAGACATTTATCTAAGGTGTGTTATATAATTTAGTCCTCCCAATAATCCTCATTTTGAAGTTGGGGAAATGCTCATTTAACAAGTTGATTGCCCCAAGGTCAAATGTGTATAAAAGAGTGGAAAGAAGATAAAAATCCTAAATTCTAAGCTTTTTTCTGCCCCACTGTGTTATGTTGGTAACTACTGATGGCAGCGACTCCCCACCCCCGCCCCAAGGGCAGTCAGCTCAGCTCTGGAGACCGGTGTGAAGTGTAAAAAGTTCAACAAAATTATATGGTGCTTACAGTAGCCTCCTCCCTCCACCCTTCAGATGTTCATTCATTGATTCATTCTAAGAAAGTCTTTCCACACCTCTTACATGCCAGGGAAACAAAGCAGACACCTGAGACCCAGGTGAGCCGTTCTATGCTTGATCCTCAGTACCGGCCTTTCTTGCCGAAATCAACAACCTGTCTCACTGGTGAACAGATATGGTCCAATAATGAATCATATATTATTAGTAAAAATAAGGAGACTACCTCTTGCTGTTTTAAATCACATTTTTGTTAACTTTAGAGAATTACTTTAAGAAAATTTGTCTCTGGTGGTGAAGGATATTATGATTAAGCCATTGCTCCACCTTCTCTTCAGTATCTTCCTTTATTACATTTACATAGAACTAAATTTACCCTGAAACTTTCAAAATCATTGTAGAATGATCCCTTTTTGATGTGTTTGACTGTTTCTTTGTGTTTCTATATCTCTGTCTACCTGCCACCCATTCATCCCTTCACTCATTTGTCCATAAGTACATGCAATATATAAATAGATTTGTTTTCATATTTGCCATAAGCAAGATGTAAAATGATGTAAACAAATAATAAGAAACTTTTTAAGTGGTGGGATTTTATTTTTGCTTTTGTTTTTTATTTTATTGTATCGTTACATATTGCCTAATTTTTTTTTTATTTTAGTATTTATTTTGGATTATGATTTTTTAATTTTTGTATTTTTACCAAAAATAAAGCCTATTTTTTAAAATGTAATGGGTAAAAACTGTCAGGATAAATATTTTGAAGATTTAAAAAAATCAAGTCAAAATGATTATGAACTCTTTTCTGAATTAATGAAATGTAAATAATGTGCATTTCAGGCACAATACCAAAAACCTCTCAAACCTGAATGGATTATAAACTAGGTTAGATGTAGATAAGAACACATAAAATAAGAAATATAAATAGAAAATACACAATATAACTCATCCCAAGTAATACTACAGTTTTAAAAATTCTCAGCCAAGTTAAGATATTATGTTATAATGAGCAAATATGTTCCAATAGTGATCAAAATCAGATTTTACTGAATGAGAAACTAGATGAACGCTCTGTTAATGACTCAGGCTTTTGCTTAAGGGAGAAATACTAAAAAATTTCAGAACACATTTTTTTCTCAACTTGGAGTAGAGATTGCATAGATTGAATAGATTTCAAAATAGCTCTTGTCAAGTTTAAAGGATTGTCTACATATTTGCTCTCAATAATTCCTACCATTATTAAGTATTTACTATGTGTTAGACACAGCATTTTTATACTTTATAAGAACTCTCCCATGTAATCTGTTCATCAACTGTATGAAGTACATACTAGTGTATTCTTATTTTCAGATGAAGAAACAGGTTTTTAAGAGTGCTAAGTAATTGTCTCAAGGTTATACAAACCTGAAAGTTGAAAAGAGCAGTTGAAGCCAATGTTTCCAATGCCCCAGCTCTAACTATTACTCTTCCAAAAAATTATAATATTCTTCTTAGAGTCTGTAATGGTTCAATTATATGTGTCGACTGGGCGAGGCTCAATTATATGAGCAACTGGTCCAGCTCTAGTCTAGACGTTGCTGTGAAGGTATTCTGTATTTGTGTTAGCATCTACAATCAGTTATCTTTAAGTAAGGCAGATTACCTCATCCAATCAGTTTAAAGGCTTGAAGAATAATAATTGGTGTATCCCAGAGAGGAAGGAATTCTCTTTCAAGATTATAACAGAAATTCTCACTGTGTTTCCAGCCAGGCTGCCCTAGAAATTTCACACTCTGCACTGCAATAACAACTTCTGTCTGAGTTTCTAGCCTGGTGGCCTATCCTGTGGATACCAGACTTGCCAGCTCTCACAATTGCATTAGCTAATTCCTGAAAATAAAACTCCCAGTGCACACACATACACGCATACACACACACACACTCTCTCTCTCTTCATACCCCATTGGTTCTGTTTCACTGGAGAACCCTGACTTATGCAGAGTCAGTACAATAGACATACAATAGACAAATTTTTTTTTTATTTAGCTAACTTACTTCAACTTCCTCAAGGTATCATTTTACTAATTTGTCAAATGTAAATAATATGATTTTATTTATGGGTGGTATATTTCTACTAAGTTGTAAGTCTTGCTATTTCTGTAATAAGCACATATAGTCACTTTTAGGGAATGGTTACAAATGGGACCAGACATAGGAAATATTCCCCATTCAAAATATAAATATTTTGTGCACTTCGGTTATATACTTGAAGCTAGCTTCTGAACAATTTTTCATACTTATTTCTTGATAATAGAATTGTTTTCTATGTGTATTTAAGTTTTAAATGTTTAAGGGCTCAGACCAATAGAAATTTCTTTCATACCACTCCACCCCACCCCCGGCTTCATACCTAATAGTTAAATGTATTGTGTTTTGAGCTATAAAATTTCAGAATTAAGCTACTTCACTTATGACCTAGTTCAGCATTTTCCAAACTTCGCTATTTGAATACTGCTTTACAACTTTTGACATAACCATTGCCACCCATACTCTCATTTACTTAGGACAGTAGTCCCCCCTCTTACTTGTAGGGGATACATTCAAAGACCCTCATCGGATGGTTGAAAGCAGGGATAGTATCAAGCTCTCAATATACTATGTTTTTTCTGAATGAACACAGATACCCTAAAAGTCTCATCAGTTGAGTTTGGTTTTATTTAGTGAAGAGTTTTGTAAGTTCTCAGTGTGAAATACTCTTAAACAAAATTATCCTCTTAAACAAAAACAGAAAACCAAACTAAACCAAACTCAGTAAGTAAAATTACATATGTATATATATAATTTCAAGTACAGATATTCTCATGGTAAAAAAAAAAAACAAAAAATCATTGGGGTATTCATCAATTAAGAGTCCTTGTGGTCTTTTTGAAAGGAAGAAGGAAAGAAAAGAAAAGAAGAAAGAGAAGGAGAAAAACAATTTTTTCTTCTTGCTTAGCCTGATACCTACAAATAAACTAAAAACAGAAATTAAAATTCAAAGACATTCTTTCTCAAAACACAAAATAAGAAGCTTGATATCAGTGGAGGCTAATAAGCTGATACAGGTGAAGTTGCATGGCTTTGAAATTTTTGAAGAATCTCTCAAAGGGGCAATCTGTTTATCATTTCAAATGCCCTTGTTATCATATGTAATTTAAAAAATAAGAGAGTTTTGAGATTTGAACCACAACCTAATTTTTTTGTCTTGTTTTTACTCTACTTATTTAGGCCAAATGAAAACTTGGTTTGTTGATCTTCTTGCTGCCGACTAAGAGAGATATACTGACTTAATGTATATACAGCATTTTGTCAGAGGAGAGAGTCTTCCCTTTGGGTCCTAAGCAATTGTGATAGCAACATAAGGAGACTTGAAAAATGTGGCTGGTCCCTGTAGCTAAAGCAAGACCCAGGGCCTCAGAGAACAGGTCTCTGTACTAACCTGTACATTCACAGGTAGAGAAACAAGAGTTGCTTTTAAGACTCTCTCCCTAACATGGGCCACTCTACTTCCTGTGAGACAGGGTTCTCCCAGTTGGAGATGAGATCTGTTCTCTTGGTTTCATTTAGGCACATTCCATATGTCATGACACACCACTTGCTGAATTCCTCTGCATGTGCCATATAGAGCCCTGGCTTAGAAGTAAAATAGAAACCCTGATCATAATCCTTTCCTGAGTATTTATCCGTGTTGCAGACGGAAAGAGAAACAGTAGTGTTCTGATTAGCAAAACTAGTTTCTACTGAGGATACAGTTTTTCAAGTCTGATCAAAGGACTTTTTAGAAAGATTCCTCATTCTGAAATAATTTTAATAGGGCTTAAAATGGGGGGAGGTCAGCAGAGGATTTAGAGGGTTTTGAAGTCTGGGTTTAAGGAGCCAAAGGCAAGTGTTTCAAGATGAGAATCTAAGATAGGGCAAAGTTCATAGTACAATAGTTTACAATTGGTGGTCACAGCAAGATGAGAGTCTCGAAGTGAGTTTGACAAATGAACTGTTTGCCCACATGGGCCATCTAATGTCCCCATAGAAAACTGTTCATCCAGAAGAGCAAACTGTTTGTTCAGATATATTGGTTTGCAGGAATTTACTGAAGTGAACAGGGAAAATATCTATTGGTTTATAGTCTTTTCTTTCTGGGCAAGATTTCCCTGGAACAAATGGTTAAGTCTTGTTGACAGAGATGGCTTCAGTTCTCAGTCCTATTAGTTAAGCTATGTGGATATAGGTGGTCTCAATCCTCACACGTCTGTAATGTCTCTCTTACTGCTCCCCAATCCAAACAAACATTTCCTTTTTTTCTGTTGGGCGATGACTCATTTATAACAGGTTTCTTATCTTCTCTTTTGTGGTTATACTTACTTATTCATCAGATATAGCCGCACTTAGATTGTGTCTTCTTAGAGAATAGGAATGATGATTACTATTTTTTTATCTCTACCTTTTAGACAAAATCTAACTCAATGTATAGAAGGTTCTTCAAAATTTTCTGTTGCATTTAAACTTAATTATTCTGCTTCTCTGTGAACTGCTTGTCTTGTGGTTATCTCACTATTTCTAATCTAGTCTTGCTTGGTTGTTGAACATCTATTTCATGACATATTGTGTGAAGTCAGATGTTCTCAACCTTGAATTCCATTTGAATCACCTTGAGAGCTTTAAAATAAAGTACTAGGGAGCTTTAAAACCTGCTGATACTCAGGTCAGCCCCCTAGTTTCTGACTTAATGGATCCAGGGTTTTCTTCAGTCTCCCCACGTGATTTTACTTTTTGGCCAAGGTTGGAGAGAAGTAAGTGATGAACGAGATATAGGTGATTTCAGGGAGCTTAGAGGAGGAAGAAACACATTACACAAAACAATAATAATTGTTTGAATAAAATTGTGATAAGTGCTGTGGGGAAAAAAAATAAAAGTGCTATGAGAGCTAATAATGTGGTTACCTAAGCTCCTTATTAGGGAAGTCAGAGGAGAATGCCCTGGGAAAAAGACATTTGTGGTGAGACTTGAAGGATGAATATTAGAAATTAACCGGATAATAAAAGAAAGGGTGCAGCATGGTGAACACCACTCCTAGTGACTGGGAAGACCTTGTTGAGTTAAAGGATCAGGGAGAAGGCTCGTGTGGGTGGAGTTTAGTGAACAAGGGGCGGGCGGTAGTATGACAATCATGGATAGGTGGGCAGGGGCTAGATTATTCAGGGACTTCCAGGGCACTGAATGATTTTTAACCTCATCCTAAGGGTAATGGGGAGCCTTTGAGGGTAGATAATTGATTCCAAATGTATTTTTAAAAGCTCGCACTAGCAGCCAACCATAGAAAGGATTACTTTAGGGGAGGGGAGATGGACCACAAGGGACCTTGGGAGCTAGAACCAAAAGTTACTGCAGGTCAGGTGGGAAATGGTAAGTTTGGACAGGGGCAATAGAAGTGGTGATGCAGACACATCGATAAATTTTAGATATCACCAATGATATAATCAATTGGCCTTTCCAATGGGTTGGATATGGCTGTCTGTTAATAATTGGACTGATAGGGTCAACCTACCGATTCTACTAGCAGTCTCATTCTATTATTATATCACTTTGGTTTATTCAAAAAATCCTGAGCCAGCAGAAGTCATCACACAATATTAAAGTCTGACCTAGGTTCATTTAAAGATTTTTAGTGCACCAACTATTCAAAGAACATGTTGTTAAGTTAAAAAAAAAAAAAGTTCTAGATGTTTCAGGGAAAAAAAGGATCTTGAGAAATTGCTCTATCTTGTTCTGCTCTGCAACTTCTTCCCATAGGATGTCTGGCAGGTGCTGGCACTTTCCCCTTGGAATTACACCCATTCTATGTGGGTTTCTTTTAATTTTTATTTTTTTCTGTTTCATCTAAAACTTTTCCTTCTTTCTGAGACAATCTGTCGGCTGATGTCTCGGGCCAGTCACCTTGAACTCCCCAGAAATTCTTTTTAACACTTCAGTCAAGCTTTATTTTAGAGCATTTTTCCTGGCTTATTACACACATCCTCATTTTCATCACGCGCTGGTGGTTTGCTTGAAGCGTTGGCTCCCTTGGTCGAGTCTGCGCAGACTTGATCCTCCAGCTACATTCTTCTGGCGGAAACACTCATCTTCCCTCAAAACAGGTCAGAAAGCCTTAGCTGGATGTCCGCCTGGGTGCAGCGGTGGCTGCAGCGCTGGGCTGGGCCGGTCAGGCCGGGCTGGGCTGGGGCAGGCGGGCACCTGCGGCTGCCGAAGGGTCCGAGCACCGAACGCCGCCCAAGCGCGCACCTTTCCGGGGAGGGGTGACTCCTGCGCCCCGGGAGCGAGGCCGGGAGCAGGACAAGGGCCAGGGCAGGACGAGGCGGGAGGAGAGGGCTGCGGGCGCGGCTCCGAGCAGGTGGCAGTGATTGCACGACACCCTGGCCAGGTCCAGAGCACCCCTGGACACAGAATGCACCCCAACTTCCCAAACAGGGGCAGAGTTCCCCTAAAGTGACCTCTGTAAGAGACCCGGGCAGTGTCTCCTAGGTGGTGTGTCTTCCCTGCTATAATAAATATTCATAGGTCTGTAGTGAACAAGATAATATTTGCTAAAAATGTAAATTAATATTTAGCACAAAAACAATTTAGATTCACTCTGGACTCCCATGAAAATTTATTATTTAATCTTTAAATATGTTTACTTAATACTGGAACATTATATACATTTCCTAAAGCAAATTTTAATACAATATTTAGAAATCTAACAGAGGTTGTCGAAGCTACAGCTGTTGGATAGTACCGATTGCTTTTATAAAAATTTATTAATTCCTACTCAAACACTTCATTAACTCTATTATGGCCCAAGATTTCTGATAGCATGTCAAGATGTTTTATCTCCTAAGACAAATTCCAGTTACATTTGCAATTACTAACTCAGAAGCAGATTTTAAATGCAGGCAGTAAGTATAATGGTGAATACGTGTCATCATACATTTGTCAAAACCCATGGAATGTACATCAAGATTGAACCCTACTGCAAACTGTGGACCCTGGGTGATAATGGCTTGTCAATGCAGTTTCATCAATTGTGACAAATACACCCCCCTGGTGCAGAATGTCCATAGTGCAGGAGGCTGTGCGTATGTGAAATCAAGGAGTATATAGGGACTTTTTGTACTATGCTCAGTTTTCTGTGGACCTAAAACTGCTTTAAAAAATAAAGTCTATTAAAAATGAAGGGAATATTACAATCCTCAGTGCATTATTGATAACTTTGCTAATGAGGTGGAGGTCAGGACCAGGGAAAGTATGGCAGAATAGGGGTGTCCCAATCAAGAACTCACAAGCTAACGCTGGCATTATCTTCTGGTATTGAAGCCCTGATATACCTGTAAGGAAATGACACTCCTAGCCCACTCAAATTATTTATTTCTGCCTTGGCACTGGATTTTTATTAAGAAATCCACAATTCTTTTAGCCCCATTTACTGGTACATTACACAATAGAAATATTTATGCCCCTGCAGAGGTGGTTGGAATGGTATGTGTTTGTGTGTAGTGTGTATGTGTGTGTATATGTGTATGAGAAAGAGAGAGATGATTTTGCAAAGATTGAGAGAACGAATTCAAAATTCAGACAATTTTCATTTCACATCTCAGCTCTGCTACTTTCTGCCCTGCTTCCTCAAGCAAAACTAGTTAACTTCATTCAGACTCTTTTCTCAACTATAGAATTGTGATAATATCACTTATTCTCATGGTTGTGGTGAGGATTAAATAAAATGCTTATATTTAACTTAGCACAGTGGCCGCCACAGAGTCAGAGCCACTAATCGTTTGACTTTTAAGTCCCCTAACTGTTCAGGGTCTCCCATTCTTCATCTGAAAAGGAGGAATTGCATGAAATTATTCTTTGACCTCTTCCAGCTATAAAATGTCATGATTTTTTTTCCATGCTATTATAATTTAACCTCAAGGGAAATAATCCATTGACCCATTTTCTCATTAATACTATTTGGTGAACACCAAAACTAAATATTCTTATTGCACTGGTGAAACAAAATTTTTATTTTACAGGTAGGTTTTATCCTCCCCCTCCCCTAAATCTGGCAGGTGTTAGAATACTGGAACATAGAGAAGGTGATTCCCACCAGATTTCCTGTGTGGTTATAGAGGGAGAGCTTATTCCACTCTCACTTAGATAACTGTGTAGGCATAGCTACCCAAATCCTAAAACCAGCCATGACCCAGGAGTAGGACTGCCAGATAACATTCAGTACATCTAGTTAGATTTGAATATCAGATAAACGTTTCTTTAGCATATTTTCCAAATATTGCGTGGGATGTGTACTAAAAGTTATTCTTTATCAGAAATTCAGATATAACTGGGAATCCTATATATGTTACTTACTAAATCTGTCAACCCTATAACAACACAATTCACATGGCTGTTATTTTAAATTTCCACCAGAAGTACAAAAATGGCACAGTTACCCTCAAATCTAACCCCTTGTCTATATTCCCGCCACTACTTGCTTAAGGCTGTATCATCTCTTAGGCTCTTTCCATTACACTGAAGGACACGTACTTCTATTGTATTTTCTTTTGATGAATGGGACTTCATATCCATTTATTCATTGCCATGCCTTTATGCAGACTCTGGGTCTCCAAGGCATGCTGGTTGACCTAGCTGAAGGGTACAGCCCATGACCACAGCAAGTAAACTCAACTATCTAACTTAAATGAGAGTCAAGGCCACAAAGCATATGGAGATTTGTTTCAACTCTTTATTATTCCAAGGTTACCATCAACCAGGTTAATGAGGTCAAAATTGCATTTGTTGGGTCAGAGAATGAAGTGGTGTTTAGATGAAAAGAAAATTGTTAAAATTGACAAAGAGCTAATGATAATGAGATGCTTAATGGTGTGATGGAGGAGACAGTTGTAACACTCTCTTAATGGAAGTTCAAATGATTTTTGCTGAACTTTCTCTAACTTTTTTGCTCTTGCATTATGTATGATTTATCACAACTAAAATTCTGAGCACAACGGATAAGCCTGGACTTTGAAATATGCCTTCGGATGCTCTTTAATCAGTTCAGAGATTTTGTTATACATAAGCTCCTTTTTCTTCTGAAAGCAAACACAGGGAGTACTTATTCAGATAGTACAAAGGGAAATGATATTGGTGGAAGATAAGAGTGGAACTGACAAATCCTAGTTGTTGGACAAATTAGTAGATTCATTAGAAAAAAAAATCACTTTCATAAATTATTATGTTGGTCAGAAGAAATATCCAAAGCCAGACAATGTAATATTCTTTAGAACTTGAAGAATTTGTCTTACTGTGTCTCTCTTCTCCATAAAATGGTACAACTTATCATTCATACTCCTTCACCATCATCCCAGCCCATAAATTTATTCTTCTGACTATGTATCTTTCAGGAAACCAGCACCCCAATGGTATTTATTTACTGCAGAATTAAAGGTGGGCTGAACTCTGGGCTCTGTCCCCCTGCCACTTATTAACTGCATGACCTTGTAGAAGTCACTTAACTTTTCGGACCCTGGACCTCTTCTTTTAAACATACATACATATATACATAGCATACGTAAAATCTCTATCTCAGTACTGTAATGAGGACTAAGTCGGTTAGCTCATGTACAGTTCTTAGATAATAAATATCCATTATCTTGAAAGGAAATAATTCTTAGTACTGATTTTAATGGAAAATATAAACTCATGTTAGTATTAAGAAAAATGGGTAAATTCTGCTATCATCTTATAGTAGGAAAACCCATCTAATTATGACTCAAAGTCAGAAACAATAAGGGAAAAGATTAATAAATTATACTAAAAAAACCCAATAAACTTGGCTTGGCAAAAAAAATAGCATGATAAAAGTTAGAATAATTTTTTTAAAAAATGGACAAACTAGAAAAATAACTCTGGTGGGGGAATAATACCTCTAGCCATGTGGTGATTCTTTCTCCTACCACCCACATGACTTCCTCTACCCCTTTCTGTCTGCCTGGTCTGGAGCGCTGTATCCTTCTCTTTCTTAAAATGACTTGTGTTCACCCCCTTTCCCTGTCTTTCTAAGTAGCACCAAGATTCAAGTCCCCCCAGAAGATAACCCTGAATTGGGAGGTATTTTATAAATAGCATATTCGTTACACTTGGCTCAATAATTTTCCAGGAATATGCCCAATCTGTATGGGAAATTCTAATTATCAGGAATTGTGTGTCTTTTCTCTGATCTTGACCCATTCTTGTATAGAAATAAGAAAAAAATTTGAAAGAGAGACAAACCTTTAATACCTCTTCTAAAGGCCTTAAGAATCCTTACCTCTCCAAAAATAGAATTTCCTCAAATGAAAACCTTGACACAGATATCTCCGAGGTGGAGTTTTAACAACTGTTTCATTGATCTCAGTTGCTCATTTGTCCTCTTCCTACCTTGAGGGGTAATGTGAATTAGAAGGCTCAGCTTAAACATAACTAGTTAAATAGTACTTATATCCATCTCGTTCTAACATTTCCTTGTTTCAGTGGATCTTTCCACTTCAGAGCTGCATTTACATCCATATTCCAATATGTCTGTCCTCTGAAATAATTATGTGCTGCCTTTGTCCCCAGGATGTAACACTTGATCTTCGGCTGATCACATAGAGTTGTTGTTTGCCCAAACACTAAATGAGGCAGAGAAGAAGACTTTGGCTTCTCAAATGCAATCAATATCATCAGCTTGTCAAATCTCTAACAAGGCGCTTAGGGGGAGGATACCGAAAATAATAGTTATTAACCAGCTATTTGGTAGGCATTATTAGGCAAATCAAAATAGTATTTTAATGTATGAAAAACTTTGTGAGAATATAATATTTTGTCCAACCCCTAGATATCCAATTCACATAAATTAATGTATTTAATTGTGTAAGTCAGACCTGCATTGAGTTCCCCTTACATGCCAGGCATTCTTCTAGCTGATGGGAAGACGTCAGAGAATCAAACAGGTAAAGCTCTCCTACCTCTCTAGAGTTTGTAATCTGGCAGGGAAGGGTACAATAAACACAATGTTTATGTATATATTAACATCATATAGGGTGTTCAAAAGGTGATATGAGCTAAGGAAAAAGAAAAGAAGGTTTAGAGCAACATGAGGGAGTGGCAGCATTGAACACAGTGGTCTGGGGACCCCCAAGAAACTGTGAGATTGAAGCAAACCCCTGCGGAAGGTGAGGGCCTGGGTCCTGTGACTGGGGACGACTGTGACAGGTGGAGTCCATTGGGGAAGAACATGCTGCTTTTCGGTGTGGCTGGAGAGACATGGGCAAAGAGGAGGATTTTGAGAATGGACTTTGGAGTGAGGTGCAAGAGCAAAAGCAGGAATAGTGGTTAGAAATCAAGTAAATTCTCCATGTCACATAGCAAGAAGTAGCAAAATCGGAATTCAAATCAAGGTTTACCTGATTCCCAAACTCCAGCTCTTTGCACACAGTTGGATCATAAGTTTGTTGTTGCTCTTTTGTGCTGAAGATTTTCTGACACAGGGTTTGTAGTGGATGAGGTGGAGGAAGGATGAAAATTCTTCCCCACCAGACTGAACCTGCCTCCCTTTGCCCCTGACCTTTCCGCTGCCATCTCCTTTGTCAGGTTTGGTTGGAAGACAGGGCCATAGAAATCTCTGGAGTTGCTTCTAAATGGATATAAAGTTGTCCCACAAATAAGATCTTGAGTTCAATTTTTGTAGTCTTTTCCACTTCAATTTGTGTTTCAAATACCCATCAAAAATTTCCCCACCTTGCCCTGCAGGATTACGTTTTTATATTCAAGTATTGAACTTTATATCGATCCAATTGATTTTGGTGGAGCCAAACCCAAAGATTTTTCCCAGCAAGAGAAAACTATCTGAATGGTACCTGGGTCTCTTCCTTTATTGTTATCTTTACTGTTATGAAATAATTTAAAGAGAAATATAAAGGCAGTTCAGAAGGAAAGCCTGGGACAATTGACTTCAGCTAAACATTTCTAATTATGGCTTTAATTGCAATAGAACTTTGACTGAATTCTAATACGCCTTAGATGTGTGAATTTCCTAATAGGATATATTCAATAGTGGCGTGCTTAGAACTCATCCGTGCTTAAAATGGTATGTGGTTTTTAACATCTTCGTTAAGTTATGGGCACATAGACAACACACAAATTGGGAATCAGTCCTACGAGACCAGTCCCAGATCAGAGATAATGAATGTCCTATGCAGTTTGGCCATGAACTCTCTGAAATTATGTGGAAACTCTGTGTATGTGTATACTCAATATTTCTGGAATGTGGCCCACAGATTCCATTAGTTTCTTGACCTCATATGAAATAGGGCCCACAGATCAATTGTTTCCTTATGACTCATTGCTTTGTGAAAAATAAAATTTTAGATTTGTGTCATAATTCACAAAACACTGATCTGTATCTTAGACATCGCATGCTAAGTCTTTTGGAGTGGGGCAAGTTACACATAATATAAAACAATTGTGTGATACCTTGGCTACTTAGAGAAGGTTTCATTGAGACCACAGTGTTTATACGTATATTAGCTCACAGGATTGAGCTCCCCTAAGTAGAAAACAAAAAACAGACTCAAACTAGTTTAAGCAATAACAAGAATTGGCTCAGATAACTGAAAAGTACAGAAATAAAGTTGCTTTTAGGTGCAGCTTGATCCATAAATTTGTTGTATCATCAGAGCTCCTGTTCTTTCAACTTTGCCTCTTCAGTGTGTCAGCTTTGTCCTCAAGTTGGCGTTTCTTGGGGAAGCAAATGGCCGTAGCAGTTCCCCACGTCTTGTTCCCCACAGAGTGAAGAAGAAGAGAGCCTCTTGTTTGCAGCATTCCCAGCCAGCGCTGAGATGACCCCATCGAGTCAGTCCATTGGTTCATGTGCCAACGGCTGAACCCAGTTTTTGGAACCAGAGGATACTGAATCTGCTCATTTCCTTTGGCTTGGTCACATACTCTTCTGGAAGAGCTGAGAGTAGAGTCACCTTCCTTGGGGTCACGTGGATGCCAAAATGGAAAACTGGTGGTCTTAGAAAAGGGAAAAAATTATAAATGCTGGTAAAGTTGGAAGGTGATCACTACACTGAGGCCAAGAGCAGAAGGAAAATACAGAATGTTGATGGCAAGGGCAGGGGGAAAAGAATCCTGACATAGTAGCATTGAGGCTATTTAAAATGAGGGAACAGAAGCTCAGAGAGTTGAAATAGCAGCCTATATGCCCACAGCTGATAAGTGGAGGAAGTAGGGCTAAAACTGAGAATTCTAACCCCAAATCTATTGTTCTTTCTACCATAGACTGTTATTCCACAGAGATCTGAGTGCTTACAGTTTATAATCTGCAAAGCGACTCTGGCTGTGCCTGTGGGAATAAACCCTGGATAATGTATGGCATAGACCAACGACAGCTGCGGATGTTAGTTTCTGTTCCAGATACAGAGAGAGCTCAGAGAATGGTGCAGTTTGCACTTGCAGGACACAGTAATGCTTTACGCTTCTCAGAGGATTTTCCACTGAGACTGTCAAAGGTCTCTGTAAAGATGAATCATCTTCTACTCCATAATTGAGGAGCCGGAGGCAAAGGGTGGTGAATTAGCCAAGCCACCACTAGGGCAACCCAGATGGCCTTGGTCTCAAATGAGTGGTTTATGGTTGTTTCC
The DNA here is from genome assembly GCA_028533085.1 of Varecia variegata. Taxonomy (NCBI): domain Eukaryota; kingdom Metazoa; phylum Chordata; class Mammalia; order Primates; family Lemuridae; genus Varecia; species Varecia variegata. The sequence continues at coordinate 139,190,925 of CM052436.1, read as the reverse complement.
TGCTATAAATAAGTCCACGCTCACAGCAGCCTGAGAGTCAAAAGACCAGTGGTGACCCAGAGAACCTGTGATTAACTTTTCTGTGGCCAGTGAGAGAAAAAGGGAAAGTTCAGTAGCCTAGGAAATTTTTGCCAAGACAGTATTGTTGAAAAGTACCAGTGACTCGCACCAGCAGATTGAGTTCTGCTCCCAGTTCAGTAAGGACGTAACCTTGAGCATATTGTTTTCCCTGGATTTAAGAGGAGGAGTCTGGACTAGACCACCAGAGATGCCCCTCCCAGATTTGAGAACTTGTGTTCTTTGTTTTGGATCTCTATTTGTATCTCGGAAACTAGCACATAGAACAAAGGATGACTGGAAACCAAGGGGACAGTTAAATGGCATTAGATCAGTGTTCCTCACACCTAATGTGCACAAAGAAACACCAGGGATCTTGTTAAGGCACCGGGTCTGGGTCAGCAGGTTTGGGGTGGAGCCTGGGTGCCTGCATTTCTGACAAACTCCTGGTAGATGCCAAAGCTGCTCATCCCTAGGTATACTTTGCATAGTAGAAGCAGAAAGGGTTGAGAGTTCAGTATATGTTTCCAGCAAAATCCATTCAGAGAAGAAAACCGATCATGAGGAATAGAAATGGGAGAAGTGTGACTCTGTTGATAAAAAAATGATATTTACAAATCAAGTAATAGTTGAGACCTATAGATTAAAAAATAAAACAAAGCCATAATTTGATTAAAGCATACATCTAAACAAAAACATCTATAGGATTTAGTTGAATGAAGTATGAACGTCTTCATGGCAGCTTGTTGTAATAGCTTAGGAGGAGAAGCACAGCTGGTTCTCCTTGGGTTGGCACAGTTCCTTTTGACAACAATCCCTGCACCTGATAGGCAAAAGCACTGGGTGTTCAACGATTTATTTCCAAAGTGGCCCAGGGCTGTGCGCCAGCCAGAGATGTATTGGAATTTCCACGAGGGCCCCTAATTCCTGGTCCAGGACTGTTTCCATTAATGGCACTACGCCTCAAACTAAGTCACTTTCTCTATGAACTACATCCTTTTTTTCTGTTTTTTTTCTTTTTATGTTAATAGAATCATTATACCTCTACAATAAAATGCAAATCATTTTCTCTTAAATAATAGCCACTGTGATCCTGAAGCTCTTTGTGTAGGCTTTCTTCATTTATCTTTCACTGTAATTTTAGTAATGAGCATAAAAGGACATGGACAAAAAAAATACGTGTGGAAATACCAACATAAGAGCCAGCAATGACTCATTTCACAAGCCATCTTTTATTTCCCCTGTTCTCATTCCCTGGGTCATCGATGAACAAAGTTACAAGCCTTGCTTCATATGTTCCCTCTCACGTGGATTTTAGTAATAATAATTAGAGCTGAAAATAAATGTGTATCCTAGAATGGTCTGCCCTTTATTCAGCAGACGGAAAGATGATTCAAGATTCTCAGTTTCTCCGCCATCGTTTTTATTCTGCACATCCTCTTTGTTCTCTGCAATGCTTTATCGACCCCTGTCAGGTTAAAAAGAAGCAGATAAGACAGGCAGCCAATAAGGACCTGCGAGGCATGTGCTGGGGCCCGGCGGGGGTCGGGGGGACTCCCTCTCCCTGGCTCCGGAGCAGCACTGGGCTGTGAGCCCAGGCATTTCTTTCTCTCCTCTGCAGGGAGAGTGCACAAGTGCATTATGTTATGTATCGACCTGCAAACTCACCCTCATCCCTCTAATTGGAAGAGCAGTGAAAGGACAATCATTCTATTGGCCATGTGCGGGTATTCTGGTTACCTATTCCAAATCAATTGGATTCCAGGGGAATAAGTTGTGGTCCTTAAAAACCATTATTTTTCTAAGTCATAGCAAGGTAGTTGGTAGTTATCAAACACAGCTGAATTCCTTGAGCATATGCATGTTAGTTAACTTCTAACAACAGTAATAATAATGCTAATGATAACAGCTAACATGTATTGAGATTTTACAATATCCAGTTGTATAGTTATAAATGTTATCTCAATTAGTCTTCTCAGGGGACCTATAAAACCGTTATTATCATTTCTCCTTCTTTTTCTCCTTCTTCTTTATTTTATTATTATCCCTGGTTTGTAGATTTAAAAAAGAGTCTCAAGGAGATTATATAACTTCTCAAATGTCATAAGTTTATCAGTTATGGAGCCAAAATTGAAAGTTAGCTCCAGAATCTAGGCTCTTCCCTCCTCTCTTTAGGCTTCCTTGGCTTAAGCCTGGTGTTGCTGTTCTATTAAACATCCTTTCTCATCACAGGGCCTTCCCAAGACCAGGGCCCCTGACTGTCCTGTTCCCTGCAGTGGCACCAGTACTTAGAATAGTCCCCAACACATAGTGAAGACTTACTGTCTAACTGGAGACACAGAGAGGAGGGGGTGGGAATAAGGAGGCGGGGGAAGGGAGGAAGGGAGGAAGAAAGGAAACAAGAAAACTTTGTGAAGCCTCTAATGGCATGTTAAATTGTTTGTTATGTTTGATCTGAACATCCCAGATTCCAGGAAGCAACAGAAGGGAGGGCAGAAAGAGGACATGATAATAAAAATGTTTGTAGAAAGTCAAAATCAATCTGGTAACACTGTATGCAAAACATCTTGCAATAAGTTTCATGCAAAGTAACGTTCTATGAAATATTTATTAAAATCTGTCACCTTAATTGGGAAAGTATTTCAGAATGTTTCATGTTTGATATTAAGTTTTACATGTAATATTAAGACTTCTTAATTAACTGCTTTTTTAAAAGCAGTAGACAAATGAGTTTATGTCCTCAGTAGTTGCAATGTTTCTTTTAAAAATATAATTTGGATAAGAACTAAATAAAGTTATTTTATATGACATAATTGTAATATATTATTTCATCATTATTTTTACAATTACTATTACATTCAATAAATTTTTTCTTTTATTTCTTTTTTGTGTTTTTTGTCTTTCTTTTTTCCTCCTTCCTTCCTTCCTCAATCCCTCCCTTCCTTCCTTTTTTCCCTAAATGTTTTCTTTCCTAAATGTCAATGTAAAAGATGTTGAAGAAAATACTACTAAATATGGTATTTAACAATACATATTATATTTCATGGTTAAAATTGATTCTCCCCCTTCTTCTTCCTCTCCCTCAACTCTGAAATACCAAGAATCTATCTAGGAAAAAAAATTACATTTATAGGCACCCAAAACAAGGGTCAGTGAACCTGCCTAAAATGATTCAGAAGCTTGGAGAGGGGAAAGGAGGTAAAGGATGAACACTTATGTGTAAAACCCTTCCTTCCTTTATAATATTACAATTTAGTCTTTTATGTTTGCAAATTCAGGAGGGAGGGTCACATTAGCTTAGCTTCTTCCATCTGGGGATATGATTTCCAGCTGTGTCTTCATGACTAACTTTCATCACAGCAAACATTCCAGATGCCCTAAAGGTTGAGATGTAATGGGATTTCATGCACATCCATTTTCCATAATGTGTTCCATATTGAGTTTTTAATCCTTTTCTCCAAAAATCACTGCAATATACTCTACCTTATCTGGCTTCCTTCTGAGCTACTGTTTTGACATAGTTGTGGAGAGAATTATTCATCGAGTTTTCATTAACATGAATTTATCCCCTCTTTTGATTACTGCAACCAAGTTAAAATCACCAATAAGCATATAACTAAATAAAAAATTTAAAAGCCCCCCAAACTATAGGCATATAGACTGTAATTCTGAGTGACATTTTTTAGTTACAAGCCACACACAATGTCAGCCTGAGATAATTCAATATAAAAAAGAAGAACTGGATTTAGGTGGTGAATTTGAGCTTGGAAGACACCTAGTCCTGATAATTCAGGACAGACAGAGTAAGAGTTTGTATTTGTATTCAACTAAATCTTTCATTGTTCAATAGACATTCACTCTTCTGGGAGCTGGGAAGCCAGTAGTGAACAAAACAATAAATATTAACAAATAAATACTACCTGCCTAGAGCTCATATTAACCCTAATAGTATACATTGTCTAAGAAAGATTTATAAATATATATGTCTTATATGTGTGTGCATATGTTGTGTATGATCCGTAAATAAATTTCTGCACCTCCATGCACACACACACACACACACACACACACATCTCTTTGATCTTAAAAATCTCCTTGTGACTTCAGAGGATTTTTGAAGTACAATTCTTAGTCGAAATATGGTTTCCAAAACTAACTCCAGAAAGTAGCTTTTCTTTCTCTCATTTGTCAGTTAGGCAAAAGAGCAGTAGGGTTTGGGGCAAAGGAATGGAAAGGAGAATCTGATGATACTGTACAAGTGAACTCACAGAAAACCAGCTTGGAGGCTTATTCAATTCGTGTTGCTCCTGTAACAAATCACCATAAATTTAGTAGCTTAAAGCATGAGAACTTTATTCACTTACTGTTCTGGAGTTTAGAAATTGTAAAATCAAGGTGGCAGCAAATCTTTGTTCCTTCTTGAGGCTCCATGGGAGAATCTATTTCCTGGCCTTTCCAGCTGCTAGAAGCTGCTTATTTTCCTTGGCTTGTGGCCTCTTCTTCACATCACACCAATCTCTGCTTCTGCGGTCACATCTCCTTCTCTTAATCTCACCTTCTTACCTCCCTGTTTTAAGAACACTAGTGATTCTGTTGTTCCCACTGGATAATCCAGGATAATCTCATATCAAGATGATTATCTTTTGTTGTTGTTATTTCAGCACATTACGGGGGTACAAATGTTTAGGTTACATATATTGCCCTTGCCCCACCAGAGTCAGAGCTTCAAGTGTGTCCATCCCCCAGACGGTGTGCACTGTGCCCACTAGGTGTGAATATACCCATCACTTCTTCCTTCCTCTCACCTGCTGTACAGACAATGAATGTTACTAGTATATGTGCACATAGTGTTGATCAGGTAATACCAATTTGATGGTGAGTACATGTGGTGCTTATTTTTCCATTCTTGGGATACTTCACTTAGTTGAATGGGCTCCAAAAGCCATATATGACAAACCCATGGCCAACATCACACTGAACAGGGAAAAATTGGAAGCATTCCTGCTGCCCTCTATCACCACTTCTATTCAACACAGTGCTGGAAGTCCTTGCCAGAGGAATCAGACAAGAGAAGGAAATCAAGGGCATCCAAATGCGGGAAGAAGAGGTCAAACTATCACTCTTTGCTGTCAATATGATCTTATATCTAGAAAACCCCAAAGACTCTGCCAAGAGACTACTGGAATTGACAACAGTCAAGCTAAGAACCAAATCAAAGACTCAAAACCCTTCACAATAGCAACAAAGAAAATAAAATACCTAGGAATACATTTAACTAAGGAGGTGAAAGATCTTTATCTTAATTACATGTGCAAAGTCCCTTTTAACATGTAAGGTAACATGCTGATAGGTTCTGGGGATTAGGACCCAGACATTTTGGGGGATGCATTATTCAGCTTAGCACAGAGACTGATGTATTCCACGAAATATCCAGGTTCTGACTTGCATATTTGCTTGTTTATATAATACGAGTTTGTAGGTATGATGTCACCTCGCAAGTTTTAGGCTCCCTAGAGGCCACAAAAACCTTCTTCAGATCACCCTTTGCTTGCACTACTGCAGAGGACTTTGTAATCAGGGAAGGACATCTTCGTGTCATCGTGAGCAGGAAGGCCACAACATTCATCAGCTAACGTCAACAGATGCATGAAACTCCTTTACATTTGCCACTAGGCATCTTATCTATATTCCTAAACCTATATATACACAGTTTTCTTAAAAATCTTTCTTACGTAGTCCTTCCTGGTAGTGCTCTCAAATGAAACTTGTTAGGTTGGTTAGATGTGGCCATTTAAAGCCAATCAGAATTGCCAACAATACAGAAATTAGTTGTAGTATATCTTATGTCACATTCACTTGTTAGATAAGTTCATGTGCTTTCTTCTTTTGTCTGGATTTATTGCCTCCCTCCTCTGGGAGAATAAAATGCATACAGAGTTACATAGTGACAAAGTTAAACTGTTTTTTGTAAAGAATTTTAGGATTTTTCATTATGGATTTAATTACATGAGTGCCTCTTTGTCTTGACATATCATGACAGTGAGTGGCAAAGGCTGATGCTATATAGTTTTCCCTGTCCAACTTAGATGTCATGTTTACTGACACTTGATTTTAAATACTCAGAACAATGTTCAGACTGAAAAATTATTGTTGAAAAACATGGTTAGGACAAGATGATATAGAACCATTTCTTCCTGTTCTTCCCCTAAATTAAAAATTTTTAAGTACAACTAAATACAACTATAAGCTAAGAAATAGCACAAGAATATAACCTTAGTCCACTCAGGCTATTATGGAAAAAATACCATAGACTGGGTAGCTTACAAAAAAATAAGCATTTATCTTTCACAGTTCTGGAGGCATGGGAAGTCTAAGATCAAGGAACTGGCAGGTTTTGTGTCTGGTGGGGATGCAGATTTAGGCTCCTAGACGGCTGTCTTCTCCCTGTGAACTTATATGGCAGAAGGTGTGAGAGAGCTCTCTGGGGCCCCTTCTGTAAGAGCACTAATCCCATCTATGAGGGCTCTGCCACCCAGAAGGCCTCACCTCCTAATACCATCCCTTAGAGATTAGGTTTCAACATACAAATTTTGGGAGTATACAAATATTCAGACCGTAGAAAGGCAACCAAGAAGCTGCTTACTTTCCTTGGCTTATGGCCTCTTCTTCACATCATACCCACCTCTGCTTCTGCGGCCACATCTCCTTCTCTGACTCTCACCTTCTTACCTCCCTCTTGTAAGAACACAGCAAGCTCCTGACAAGGATGCCCCTTGCAGACTTCCGACTTCCTGCCTGCACCAGGAGACTCCAGCGTAGACAGAACTGGCTGGAGGAACCCAGACAGGGAAGAATGTCCTGACCCAGAGGTCTCTTTTTTCCTGTATGGGCCTGATACCCGCCTCCTCTACTTAGAGCACAGTGAGGCAGCTGGGGTGGGGGCAGCAACAGGGGGTCCAATCATAAACGAGTATCTAGCAGGGAACCTGGGAGTCCTTTCCTCCACCAGGAGACACCCGGAGGCCCCTCCTAAGTAAATTTTTACGTCCCTCCTCAGGCAGCAACAGCAAGAACCAGTCGGCACTCCAGGTGCATCAGACAAAACTAACAAACAAACCAAAATAACAGCACCAAGGCTCTGAAAATTAAGCTATGAGGGAACCTCAGCTCACACCATAAACTAAAACCATAATGTTACATCTAAACAGGGAGACTACCTGCTGAAATGAAAGATTAAATAGGATCCTTGTTCTCCTAGGACAATAGACAACATGTCCAGGATACAACTGAAAATCACCCATCATGTCAGGAACTAAGAAGATCACAGTTTGAATGATAAAGGACAATCAATTCACGGCCATAAATGCTGAGATAAGCTGAACATTGAAATTGTATGATGGGGATTTTAAAGCAACTATTTATGAAAATTCTCAACAATCAATTACAAATTCTCTTGAAACAAATGGAAAAAAATCACCAAAAATTTACAGAAGCTATATTATAAAAAGAAACCAAAGGAAAATTATAGGCCCGGCGTGGTGGCTTGGGACTATAATCCTAGCACTTTGGGAGCCTGAGGCTGGTGGATTGCTTGAGGTCAGGAGTTCAAGACCAGCCTGAGCAAGAGCAAGACCCCATCTCTACAAAAAATAGAAAAATTAGTTGGACATGGTTGTGTGCACCTATAGTCTCAGCTACTCAGGAGGCTGAGGCAGGAAGATGGCTCACACCCAGGAGTTTGAGGTTGCAGTGAGCTAGGTTGATGCTGCTGCACTCTAGCCAGGGTGACAGAGCAAAACCTTGTCTCAGGAAAAAAAAAAAAAAAAGAACAGAAGAAATAAAATTATAAAAAGGGAAAATACAATATCAGAAATTAAAAAAGAAAAACTCATTGTGTAGGCTCAATAGTGGAGTGGAGATGACAGAGGTTAGAACAAAGGAACATAAGGACAAATCAATGTAATTCACCCAATTTGAAAAATAGAGGAAAAGTAGATAAAAAGAAGCAGAAGGGAGAGGAAGAGGAGGAGGAGGAGGAGGAGGAGGAGGAGGAAGAAGAGAAGGACAAGGCAGAGAACAGAGTTTCAGGGACCTGTGGGAACATAACTAATGCTCTAACATTTATAGTAACACAGCCCCAAAAGAAGAAGAAAATGAGAATGGGGTTGAAAGTATTCAAAGAAATGGTAGCCAAAAACTTCCCAACTTTGGCAAAAGATACAAACCTTTAAGAAAGAAATAACCAAAAGAGGTTAAATGCAGAGAAGTTTATGCCAAAACATATCATAAATAAACTTCTGAAAACAAAAGACAAAGGAAAAATTTTGAAAGCACCCAGAGACAAAGGAAACATTACCTAAAGGGGAACACCAATTCTGATGTCAATGTTTCTCATCTGAAATTACAGAGGCCAGAATGAGTGTTATAATGTTTTTTTGAATACAGAATGAAAAGAACTGCCAACCAGGAATTAAGTTCCTTTAGTCTCCTCACTTTTAAATATCATTATCTAGTACAAGATGGTGTTATAAGTTTTGTTATAATTATCAAATATACTTTATAAAACTCATAAGATGAAAGTCTATTGTATGTACCTACATTGATGCTCTTTCTGTGGTTCCTTCTTCTTATCTGGTTTGAAGATTCTTTATTTTATTATTTTTGTTTGAAGAATGTTTTTAGCCAACCTTTATACTGGGTCTCCTAGCAAAAAGTCCTTTTAGTTTTTCCTTATTTAAGAAAAATCTTTATTTCTGCTTCATTCCTGAAGAAGAGTTTTTCCCACATACCAATGAAAACATTCATACAAAAGGCAGAAGTGGCTATATTAATATCTGATAAAATATACCTCAGAGCAAAGAAAATCTCTAGAAACGTAGAAAGACATGATGTTACACAATGATGAAAGGCTCAGTCTAGCAGGAAGATATATTAATGACAAGCCTAAATCTGTATATACCAAACAACAGACATACTCACAATATGCAAAATAAAAACCAATACAACTGAGTGGAACAATAGTCAAATCCACAGTTGCATAAGTGGACTTTATCATCCTCCTCTTAGAACTCAGAAACTGATAGAACTACTGGATAGAAAACTGAACAAGGATATAGAAGATGTCAATAACATAACCAACCAACAAGAATTACTATATACAAACACACATACATGAATAAATCTGTATATATGTATATATATGTACCTATATATGTGCATGTGTATATGTGTTGTGTGCATATGTATATTTATGTATAATCATTCTACTTAAAACAACAGTAGAATGCCTATGTTTTTTCAAATGACTATGAAATATTCACTAAGATGTACCATATTTGGGGCCATAAAATAAACATTAGCAAATTTAGAAGGAATAAACTCAAGAGTATGTTCTCTGACCATAATGGAATCAAACTAGAAAGCAATAACAAAAAGAGAACAAAAAAATCTCTAAGCAAATAGAAATTTAAAAGCATATTTGTAAATAATTATGGTCAAAGAGGACATTTAAACAACATTTCAAAACATACATGGAATTAAGTGAAAATGAAAACACAACATTTCAAAATGTGTGGGATGCTACTAAAACAGTATTGACAGGAAAATATTAAAACTAAATGCTTAAGTTAGAAATGAGATCTCAAATCAATAATCTAAGCTTCTACTTCAAGGAAATAGTAAATGAAGAACAAAATAAATCCAAAACAAGCAGAAGAAAGAAAATAAATATAAGCAGATTTTTTAAACATTAAAAGTAAGAAAACAATAAAGTAAATGAAACAAAGAGCTGATTCCTATAAAAACTAATAAAATTGGTAAAGCTATAGCAAGACTGACAAAAATAAAAAGAGAGAAAGAATGAATTGCCAGTATTAGGAATAAAAAAGGATATCACTATAGATCCTGCAGCAATCAAAAATATATACATACTACCAACAAGTTTTTGCTCAGAAATTTGATGACTTAGAAGAAATGGATCAATTGCTGAAAAATCACAAATTGTCTGAACTTAACAAAGATAAAATAAATAATCTAAATAGCCCCATGACTATTAAAGAAATTGAATTTGTAACTGGAACACTACTGAAAAAGAAATCTCCAAGTCTAGATTATTAAACTGGAGGATTCTACCAAGAGTTTAAAGGAGAAATAACACCCACCCTACATAATCCTCCAGAAAATAGAACAGAAGGTTATATGCCCAACTCATTTTAAGAGGTCAGTGGTACTCTGATACATCAGACAAAGATAGTACAAAAAAAGAAAGAAAGAAGGAAGGCAGGAAGGCAGGAAAGAAGGGAGGGAGGGAGGGAGGAAGGAAGGAAACTATAGATCAATATATCTTATAAATTTAGATGCAAAAATCCACAACAAAATATTAGCAATCTGAATCCAAAGATGAAGTTATATACAAGAAATTATATACCATGACTCAGTGGGATCTGGTCCAGGTATGAAAGACTGGCTCATCCTTCAAAAATCAGTCAATGTGAAGAGAGCTAGTGGCATCTGACAAAGAGCTATGATACTTGGCTGAAACTCCAGGGTGGAAGCAACACACAAGTAACTTTATGAAAATTGAACATTATAATTCAAATTGGTGAATAAGTATGTAACAGCCAGTGCAACTCCACAGAGTTAAGGTTGTCTATATGGAAATGAAGGGAGATTACTTCTGGTACTTTGCTGAAGTTCCATGTGGTGATGTTCAAAAACAAATGGCATATAATTTCCAAGGAGTTTACCAAGAGGTGTTTGATACAAATAGGAAAGAGGTGAAACCCACATGCTCAATCTGCCTGGGGCTGACTCTTAATGTTTCTGTATTTTACTACAAGATCCGTAATAACCCAGAACTTTCCTGCACATTGGCTAAAATGACTTTGGATGAGGCTATCGCAGAATTTGATACACTGAATATAGACTCATACAAACGCAGAAGCCTTATCATGAAGTTAGTTAGACACAACCTAATATTGTGGACATCAGACAGCACAGGAAAGAATGTATTGTGGCATAAGAAGCAGAAAACTAAATGTATACAAGGTGTCATCTTTCCTCCCCCAGAGAAACCATTTTACACATCTCCATTTCTTAATCAACTTGACTTTCCTGTAACAACAACAACAATAAAACCCACTCCATATGGAATCAGCAATTTATAGTCTTTTCACGCCATAGCTTTAAGAAAACTCTATTGCTTGATTCGTGTTTGTTTTGGTCTTCCTGGTGTGCAGGTACTACTGTAGAAAAGTATTCATAGCTTTATTTCATATAAATAGAAGTAATTTCCAAATGTTTATGTAGGGGTTTAAAATGTATACAGTATTTCAGCAATCTGAATCAATTCTGCAAGTGAACGTGTTTTGTATTACTATAAAGATATGAACATATATTTAATTATAATTAAAAAGTGTTCTGCATAGCTTCATAATTTGTACATTCTCTCTCTTGCTCTTCTTCAGGGGTTTTCTTTCAATAAACAAAATTTTCATGTTCTTAATGCATTTCTTTTTAGTATGTATCCTAGATGTATTAGGTTGAATGAAAAAGTACCTGGCATTTCTGGACTGAGGTCGTTTATTGAAAATGTCTACTATATAGTATATTATGAAGGTCGTGTATTTGTGGTAACAGGAAGTTTCCTTATTCACTCCATTTGCTGCCATTTAAGTTGACCACTTCTCTTCCTAACAAAAATTGTATTATACTCCTACAAAGAAAAGAAAGAAAGAAAAAGGAAAAAAAAAAAGATAAATCAATGTAAGTCTACCACATAACAAGTTAAAGAAGAAAAATTATATAATCCTATTAGTTGATGCAGCAAAAAGCATTAAACACTCATTCATGTTAAAGACACTGAGAAAATTAGGAATAGAGGGGAACTACTTCAATTTAATAATGAGCAACCATAAAACACCTACAGCTAACATCATACTTTATTGTGAAAAAGTGAATGTTTTTCCCTTAAGATTGGAAAGAAGGCAAGGATATTCACTTTTACCACTCTTATTCCATGTAGCGCTGGAGGTTTTGGTGACTGCAGTAATGCACACAAGATGAGAAAGGGAGAAATAAAAATGTCTCTGTCTGTAGACAACATGGTTATCTATGTGGAAAATCCAAATAACCCATGAGAAACTCCTAGAATTAATAAGTGAATTCAGCAAGATTTCAGGATATATGGTCAACCCATAAAAATTCATCACATTTCTATATACTAACAACAAACATGGAAACTGAAATTAAAAACAGTACAATTTACAATCACGCTAAAGATAAGGAAATGTTTACATA
>CM052436.1:139132305-139178071 GCA_028533085.1 Varecia variegata | reverse complement strand
TCACATTTTAGGAGTATTAAGAGGTGAGGCCTTTTGTGAACTGATTAAGTCATGAGGGCTCCATCCTTGTGAATGAATCAGTGCTCTTACATAAGGACTGAAGGGAACTAGCTTAGACCCTTTTTACCCTTCTGCCTTCCACCTGGGGAGGACACAGCATTCATTTCTTTTGTCCTTTTTGCCCCTTCCACCATGTAAAGATGCAGCAAGAAGATCCTTAGTATACACCAAATGCCAGTGCCTTGATCTTGGACTTTCCACCTTCCAGATCTATAAGAAATAAATTTCTGTTCTTTGTTAAAAAAAAAAAAATGTGTGCAAGGTGTGTATGCTGAATATTGCAAAACATCGATTATAAAAACTCGAAGACTTGGACAAATGGAGAGACAGATTGTGTTCATGGTGGAGAAGACTCAACATGGTAAAGGCATCAGTTCTCCCCATTTATCAATAGATTTATTGCAATACCTATCAGAATCCCAAGTCTCATTATAAGCATAGACAGGCTTTTTCTAAAACGTGTATGGAAAAATATAGGTCCTAAAATAACGAAAATCATCTTGACAAAGACGAAAGTGGGAGGGATTATTATACCTGATATTTAGGCTTACTGTATACCTACAATATTCAAGACAGTGTTGTATTGCAAAGGGATTGATTCATAGATCAAAGGAACAAAACAGAGAACCTAGAAATAGTCCCAAACCATATGCACAACTAATTTTTGACTTAAGTACAAAAGCAAATCAATGAAACACACAGAGCCTTTTATACAAATAGAGTTGAAGTAATTGAACATCCATAGACAAAATAACAAGACTCGACCTAAGTGTCACACTTTATACAGTATTTAATGGATAAAAGTCTATGAAAAGGAATCACGTACCTAAACTTAAAACACAAAATATAAACCCTTTAGAAAATAATAGGAGAAAATCTTTAGGATCTAGGTCCAGGCAAAGGGTTTTTAAACGTGACAACAAAAGCACAATAAATCAAAAGAAAAATTTTATAAATTGGATTTCATTAAAATTAAAACTTTTTGCTCTACAAAAGTCCATATGAAGAGGATAAAACAAAAAAAAAAGCCATAGGCAGGGAGAAAATATTTGCAAACACATACCTGAGAAAGAACTAGTATCTAGAATATATGAAGAACCCTCAAGACTCAACATTAGAACACAAGGACAAAAGCCATAAACAATCTAATTAAAAAAGAAGACATCAAAAGACATTTTGCTGAAGAGGATATACCAATAGCAAATAAGAACATGAAAATATGGTCAACATTATTAGCCATTAGAAAAATGCAAATTAAAACCTGGTATGAACAATGCCAATTCAAGTTGTCTTGAAGCATGAAACCCTGATGGAAGGGGGAGGAAAAAAAAAAATTTCTTCTCTTGTTCAATAGCACTTACAATAATATCTAATAAACAAAATGACTTACTGTTGGCAGTATGATAGCTTTCTGCAACATTTCCTACTTTTCTCCTTCTAGGGCAGTGCAGTGGTGAAAAGTGGGCCCTTGGGTCAAAGTGCCCTGATCCATATTCTAGCATTACCCCCATGGGCTGTGAAGCATTGCACAAATTCAGGGTCGTTCTGTCATAAATTGGAGATAATAGCAGTAATTTTTTTCCAAGGGCAGTTGTAAACAATTGCTTTGGGGAATGTGGTTGCAGTATGTTGGTGCCCAGGTCTTTGTATTTTTCTAAATTCTCCACCAAGACCCCTTAATTCATTTTCCTCTAGGCCTCCATCCTCTAAAATTGACCTATCCCTGTAGAAGACAACCTTTAATGGTTCCCAGTGATTCCTGCCTCCTGGTATTCACACCCTGTGTAATTCCCTGCTCTAGAGTGTGGACTGAGGTTAGTGACTTGCTATTAATGAAGAGAATATATGACAAAAATGATAAGATATCGTTTCCAATGTTGGGTTACAAAAAATGGTGATTTAAATCTTGAGTGTCCTCTCTTTGGCTCTTCCCACTTGCTCGCTCTGATAAATCAAGCTGCTGTAGTATGATCTGCCTTGTGGAAAGGACAAGATGTATGTATCTGGGGGAAGTCTCCAAACACAAGCCAGCAAGCACTTGAAGTTCTCAGTCTAAGTCTGCAAAAAACTGAATTATGCCAAAAATCATGTTAGGAAGCCTGGATATAGATCCTTCCCCACTGCAGCCTTGAGATGAAACCGTAGCCCTGGACCCCTCCTTGCCTGCAGCCTCGTGAGAGATTCTAAGTCAAAAGACCCTGCTGAACCACACCCATACTCCTGACCTGCACATACTATGAGAAAACAAATATTGTTGTTTTGAAGTCATTACTTTTTGGGGTAATTTGTTATGCAGCATAGATATCTAATATGATCTTCATCTTTTTATTATTTAGGAAGGCATTAAAGAGGCAAACCACGGCAAAATCAGTTCTTTTCTTGGTGCAGTAGCGAGAAGAAAAGCCATCTGAATGAATCACCTGTAGTCCTCTCTGGAAGTTGGAAGTGTCAAGAGTCTAAATAAGCCTTTACGGTGAGCTGCATGAATATGTGAGTGAGTACCTGATAAACCTGCCAGAAGTGTTTTTTATGAGAGTAATCTCTATCCGGTGGAATTTCATTCCATGTAACAAAAGAAAATGAAATATTTTAAGCAAAGGAGATGATTGGGAGGAATTTGAGGAGTCAATAGGAAGAACAGCATATATTAGCAGATCTACCTAGGACAAGCCTCTTCAAGCAAGCTTTCTTCACGTTCCCTCCTGCTTTTTGGTTTGTTTTTGCTTTTTGCTCTTTACTTCTGAAACCACATATTTTTCAACAGGATAAATTATAATTTTTCGTACAGCCCCTAAGACTATAAAAGGTGAAAGATTTATACGATCTGAAGAGAAACCAGAGTATAGCCCCGAAGACTATAACAACCAGAGTCCTTTTGGTTGAAAGTGTATGTGTGTTTGTGAGTTGGTGGTAGTGGTGTCTGTATTGGGCTATGGATATGGGAAGTTCCTGAAGCAAGAATGATGGCTACAATGCTTGCAAGAGGCATGCCAAAGTTAGTATTTTCTTAGTGAGATAACAAAAATGTATATTCTTTAATGTCCTTTTCCATATAACCTGATTTGTCACTGAAATGCCCACTGGCATTTGCTATAGGTGTATGCCCTGCACCATCTTGGGGTACAAAATAAAGTAACATTTTTTAGATGTCTAAGTTGCTATGCTGCTGAGTCCTCACAGACCATCCTTTCTTCTCCAGCAACCCCAAAGGCATAAGTCTTAGAGCTACAGGGACTCACTCCATTCAGTGGAGTCCATATTGGTATCTGCTACCTTCTAGAAATTTAAGAAAAATAACATTATTCCTCAAAAGATCCTTCTACTTCTCTGCTATTGTTGCTGTAGCACTGTTACCACTCTGCAGGTTCTCCCTTGAAAATAATGTCTGCTAGTACAACAAAAGCCCCTAACGGCAAATACAGAGATGGAGATTTTGAAGCAGGCATAAGACTAATCGTAATTTGAGTTTCTGTCTAAATGTGTCTCTGTGCCAATGACAAGAAATACACAAGCAATCAAAGAGAGCCGTCGGTCGGTCCTCTTTCCTCATCTGTTCTGTGTGTTTCTCTAAAGCCCAGGCGCGTCCCCAGCCTCTCACCTCTCGCGTGTCTGGTGTGATGCCTCTGTGGCCTTATGTCCCTCCATGCCGTCATGAAACTCTGTGGCTGAAGGAAGAATGCCTGAGGGGAAGCAGGCTGTTGCTTAGCATTTGTGAGACCATCTGAAGGACATGCACACAAACACATGAAATGCAAAACTGGGCTAAGTAAGTGTAGTAATAAAAGACCTCCTAAAGCTGAATCTTAAACCTGGCTCTCTGTCTTTTCTACCCCTGTGCCATTGGCCCAGCTGATCACAGCTGGAGGGCAATCCGAACAATGACTCCAGAGAACATAAGCTAAAACCCACCTCTCCTCCATACTCCAGGGTTGAGTTTATGGGATTCTGAAATAGGCATGCAGTTGTATCAACTAGTCACTGCCCACTTACAGGAACCATGGGGAAAGAAGTCAAAAATTAATACTAGTAGCCAAAATGACATTTGAAATCATCTACCGATTTTATTTATACCTTGTTACAGATAAATGCAACTTGCCTTCCCAAATCTGTTAGCAGCCTGAAAGGTTAGGGAAAATTTTGTAAGTTGCCTAATTTACTTTCAATGCATGGTCTTTGCATAGGAGGATTCAGAACCTTGTTTGAATAGCATTTTCATGAAAGGTGTTACATCACACAAATAAAAATCGTTCATTAATGATATTATAAAATTCCCTGCAACTTAAAGCCAATTAAATTTGGATATGTATTTTGTCAATAAAATCAAACTAATGAAAATGAAACCAGACACAAAATAAGTTAATTGAAAATTATTTTTAAAAACAGTTAGTGTTAGTTTTCCTTAATGTAATGTTACCATTTTCATCATACTTACCTTAATGGCACAATTATACATAAATTGGAGAATCCTGCAAGCCCTTAGCAATGTGTATTATGAGGTAGTAAAAGATACTCATCCTCAAACCAATGGAGTGCTGAATCACATCCAACTTCATAGTCTCTACAAATACTTTACAAATTGACTTTTGTCACTATTTTAATGCCATATTATATTATTAATAATACTATATATTAATAGTATAATTACTATTAATACTATAATATCATTAATATATAATGTATGAGAGACTTCTTCTCACTATTAAAAATCTACAGCTTAATCTTACTAGAAATGAATGGGAAATGAATGGGAAAATCACCATACCGAGTCATCATGGTAAAAGGAAGGAGAGAGAAAAGTTACACTATTTCCTTCTCAATTCTCTCCTCCATCCAGCCTCATTTTCAGAAAATTGAACAAGGAAGGCCACCACATGTGTGGGCCAGAGAGTTATACTAAAGAATGTTATTCCCAAATTGCTTCCTCTGTCCACAAAGATATAGATCTTCTATTTTCCACATTTTTTCACACCCTTCTCTTTAAATATGAAATGCCAATCCTCAATATTTTGAAGTGGCTAAGTTCTATCTGTCCACCATTAAAAGCAAAGCTACCTACAGCCACCTCCCTAGATGGAAGTAATTGTTTTTTTTTTTTTTAATTTCTGTGTATTTTTTGTGCTTGCTATTGGTTACATTTTGTGAAAATAATGCTGCATGACAAACCTCCTCAATACTCAGTTAATTAAAACAATAGTTCATTATTGCTTGTGTGTCTACAGGTTGTCTGGGCTTCAGCTAATCTATACAGCACTCTTCTTCCTACTGCAGGTATACAGGTCAGCTGATGCAGCTCTGCTCCTTCTCCTTCTGGGACAAGTCAGTTAATTGCATGTACTTCTCATCATGATGCTGGAGGCACAAAAGGACGAGTAGAAACACAAAGGACCTTTTAAAGTCTATTGTCAGGACTGTCACACTGTCTTTTATGCCTATACACTTCTGATCAAAGCAGGTAATAAACCAAGTAAAAAGTCAAGAGCCCAAAGTCGCATGGCCCTAAGATAAGGCAAGGCTGAAGATTCAGGAACAGGTGAACTTTGGGGGCCAGTAACACAATCCACCACTTGCCTCTCTTAAACAGTATCATTGCTTACCTCGTATAATAGCTATTGGATGCCTATTTTTCTCTGCTATGTTAGTATCCATTTACATTGACTATTTTATTTGTGCAGTGCCTTGCATGTGGTGGGGTCTCAAAACTGAAGAAATGTGCAAGCCCCTGGCCTTATTCCCTTTACACATTGCTAATTACACATAAGCTCATGTGACCTATTGTTTCTATAAATGCAATTATGAAGGAGCCTGAATTTTGTGCATAGTATTGCTCTTCTACCTTACCTCACTACTGGGAATCATTGTATAGAATTCAGCAGAATTAAATTGCAAGCAAGTCCAATATAAATAGGTATTGTCTGAATTAATGGATTCACAGCACTGGGCTTCTGAATTTCTTCTTTAATTCTTTTTAGTTAGTTATGATTAATGTCCATCTATTGTATGCACTTTAACCCAGTAACTGTATAGCCCTGAATTTTGGTGGTGGAAGGTGACAGGGTAGCTGTCACCGTAGAACACATTTAAAATAATTGACTTATGACCATATTCAAACTTTCTTCTTATCAACACTAACCAATCTCACTTACCAAGGTAAACATGACTGTTTCTACTTGCATACACCTGACTTGTAGCTCTCTTTCTTCCTTGATAAGTTGGTTGTGAGTCTACATCCACAGTAATTTATAATTTCTTGAATGGACCAGTAGAGTAGTATCTGAGTGAAATCTCTACTCATACAGATTTTAACTAGTTTTTTGTGTATTCACCCAACAAAAGAAAAAATATTATTTGTGCATGTTGAGGTCAAGATTTTTCCTATTTTATTTGTTTCCAAAAGAACTCCACGTTATCTGTCATTTGCCTAATATTTTATCCTTGGCACACTTTAAATGTTGACACATTTCAGTGACCATGCTGATGTATTAAAAAGCTTTAAAATAAACAAGGAAGTTGACAGAATACTAAGTTTTAAGGAGAAAATAGACCATTCTCTGTACTGGATGATCTGAGGTAATTTGGATAATTTTTTAATTAATAGAAAAATATTAAAGCATTAGTCTAATAGCCAAACAATAAGAATTTTATGAAACTAAATAAAACATCAACAGCACAGAATTCTTTTTTTCAATTTTAGTGTCATAGTGGTCTATACTTATAAATTCAGACATAGATGTAAAAGAGCTTGAGAAACTTTATGGGTTGCATATTGTTTAAATCCCTTCCTTATTATGTCCTATAAACCCACCTGCAAAAAATGTATTACTCTCCCCAACATAACATAGATTAAACCCAATATCATTAAGACAAGATATTTGTTGCATTTAAATAAACTTTATAGAAATTGCATTTATAGTTCCACAAGTGAATGTCACTGTGTACAAATACTATACCTAGCAAGTGATATGATCAATGAGAATTTCCCCCTGACTTTACTGTCTTCCAAATCAAAAGTATCTAGATAAGCATTTTAAATATTTTAGGACTGGAATGATAGATACATCAAAGATTGGTTTGCTGGGTAAGATAATGTTCTCAAATAGAGTTTTGTATTATCTTTCAGCAAATTCATTTTTTTGAAATTTGTTGTGGTATAATACTCTTGATAAAATAAGCAGGTTGTACTTCTACTACTTGATCTTCAGTCCCATAATTTCACTGCAATACTCTCTCTCTAAACCACAGGCACCTCAACAGTAGGGGCTGGGCCTGGCTCATCTTTGTACTCCAGGCATGCAATAGTGGCTGCAATACAAAAGGAACCTAAATAACATCTGTCTAAAGAGCAAGTCCAATGGCCTCTTGTTATTTTCTGACTTATATGACTGCTGTGTATCATTTCATCCCACTGACCGTTTTAGCAGACATCCTTGTTTTCTACCTAAAACCCTCCCTTGCTCTCAACTTGCTGCATGGAAGAGTCCCAATGTAGTCAGTTCTGTTAGAGTATGTGCCCATGAAAGATGGTGGATCTTTATTCTAAGAGTCTAAATGAATCGTAGGTAAAATCCATTCTACTTACCATGGGTTGATTTGGAAATACACATTTGACTATGTCTTGGATAATAAGCTGTGAAGCAAATGAACAAGGGTAGTGAGGGCGTAGTATCTGGAAAACATTCCCTGTGAATAGAAAGAGACACAAAGGTGACACAGTTCATTTTTCACTGAGCATTGTAATGTGTGCATGCTACACTTGAAACAGGGACATCTGAATGCCACTGTCTCGCATGCTGAAGATGGCAGAGAAGAAATATTGCAGAACTTGAATCTGTGTCACTTTTAAGCCCTTTAGTAGTCACACAGCTGACCTATGTGTAATCTCTTTATGATTTAATCTATTTTAAATGGAATTTTCTCCTTCTTATAGTCTAACTGATATATAACCATATATCCTTCTAATCTCTTCAATCTTTGGTCTTACATGGCGTTGAACTTGCTTGTTCTAATTATTTAGCTCCAGCTTCCCTCTGTGCATTTGATGTTTTGTTTATAGGTTTTCCCCAAGGTTTTCTTCTTGTTCTCCTTCTTTTCTGCTGGTTTTCTTGGTGATTCCACTCACCTCACAGCTTGACTTACCAACTCTGTTTTTGTAACTACTAAATCTTTTCCAAAGTTTTCACTTCTCTCCTTAGTTTCAGGCTCAAATTTTTATTATACTTCTTTGTAAAATACTTGTACTTTGGGTTTCATAGATTGCCACAAACTCATTAGTTCATGTAAAACCTCATAATCTTGCCATGCCCAAGTTGTCCCCTTTTTTCTCAGAGAGCAGATTTCCAAGTCCCTTGGCTTAAAAGTTTGCTGTCATCTTTGGTCTCTTCTTTCTTCTTCCATGTAACGGACCACCAAATACTGATATTTTACCTTTGGGTTTTTTTCTTAATCTGTCTCTTCATTTTCATCGAAGAACATGGCCAGTACCATCAAATGGGTGTTGTAGATTTACAAGGTTTCTCGGGGAGAAGTGTGATATAGTCTGAGATGCATTTAATTTTCTTGCCTTTGAAATTCATCTCTATTTTGCTCTGATTTCTTTTAAGATCCATGGGGTATTCTGAAGTTCCTCTGTAACATGCCTCTATTTGAATTACTTTTTGGTGTTTGTGCTTAGAAATTGTTGTACATCCTGAGTCATAGAATACATATCTTTTATCAATTCCATATTTTTCTTTAATATTTGCTCTTCAAATTGTTTCCCCTTCATAACTTCTGGTTGTTTTCTTTTGTAACAATATAGTGCTTGACTTTTTTTTTTTCATTTCTACATGCCACTGTATAAGCTTCCACTTAGTATTTTTCTCACAACAATTGTATTTTATTTAACTGAAGTAAATTTATAAATACCTGCCACAAATGGAAATGTGGTATCAACAACCAAAATAGCAATAGTTGTACCAGTTCATGATCTACATATTTACACATAATAACACATTTTGTCCTCAAAACAACCCTTTGTGCCACCATTGTTATCATCTCTGCTTTACAAATAAATAAAATGTGGTACAGGGTAGAGAAATAACATGTTTTAGGTCATACAGCCAGTAAGTAATAGAATAAGAAATTGAAAACAGGCTTCAGAATTAATTATTCTTAAGCACTACGTGAAATAGTTATACATCATACTATCCCATGTGTTATTCTTTCAGGGTTCTCAGATAACTCTTTCTGAACTAAAAGAAGTCATTTAGTAACCAGAATTCAATGTTATTCGATTCAAAAAATATAAATTGGATGCAAGTAGTTAGCTATTGATCAGCTTTGAAGAGAGATTGGCTCAGTTAAAACCTAAAATGTCTGCATTTAAATGAGAAAAAGAAATACCTCCAGTTCTTATTTTTATATATATTATAATATATGTATATATAGTATATGTATATATAGCATGCATAGTATATATAGCATATACATGTATATATAGTGTGTGTGTTTGTGTGTGTGTGTGTATGTATATATATATATATGGCTTTGACAGTGTTTTGTGAAGTTTTGTGCTACGGTGTGGTTAGTATCCAAGGACACAGAAAGACAAGTGCTTCCTACTCCCCAGTCATGTGATGCAACCTAATCATGTATATAATACATTGTAGTATCTTTGTATTTAAAACGTAAATATCATTGTGAAATACAGCCTAAGTGTATTTTTACATTTGTTAAAAGCATGGGCATTACTGATTCTGTTAAGAGATGTTAACGTGATGCTACGTTGCACTTTGAAAATGCAAAATCATTTCCTCCCATGGAGAAGGTAGAATGGGAGTCCTGGTTGACTTTTATATAATTTCTAGAAGATCGGGCACTTCACCTTCTTCCATTCAGGGTAAGAGAGGTGGTAAGCTGACAGAAACAATTTCTTTTTATTTACTGGTCATTACGGTTGTAAAATACTGCAGACATGAGCCCAACATAAATCAGTTCCCCTCAGATGAATGTGCCTTCAGAGAGGCTTTCTGCCAAGGTTTCCTCACCTTAGCCATATCTCTCTGGATTACTCTTGCTCTGGCTTTGGCAGCCCTTCTAAATTTATTTTGGGTTTAATTCTGAATAATCCTCAATCAGCAGACATAAATGGAGGCTCAGAGCTTTAACACTGAAAGGGGCTTCAGAGGTTATAACAGTTCTATCATCTATACAGGATTCTTTCTGTTGCAAGCAACACAAAACACTGCTCTTACTAGCTCCAACAAAAAAGAAATTGATAGTCTGTAAATTAATAGTCCAAGTATATGTTAATCTTCAGGTGAGGCTTGATGTAGTGGTTCAAAAGTCTCTTTAAGGACAGCCTCACTTTCCATTTATTTTGTGTTTAATTCTAAATAATCCTCAATCAGAAGACATAAATGGAGGCTCAGAGCTTAGAGCTGAAAGAGACTTTGGAAGTTATAGCAGTTCTATCATCTGTATCAGGATTCTTCCTTCTGCAAGCAACAGAAAACACTGTTCAACTCCCTTAAACAAGAAAAGAATTGGTGGTCTCTATATATTAATAATTCAAACATATGAGGCATGATCTAGTCATTTGAAAAATCTCATTAAGGACAGTATCACTTTCCATGAGTCCACTCTTTTGTTTACACAGTATGTGCTTCATTCTCAGGGCCTTCAAGGCTCCCATCACAAGCAGACGGCATGCGCTGATCTACTTTAGCCAAATAGAGTCCACTCCTTTCTTTATTGGGCAGTGTGGCCAATGCTACTCAGACCATATGGCTTCTCTGCTGATGGACATTCATGATGCTAAAAGAAGTGGGTGAAATAGAAGCTGGGAAAGAGGCCAAAAAGTCTCCATATCCTCAACCCCATTATTTTACAGATGAGAAAGAGAAGTTTCAGACCTACAAAATAGAAGAAGTTCATCTATTCCACAAGTAAATGTATGTGACCAGAAGTACATGTTCATTTTATGAAGTTAATGAGATGTCAAGATTTAGCCCCTAACACTGGGGAATTGACCAGTTTGCCCAGTTAGTCATTGTTCAGTTTGAGTTTCAGTCATTGAGCTAGAACATACTCCCCAGATCTTGATATTAGAGAAGTCATGCTTTGACTCAATCTCTTTGGTTTTTAGTTTCCTGAGTGACTCCTTGAGGTTTCTGCTCAGCAAAATGTGGACAATGAGAAATGTATACAATGATGGAAACCACTCACTAATGGATTATCTTAGACAGTGCATGTAGACATGGGGTCACAGTTGCATTTCCTACTGGCTTGGGCACATCACTCCTCACTCCTTGAGGCAATACAAGCAAGACTTTTTTTTTTTTTTTTTTTAAGCAGAGCATCAGTGGAATGGCCTGCCTTTCAAACAGTGAGCTCACCCTCACAGGAGATGTTCAAGCAGTATAGGAAACTGTCAGCTGTTTTGCATGTGATTCACTTACACAACAATATTTATTGAGGTTCTACTATATGTCAGACAATCTTCTGGGTACTGGAGATATGTGTAAACAGAATGTACAGAAGGTCCTGCCTTAAGTGCATGTAATATTTGCGTTGTGATGGCACAGAAAGAAAATAAGCAAATAAGTAAAATACATAGTATATCAAATGGGATGAGTGCTGTGGAGACAAATGAAGCAGGAGAGAGGGATAAGGAGGGTGGTGGGGAAGAATGTTTGCCTTGGCAAAGAGGCTGAGTGAAGTAAATTTTCAGATTAAAGTCAGAAATTATACATATATACATATGCACAGTTGTATGATTCTATAATCCTAAGACACAGTGTCCCTAGTTATGGAAATTTCGGCCAATAAAATGAGACCTTAAGTGTAGGACTGTCTCTAGGCAACCTTGCTGCTTAAGAAGATTCCTGGATGACTTCCTCCCTCTCTCTTCAAGTCTTTGTTCAGATGTCACTATCTCAAGGAGGCCCATGCTGACCAATTCATTTGCAACCTTGACATCCACTCACATACTGCTCATTCCCCTTCCCTGCTCCACTTTTATTCCATAGTGCTTATTGCTTCTGAGCACCACATATAATGTATGTATTTATTATGTTTAATGGGTGTTTTCATACTCTTCATATAAGAATTTAAATTCTGTGCGGCAGGAGCTATTTGCTCCCTTTTAATTGTACATTCCCAGCACCTAGAATAATTCTTGACACATACTAGGCATTCAGCAAGTATCTATGGAAGGAAGGCAGGAAAGAAGGGATGGAGAAGCAGTAGAGTGGAATAGTCAATAGCACACATCTTGGAGATAAACAATCTTGGTTCAAGTGTATTCTTAGTCATACAACCTTTTTGAGCCTCAATTTATACACTATAAAATGAAAGTCAGTAATACTGTTTTCCTCAGGAAAAAAAGCATTGTTGGAACGACAGGATAATACAATCTGTAAAGATCTTACCCTATATCTTAACCTAAATAAATAATAAATAGATTTTCTGTTGCTGTTGATCACACAGTGCTATTGTCTCCTTATTCCACAGACATTCATGGGCTGCCTAATAATGCCCAGGCACAGCGCTAGGCAAGTGCTGGAATCAGCAAGTTATCAGAGCCTCTCCTCTGGCCCCATAGTGATGGATCCCCACTCCTTGTTCCAGAGTTTTGTTTCCAGTAACAAAATCTTCCAAAGCAGTGAGTCTCAAGTCTGGTTATGCATTTCAGGCCTTAGAGGGTTTTGAAGATTCCACAGATCCACCTGGCAATTGTTATGGAACAGGTCTGGAATAAGGAAGGTGCAGGTTTATTTTCAGCTGCTTAGAAATGATCTTTTTTTCTCCCTAAAACAACTACTTTTTAAGGTACAGTTTAGGAAACACCACTCTGAAATATTAAGTAATGGTTATGTAAAGATGGCACTGGTACAATATATTTCCACCCCAGCTGTGAATTTTTTAGATCAAATGCATATTAGCAACAAGGAATCAATCTTTAAGCAGATAAGTAGAAGTAGGCAGGGTGGGTTTCTAAGATGGTTATGAAGTGTGGAGAAACACTTCCTAAATCTCTCAAATAATATTTGATAAAAGAAGGTAATCTAGCAGGGAGTTAACTATTGTTGCCTTTTCCATTTTGAGGGTTTCTTTTCCCCTGGTTTAAAAGGAAAGAGTCTCCAGTCCCTGTGAAATTGTACGAAGGTTTGAAAAACAGCAAACTCTCCTGTTATGCCAGTGGGAATGTTTCATCCTTAGGCGGTTGGCTCCAGGGCTGCAGAACACTTCTGTCCCCCCTGGGAAGCTACTGAGAGCAAGAGAACTGAAAGGCTCTGTCTTCACTTTTCATTTCCTGGACTTGGCACAAGTCAGCCTTGAGGCAAAACACATCACAGCCAACTCAGAGATTTTGGCCCTAACTTTGGTGTCTTCTGAAATTCAGTGTCAAAAAGACTCAACAGGTCCTTTCTACTCAATTATAGACCTTTAACTACCTGGCAGGAAATGTCAGCCAAAAATTCTTTTTTGTTTTAAGAAAGATCTGTCTATCTATTTATCTAATCTATCTGCCTTAGACATAGATATTAAGATGGGTTTTTACCTAATGAGGACAGATAGCAGCTGGGTATTCAGATTCCTCAGAAGCAAGAAGGAGGCAATTTATTGACAGAACAAGTACCTCTGAGTAGAAAAAAATGAACCTAGGGATTCTCTGTCTGCAATGGAGAATGGGGACAAATACCATAAACTGTCACTAAGTTCCTAGGAGGAGGAAAAGATGCAAGACTAAAACAATAGACAGAGATAATGCAAGTCATGAGGAAATTAGGGAGTTTGACCTATAATGAGACTACAGAACTAGGAGAAATTCCGTAATTGATATAATAGAAAGAAGAATCTGTGAAACAGAAATCTGGCTAACATTTAGGAGATACAAACAAAATGCCAGAGAGACAAAGAAAAATCTAATCATCAACATTGTGTTCAAAGGATTTAATAATGATAAGGAAACGAGATGCCAGATTGGAAAATGGCACCTACTCTGGGAGATCATTGCACCGTGGCACTGCAATAATAATGCCGTGCTGCGTATCCAGAGATGAAATTACAGACCTGCCATCTGTTTTATCAGCACTGAGCATTCATTTGGACACTCCAGTTTATACCCATACCACGCATGTTCAAGATAAGCCCCTGTGGCTCTTGTGTGTTCCCATGGCCCACGCCAAGTTTTACGTGAGTGCAGAACTCAGACTCCGGTCATTTGTACTGGCTGGGCACGCCAATGAGAAATAGTGCCTTATGTAATGAAGATGATGGCTTTTAAGAAAGGGCTTGGCAAAGGACCACATGTGATGAGTTTTGAACCATAAGGGCATTTTCTTTGAGAAGTAGGTAAGTGTCTGGAAAGAAAACTAGAAACACCGGCTTTGGCATTTTATTTGTTGTGTGGGTTTAGAACAATGATTCTCAACTGATGGGGTATTTTTGACCCACAGAGGACATTTGGCAACATGTAGAGATATTTCGATTGTTACAACTTGGAAATAATTGGGGGTGCTATTGTTATGTTGTAGATAGAACATCCTACAGTATATATAACAGCTGCCCCCCACCCCCCGACCCTGGCCACTGCCACCAAAAGCAGAGAGTTATCTGGTCTGAAATATCCAGTGTCAAGGCCAAGAACCCTGGTTTAGACAGTTTTTTTTTCTAAGTTTTATTTTGTCCTCTCCTTATATGAAGATAATCTCTTACAGAGTTCATGTAAAGAGTCAATGAGATGACATACATACAAATGCCTGAAAAGTGCTAGGTATTTACTAAATTTTGAATATGAATATTTAAAACTATGTTTGTCAAGTTATAACATGATTCTAAAATCTATACAAGCAGTTGGAATAGCATTTGAGTGTAAAACAGGGTTCATATTATAAATGGCACTGAACTTTTCCATGCAGGGGAGGAAAAGTGCATAAGATATTTATGAGTTTTATATTATTATAATTAAATAATTATTTCCTACACTGCAGCATAGACAACAGCTTTTTATAAGGTGTGTCCATCCCTCTCCCACCACCCCAAATATAGTCCTTATAAATGTATATGGACAGTTAATGTAAATCAATTTATGTCATTGAAGACCATAACATTGTCTTCAATATACGAATATGTGCAGCAGATGGCGGAGGAAGGGTGTGGTATTTTCTAAAAGCTATTTGACCAAGGAAGCTCTGTTTTACCAAATGTCTTTTAACATCTCACATTAAATAGATATGTGAACATAGTTTTGAAAACGCTGAGGGAAGGGAAGAAGGGAGGAATTGAGGAAGGAAGGAAGAAAGGAGGGAAAAAATATATTCTCACCATCCCCAGGTGGTGAAATGATCAGGAGCAGATGAAATGCAGTAAGAGTCATTGCTGAGGCACAAACACAGGTCATCAAGTGGGGGTTGGGGGGAAGCCACCATCTGGCATAGGAAACAATGACAAAATAGTGAGCCAGAAAATTGATCTGGAAGACCTGTGGGGGACCAACACTTAAGTTGCCCTCACCTTGACTGTGTTGAGCTAACCAAATGAAATGCAGTGCTGAAAATTGGATTTGAAAATACAGGGAAAATGACTCATCATAGCTATAATATTCTTTTTCTATGACTCATGTGCACGTTCATCCAAGCTGCTCTTTCTGGTCATACTCTGGAGTCTTTTTCAAAACCTTGAGTCAGAGAAATCTGGAGGAACTGGAGTAGGGGAAGAAGTCTTCTGCTCTGCTTAGTGGGTTTCAAAGATGGCTGCACGTTTGCGGAATATTTACATCCTCCCGAAAGTAGTATGTTGAAGCCTAATTCCTGCTGCAATGGTATTTGGAGGTGGTTCCCTTGGGAGTTGATGAGGTCATGAGGGTAGATAGAGCCCTCATGAATGAGATTAGTGCCCTCATAAGAGACATGAGATAGCTTGCTTTCTTTTTCTCTGCTTTTGGCCATGGGAGGACAGAACAAGAAGCAAACCAGGAATCTGCTGTTACCAGCCACCAGACCTGTTGTCACCTTGATCTTAGACTTTCCAGCCTCCATAATGAGAAGAAATGTGTTGTTTAAGCCAACCAGTCTATAGTATATTTGTTTTAGCTACCCAAACTAAGACATCATTAAAATCACCTGGGTATCTTCAAACACTACTGAAGCTATTTTCTCTGCACCCTCGCCCCCCAGAGATTCTAATTTAGTGACTCTGAAGGCAGACTGGGCATCAGAAATGTTATATAACTCCAAATGATTCTATGGGGAAGCAACCTAGTAAATGCCTAATTAAGAATGCATAAAAGTTAAAAAGAAAGGGGAGAAGACATTCTCTTTCTCTTTCCATTTTCTTGCTTCTTGCTATGAGGACATCAAATATAATAATGTCTAACATTTACTAAATACCTACTTTTTTCTGACACTTTAATTATGCTTTACCTTTATTAATCAATTTAATTCCTCTAATAATTCTGAGGCAGGCATTGTGATGCTCACTGTGAGGATGCACTACCTAGACAAAAACATTAACTAACTTGACAAATTCACTCAGTAAGAGGTACCCTAGTCTTCTAGATTGTGAGCTCATCAAAATTAAAGTTGGGCACATCAGAACCTGACCTTGGCAGAAAAGTCTAGTGGTTCTTAATGTTAGATGCACACTATAATCTTATCATAACCTTTTTAAAAAAACACCTCTGCTATTTTTTAGAGTAGTTAAAATATTCTGTATGGCATGATATTTTAGTGGTAGATATTTGGTGCTATGCACTTGTCAAAACCCACATAAGTTTACAGTTCAAATCCTGAACCTTGATCCATGCAATTTTTTAAAAAAAATCAATTTAGGATGTAAGTGGGTCCCAAGGTGGAATGCAGGCTGTGACTAAAGAATCTAATTTCATTATAAATATATGTATAAGCTCACTGAAAGAGGTGGATGAAAAAAATGTTGACCTAAGTTGCTTTGGAATCAAGTAGAGATTAAAAACTAAAGGCAATAGGAACCATACCCAAGCATTGCACTCTAATTACTAAAGTTACTTCCTGCAGGTTAACAATTCTGAAACCACTGTACATGTATGCTTCATTTAAACAATTATGCAAATAGATGGGGAATGGTGGGAGCCAGGTTTCTCACTCTTGGAATGGAAAGTTATAGATAAGCACGGGGAAAGAGTTAGGGTGGTCCCTGTGGTAATGGATTAGAGTTGGAGACATCAGTATGAATTCTGGCTTATCTTAATATAGATCTGTCTGTATTCACAGGTTAATAGTGCACACACATATTTTCTATATGTGTGCTATGCTATATTTCTAGCTTTGTCTGCTAAAAAGGCCTAGAAGTACCAATACCCCAAAAGCAGCCAGCATACCAAGTACCCACATATTTTCTAATACCATTTGCCAATAAAGAAAACCAGGGGCCTTCTTGGAGAAATGGCTGCCTCTAAGACTGGGGCAGCGAATATCTGAGGAACTATCACAGCCAAGAGGGGCCTTAAGGAACCATGACAACTAAAAGTAATGTGGTATCTGGGATGAGATCCTAGAACATAAAAGAACATTAGATAAAAATTAAGGAAATCTGAATCAAGTACAGGCTTTAGTTGATAAAAATGTATCATTTCTGAAATCATTAATTGTAACAAATGTATTGTATTAATGTTTGATGGTAATAACAGGGGAACTGGGTGTGGGGTACATGAGGATTCTCTGAAGTATCTTTGAAGCTTTTTGTCAATGGACAAATATTCTAAAATTAAAACATATGTAAAAGACAAGAAAAGAAAACAAAACAGAATGCCTATTCCCTGGAACTCCTGCAGAAACTCAGATTTAATTTGTCTGGGGTGGGTGGGGCTTGAGTGCTTTGTACGTTTTAAAAGAGCCCCAGGTCATTCTAATAAGTATCTAATGAGAATTGAAATTCATCACGTAAGATAATCCTATGGCACAACTTTTTCTTTTCAACAGGCCCTAAAATGTCCCTTTTCAGGAGATTTTTACTTTTCCCTATAGGTTATGGCCATAAGTGGTCAGGAAAACCATTTCCATTTTGAATGAAAGTTTCAAAGAATTTGAATCTGAGTGTTTTGAGAAAGCTCTTGGGAAACACTACTAAATTTAATAAAATGTCTTGATATCAATTAACATCATCAACAAAAATCATGTAGTCCCTTGAATTAAAAAAAAAAAAGACTTGAAAGTTATTAGCTGAAATTATGGTCCAGAAGGATAATTCAAACCCCAAAATTATGGTGCTTCAAATTGCCAGTTGAAAATAAAATTGACTGCCTGTTTTCTTATATGAGTTACTTGTGGCAAACTTTGCCTTTCTATGCAGAAGTTTGGTTCTAATTTCCCAGCAGATCTATATTACAGACAGCAATTAAAAAGACAGAATCATAAATCTTTGAGCTTATCCAGTCTAGTGGTTCTCTTCTGTGCCACATATTTCTTCAGAGTCTTCCTTGGTGTTGAGGGGACGGGAAAGTGGGATGAGTTCCATACCTCCACTCTGCTCTCAGAGCAGCTCCAATATATCCAATTGTGTATGTGTGTCCATTTCTACATAGGATTCCATTTAAACAAAGACTTCTGATGCTAAGAAAAGCATTTAAGCCACCAGGTTTCTTACTTTACAGATGGGGTATCCGAGGCTCCAAAAATTCAAGTGTGCCCAGCTCTGTGCTCTATACAGGTAATTAAGTCTAATCTTGATTTCAATGTGTCAATCATGGCAGCAAACACAAACTTTTCAAGGTCTTGTATCTCTGTCTTTCTAATAACCATGTGAGCTCAGTTTATGAGCTCAGAAATATTCAAATGCTAACACTAAATTCTGTTATTTATGTCCTTCTCCCATCCCTCTCAGGTATCAGACCATGTACCTTGGAATTTGCTTTAAGGAGCAAGTTCTGTTCTTTTTTCTCTGGCTGTGGATGTCTGTTTCAGTTGAATGTTGAACCTAATTTAAATAAGACACGCCTGCTTGTCAATCTTGAGTATTTGACTGTGCTGCTTCCAGCAGTAAAACATGCCCTAATGTCTTCCAGCAGTGCTTGGGGGTTGGTAGGTTTTGCCAAGTTTGGGTTCTATTCTTCTGCATGTGGGAAAGTCTTTTACCATCACTCTTTTTTTAAGATACTCAGACCATGCCTAAGCCAATTGATTTTATCTTTGGGGTAGAAAAATGGTCAGAATATATTGCAGAAAATTCTAGGCAAATGGCACATTGGGAAGATTACGTATCCAACATATTAAAGTTTGAAGCAAATCAACTCTAATGAGATGAGTCAACTCCTTATACTCAAGGATGCCTTCGGCAATAAGTCTTTATTTTATTTTTTTTTATTATTATTTCAGCATATTGTGGGGGTACAAAAGTTTAGGTTATGTATATTGGCCTTGCCCCTCACCTCCTCGAGTCAGAGCTTCAAACGTGTCCATCCCCTAGACAGTGAGCATCACACTCATTATGTATGTGTACACCCATCCCCTCCCCCACCCACATCTGCCCCAACACCCGATTAATGTTAACAAACCTACCAACACACAAAAAGCTTGGGCCTGTCAGGTAGGATGCTTTGAAAAGCTTTAGTATTTGAAAAACCCTCAACTGCACAGCCATGCTTTTATTATTAACAGTTTCTTAATATGGCTGAGGAGAGAAAATGCCATTGTATTTTCTTTTAAAAGCCTGTAATAAGATAGAACTAGCAGATAGGATATGGCCCTGAGGTGACTTAACTGTATAACTCTTTTAAAAGTTCTCAAGACTAAATTACTCTGAGTCTTTGACTCAGCATTTTACAAGCTAATACCAGAACATCTACTTAGACTTTATTACAAACCCTTGAGAGAACAGTAATCATGTTTCTGGAAATTTTTGAAAGAATTTAAAATGTTGGGAAAGAGAAATACTGGGTACTGTAAGTACATTTTGTTGAAACTCTTATTTAATTTTACTCAACATGAGTTGAATTTTAGCTTAGAAGTAAAAATTAGTGAGAGAATGAGGAGAAACAAAGAGGCTTCATTGATTGGGAAATCGGCACCCACATCTGTGGATATTCTAGATAACCAAAGCTTACCCACTTAGGCATTACTTACATTTTTCAACTCAAATAATTTTGTAAAGACATATGCATACTTTCCTTCACAGAAAGTGGTAACCACAGTTATATCATAAGTATGAACAATCATTCATTCGTTGAGGGCAGCCTTTCTTGTCACAACGTCTGAGTTCAAATTCTAGCTCTGTAACTTGCTAGCTCTGTGACCTTGGGAAAGCTATTCAGTGTTTCTGGGCCTCATCTATATTAATAAAATAGAAATAATTATAGCACATATCTCATGAGTTTGTTGTGAGGATCAGAATAAAATAATCCATGCAAATCGCTTAACTCCTGGTATAAAAGAAGTATTATATCAATACTTGGTAAATGTCAGACATTACTGTTGTTGCTGTTTTTAGGGTGATGATTTAATACACAGCCCAGTCTTCTCCTGGCCTGTCAAACTGTCAGCGATTGCTTTTCTTGCATTCTCCATCCTCCCCCGTCTCATGTCCCTTCCCAAATCTTTTTATTCTTTGCTTCTAATCTGCCATGGATTAGAAAACTAGATAAACTAGTTTATAGAGTATAACAAACTCCTGAGGAGTTAATAGACTCTCAGTAAGAGAGTTAAGACTTTGGCTGTAACATAGGAATTAAGAGCAAGTCTTTCTGCTCTGAGTCAATTTTTCTGTCAGAGTTTTAGAATTTGTTATTAATGGGAGTTACTGGAAATCTTATTTGTTGTTAAATGTAGTGAAATTATGCATATATAACTTAACTGTTCATTATTTCTCATTACACATTGCAAACAGATTTTGTTATGCAAAATAAAACCAAGCTCCTCATTTTCTTTTAAGATATAATAATTAATAGCTTTAAGAAAATTGCAATGTACAGAATTATCATTTTTCTATTTTTGAGTAATATTACAAGTAAAGCTCATTTTCTTATAAAATCAATATCCCAACAACTTTTAAAATGATTTGACAAAGGAGAAGAAAGACTTCCCACTGATCTCGCCATTCTAACACATGGGTTAGTTCCATTTGTATGCATTCCCTTCTAGTTCCTATGCATAAGAATACAAACTCTTCTATCATTTTGATCAAAGAATACAAATTTCTAAAGACCAGGAACATCATGCTTTTCTCACTATGGGTCTGAAAAACTTTAACCTGGACATTAGGGATCTGAAAATAAAGGATTCTTCTCAACCATGAACTTAGCCAACAAGGAAATTAAAGATGTTCCCTTTCAGTAGATTTATTAGTGTAAGAAAATGAACAAGGAGTAAGAGAGACATATTTTAAGATGGTGATGATAAATATTTCAAATGAAAGCCTGTTCAGATCCTTTCCTCCCCTGTCATTTTCCTCCTTATTTATGCATATTTTAATCAGATACTGACACCTATTATTGGATAAAAGATCAGAAAACATTTTCCTTGAAGGTTATCAGCACCACACAGTATTTAACCAAATAATGAAATAAACTCAGATTCTGGAAACTGATTATAATCAGCACATTTACACACATAGATTAGAACTCAAGAAATTTAAATTATGTCAAGAAGTTTTTTTTAAGGGATTTCCCCATGGCCTGCTAAAAAGTTTTTTTTATTGTTTTCAATGATCTTATTTTATTTATGTCTTATTTATTTGTAATAATTTATTTTCACTGAGTTGGGAATAGGTTTGGCTTGAGTAATTATGTTCAATAAAGTTCTTCCTGAAATACTAGATATGCAGGGGTTATATGCAAATACCATGTCATTTTATGGAAGGAACATCCTCTAATTTTGATATCCTGAAACCAATCCCCCACGGATACTAAGGGACAACTTTATGAGATTTAACAGTTGGACCTACTTCACCATAAAATTTCAGAAGAGAAAACTATCATAGAGATTATACAGTACAATTCTGTCATTTTGTAAATGTTAAAAAGGGTTCCTGTGAAGTCCTATAAATAGTAAATGGCAGAACTTGCTCTAACGTTCTCTCATTTCTCATTACCTGGTCCTTTGTCTGTATAATCTAATGAGTTCTTTCAAAAGTTAAATTAGTAGGGAATATTTATCTCCAGGCTAAGGTAAAAACAGATATGGATTTAATTTTGCAAAAATTATATATCTTAAAATTTCTTCCCATTCTTCTTCAGGCACTATTATTATTGCTATTCTGATAGCATATTCTATTGCTAAGACATTTTTCCACTGCGGTATTGTTGAGAGCGTCATGATTTATTGCCTAATTGGTAAGGAATGCACAACCAAGATTAGTCTTGGGAAGAAAGAACTAGGGAGAAATGGTATCACAACTTTTATTTTTAACCTAAAGAAAAGAAGGTTGATGGAGCAATTTGATAATGTTCCTCCATATCATGAAGAGTTTATACACTAGCACTGGGGACTAAAGTTTTTCCATTTTTTGTGTGTGTACAGAAACACAGTCTTAGGCACAAAGAGGGTATGATAAATATAATATTTACTCTATGGTCCTTGGTAACATGTAAGTCAGTTATGGAATAAAAACATAAACACAGGAAAAAAGGTATGCTATGATGTTCAAATTTATATATGGAAGTCTAAAGTGCTTTATACAAATAAAATATGCAATAAGATTTCAGACAGCCTGAAATTGATAAAACCTGGAGTAGCTTGGGAAGTCCTTATTTAAAAAAAAAAAAAAAAAAAAACAACTGGGATTTGAACTTGAAGGATGGAGAGAAACTATAATTGAGAAAGGAGAACCAGAATGCTGTTCCAGAGGAGAAAAGTGCAAGAAAAAGTTCATTTGTCATTGGTGAATATTCAAGGAGACAGTGGGAAGACCTACTTGATTAGAACAGTGAGGAGGGAAAAAGTCCAATTAACAATAATGGAGAAGACTGTGGGACTATTTCTGTGAAAACATGAAGAATTGGAACATTATTCTATAAACAAACTTAATCTGACCAACTGGACACTGTAAACCAAATTCAAGCAGTCATTGACAAGCTAATAGTTTCTCACCACATCTAACACACCAAGCTTCACTGATATTTCAGCCATTAACTGTGAAAAATGGGAGCAGTTGTTTGTACCACGGTCAGCAAACCTAATCAGTCGAGGCATGCTAACGTGGTAGGAGAGTGTGGCTCCAAAGGTAACTGGCATATGGCGTCTATAGTCTGCCGCTTGCATCTCCCATGGTGGACTGTGGTACTTGCCATGAAAGAGAGACTCTCCCCATGTCTAAAAGGCCCCTGGTGAAATCGCTTTAATTTTGCTAAACTCTCATATTTTTCAGCCCTGAAAAGCAGAATTCTTATTGTAGACTTTCCAGCTATTTCATTGTCACTTCCATATATTTTACTGACCTGTCAGTACTTTTTTCTTTAAACCTTGGTGCCTAGCATTGCTGTGGTATGAAGGAGAGATTCACTAACTGTTGAATGAATGAATAAAGGAATGAATTCTGTTCATGATGCTTTCATAAGAGGATCTCTGAGCAGTAACCGTGGGCCAGATGTAGGCTTTCCTATGTAGGCATGGTGTCGACTACCACTTCCAGGCTGTCCCAGGCACTCAGCACATTCCTGCATAGATGATAGGAGCTCATTTGATACTTGTCAGGTGGAATATGCTCAGTGACCATGGCATGTTAAAGTGGAAGGAAAATGTATTTCTGATCTTTTCCTTAACGAGTTTTGAAAATAATATTACACAGAGGAGCATCATCATATACTTATGTGACTAAATTCCTATTATTAGATCAGTGCTAAAGAGATTAACTGGTTTATCACAGATATTCATCTTCTAACAATCTGTGTCTTAACTCTTGGAGACTCTGCATTAATTCACAAAAGCACAGGAAGAACTACTGGAAAAATGCAGGTTTTATTACGGGAAAGCCAAAGAAGCCGCGTTTTGTTTATCGTTGGCTGTCCCCTAACAATCTCTTCACTCGTGCTCTGTACTTCTTACTGCTCTCTGTAGACTCACAATTCAAATGTTCTAGGTGATTTAAAGTCTCTAGGGACTCTCAGTTTCTGAGACTGCTCATGGCAGCTGGCTAAGCCATCTCGTCACGTTATGTCTTAAGGTTAAGCCCCAGCCTACAAGTAACAACACTGCGAGAGTTCACCGTGCACTGGGCCGGTTATGTGGGCTCTTGATCTGAGAGGAGCATTCAAAGGATGCTACAAACAGAGCCTTCCCTGGAAGCCCACTGTGGCTCCTGCAATCATTACATAATTGTCACCACTGCCTACTTTCTGTCAGACTTTTTGAAGGCCACATAACAATTATGATCTTATAGTAGAGGGCAGTATAGAAAAATCATGCCTCAAGAGTTAGACTTGCTAAAAATCCACTCTAAAACATACTAGTTTGTGTGATGTTGAACAAGGTGTTGAGACTCTCGGTTTCTTCATCTCTATAATAGGCACCATAATAATACCAAGCAAATAGGTTTCTTATAAAGACTAAATGTCTGTTGTTTATTAAGCACTCAATAAATGCCACCTACTTCTGTTTTTATAATCTAATTTCCAATTAGAAGTAATATAACTTTAAAGTCAAAGACCCAGGTTTGAATTCTGCTGGTACTTTGGAACTTTGTGAGCACCTGTTTCTGCACTGGGAAGTGAAGGCAAAGGTCAGTGCAGGTTGATTTGCATCACGTTACCACTTCTGAATTAGAGGTGCACACGTTACATGGTGTTAGCACGATTTCAGCTAGGCCACCGGGTGTGCAAGTTGTGGATATTCACCCTCAGCATCCACTCACTGCCCAGGTTGTACTGATTATGTAATAGTTTGAATATCACACCAGGTATTAGTATCAAAACAATTTTTGTTGCTGCTGTTGTCATGTAGTTAGAAACAAAGATATTCAAGAAATTTCAAAGACAAAAAAAATCTTGTGAAATTCCCATCAATGGGAAACTTCAGAAACTGTGACAATTCTGGGGAGCAGCTATTTCCTTATTTTTTCCCTCAGAACACACATTGGTCCTTTCCTGGACTTTCTGTATGTTCTTGACACATTGCCTACTTAGCATACCTGCCCCAGCATCTTTCATTCTTTTTTTTTTCTCTTCCTTTCCTGGCCAGGAATATTTTCTGTTCTTCTTCCTTAATCTCTTCTCTTACTGTTAATTGTTCTAATTTCTTTGTGTTTCTTAATTCAAATTCTCAAGAAGATGATCAGATCACCCTAGCTAATTTTTATAGATGTTGCTGGTCTGTAGATAGCTCATCTCTTATTAACTGGCCACCTCAGCAGTGTAGCTGAGGCCAGGAAATGGCTGCATCA
Source organism: Varecia variegata (assembly GCA_028533085.1). Taxonomy (NCBI): domain Eukaryota; kingdom Metazoa; phylum Chordata; class Mammalia; order Primates; family Lemuridae; genus Varecia; species Varecia variegata. The sequence continues at coordinate 139,152,685 of CM052436.1, read as the reverse complement.
CCAGGTGTAGAACGTGACCCCCCAAACATACGGGGGATGGGCAGAGCAGTTTCCCTTTAAATCTGTTTGTCTGAGACAAGCATGATCACACCTGTGGGTAAGTGATAATGTCCAAGGGTATCATGACTTTCTATTAACTCAGTTTCATTTGAGAAAATGCTGATTATTGTTGAGGCTTGGGAATTGGAACATAAAAAATTCATTGAATTGGGCACTGTATAAATGGTCTAGTCAAAGGAAACTTGTATTTTGGCCACTTCATTTAAAACATGGTTATATTTAATTAAAAGAAAACATTGGTCCAAGAATGTTCCTTTTAAGTAACAGTGGTGTAGTGTTTTAAAACAAAATAGACGAAACGCAAAGAAATATTAGGATAATTTTGACCTACATGTATATATTTCCTGATCATCAAAAGATGTTTTCAACTGTCCAGAAAGATTTGGCTGCAGTTTTGTAGCATGTTTAGAAGGTGATTTTTCTTCCACCATAGAAAAGAAAGGCTGTTATAGTCATATCCTAAAACACCATGACAAAATCAGTAGTTTGAAATGCTTAATAATGGATACTAACAAAAGAAATATAGCTCAAACCATGGAAGGGTTGATAATCAATTATTCCACTCCTGTGCAATTCCTCAGGCAAGGCGTGCTAATTCATTAACAATTCTTTATCTTTCTTAGTTTTAAATAAACTCCAGTCACCAAAAGCATGTTAGCAAATCATCAGAATGCTAAACTTCCCTGTTTGCCCGCCATTCATCAATGCACACAGATACCCCTGTGCTGCGAAGTTAATAAATAAATAAATAACTCTGTATTTGTCAAATCTGTGAAGTTAGCAACATGAAGATTTCTTGCATGTTTTTAAAAAACTACAACTAAAGCTTAATGCCCCTGAAGCAGATGAAAGAAAATAATAGGCTTCCTTCAACTGTGTCAGATTGTGTAGGTCTGGCGATCACTGTCCCTGTTGTGATGATTCTTTTCTTTTTTTTTTTTTTGTCCTTTCATATAATTTAATTTTCAATTATCCTAATTGTAGTACTTCATAACCTAAATGTTTAAGATGAGCTTCTTTAGCCTCAAGGACTGATTTGAGCTGCATCAGATTCCACAGACAGCCTTGGAAACCAACCCAGCGAGCAGAATCATTGATCCCCTAGATCCCAGCTGAGTGTGGGTAACACCCAATGGATTTGCAGTTCTTGTGCTACACACACTTCTCTACAAAATTATGGGTTTTCCTATACCTGTTAATTTTGAGAAAAATTGAAAATAAAAACAAAGTAGTTTCAAGCTAGTATTGTTTCTATGTCTTAAAAACAAAGTTTTATGTACTTTTCTTACTTCATCAAAAATGGCTTACCTTATTTAATGGGTGTTTGGCATTTTGCCTGTTTCATTTGAATTTTTGAAGATGTTATTTTAATTGCTTATTTGTTATTAAAACAAAAAATGATATATAAATTATTCTTAGTCTTTATACAACTACTGGTTGCAACAGGAGATATTTAAGCACTTTTAAATGTTTTAAGTAAAGAAAACACCTGGCCTGTGTCATGAGGCTCTCATGAGCCGCTGTGCGGTGGGAGTGTCAGGGAGCAGCACGTGTAGGGTTTAGGGGAGTTAGCAATGGCTGGAAGTATGAAGCACAGCCAAGAGGCTTTTTCAGATACGATGTATTTGAGGTTTGAAATAGAGTGAAGGCCCATAAATTGGGAAGAGGTGAGGATTCTTAAGTGTCTGTGCAGAAAATTTAGCATAATTTGTTGATGGTTTGGACAGTGTGCCAAAAGATAGATAAAGATTGCTGAAATCTGCAAGATGCCAGCTTCAGGGGATTTCAAGCTACAAGCGTTAAGCGTTTAGTCCTCCGTGTGTACGTGTGTGTGTGTGTGTGTGTGTGTGTGTTTTATAGGGCATGATAAATGATGGAAAATACCACTGTAGATAAATTCTTAGTTCTGTCCTATCTAGAGTCTGGTGCTAAGAGATGAAAGGAGAAGGCTGTAACTTCAGCTTGACTTTGAAGTCAATGGGATATGTACAGTGTGGCAAATGCACCATAAAGGGAGTACCACCGAGTCACACTTTTATGGGATCCCTTTTCTTTGAGTGTGGGCAGAGCCTGAGACTTGCATCTAACCCATAGAATATGGCAAAGGTAATGGAATGTCACTCCCTTGAGATACAGATCTAGTGGATATAGATATAGAGAGAGATGATGCAGATTTAGATATATGACTCTCAGCAGACTGGAGTGAGATGAAACCGCTGCCTTGCTGGCTCTGAAGAAGTGGGCTGCCATGTTGTGAGGCTGCCTATGAGGGGGGTGTGTGGTGGGAGACCGTGGCAGCATCTAGGTGCTTACAGTAGATCCCACCTGACAACCAGCACCAAAGCAGAAATCTCAGTTCTAGAGCTACAAGGAACTGAATTTTGCCAACAGCCACATACATCTGGAAGAGGACCCTGAGCTCCAGAAAGGAACACTACCCAGCTGACACCTTGACAATAGCCTTGTGACACCCTGAGTAGAGGACTCAGCTGAGCCACGCCTGGACTTCTGAGCCATGAAAACTGTGAGATGACAAATGTGTAAGGTAATTTGTTAGGTAGCAACAGAAGCACACCACTGATGCCTAGAGAAGATGAAGAGTATGTATTCTAGATCTTTTAGATGTGTGGAACCATGTGAGCTAAGGGTTAGAGGTCAAAATAAGGCTGACGTGGTCTCCATTGGTTCATATATTGACCAAATATTTCCAGAGTGCCTACTGCGTGCTAGAACCCAACCAGGAAACCGATGGGGGAACCAAAATTAACAGAGTTTAAGTGACTTGCCCATGGTGACAAAGAAGTACATATGAACACAAGAATTCTATGGGAGAATATGGAACCATGTTTATCTGACACTCCGGCCAGTAGTGTCTCTGAGTACTTAATCTGAATCTTTGAATATATTTTGTTTTAAATTGTTTCCTTTGGACCATAGTTTAAATTTTGTTCAGGATCAACTGGAAAGGACTTATTTTCCTTGTGTCCAGGATGCATTAGAATAATTTAGGAGTAAATAACTGGCATTATCTCTGGGAATTTGTAGAGTTTTCTGAAACAAAAGTATACTGCTTCTCTACTGAGTTTCTCAGAGTATCCCAAAGAACACTGAAAGTTGAAAAAGGAAGTAGATCCTGAAGAAAAGTAGGAACAGGAGCTGAATCACTGTTTTGATCTTAGAACAGGAACATCTAAGTCCATAAAATATTAAGAACATTGAACTTTGATCGAATTAAATGTGAAGCTGTTAAATTGTGATGCCTTCCTGGGAATTCTTAAACATTTCCCTGCACTAGAACTGCTGCTTCTGCAGCTTTATTCACTTGTAATTTTTAATTTTTTCCCAATACTGCTAGAACAGGAAAAGACATTTGTTCAACTCAGTATTTTTAAACTAATGAAGATAAATTTGTAAATAAAATTAAATCCATTTTTGGAGCATATGCTATTGGTGCTCTGCCCAAATCTCCTGTGCTGCCTTTTTCCCCTTGGGTGCATCCCTCCCCTGACTTGTGTTTGCTTTTGCTTCTCCCTACTGCACTGCGATTGTCTTAGGAGGCCTACCCTCAGCTTGCTGGAACCCCTTTACCCATACGCTGCAGCCTTCTTGAAAGTTTATTTCTTTCTATTACCAACCCCTCCCTCCAGCAGAGGCACTTAGCTGAAGAATACCTGAAAACCCCACCACCTTGGCTGCAGCTGGACAACTCTGAGATCAATTTATGCTCTGCAGGTGCCTTGCAGGAATAGATGTGTGCCTGCAACCACATCTTTGTTGGGCTTTCCTCCCTTTCCTTCCCTGTTTCTCTATGTCTCTCCTGGTTCCCCCTGGGAGCACTTCTGGAATAAATCAATTTCTATAATAAATCCTAATCTCAGAGTTTGCTTTTAGGGAACCATCCTAAAATAGACAGCTGTTTCCTGCTTGCTGAAACACAAACTTGGCTATCAGTGCAGAATTATATAACTATTATATACAAAAAAGAGATATTTAAAAATACATAGCTGTCTTGTATTTTTGTCATTTTAATGACATTTTCTGGATAATAAAAATAGATAAAAAAAATAGTTGAGTTTAGAGAATGAACACAAAAAAATCAAACAGATTAAATTATCTATAGTTGCTATTCATATCTAGGCAAATTTTTCCCCAAACTACCCCCATCCCACCCCCCAAGCAAGAATAAATCTTTGAATATATATACTAATTTTTCATAATTAAAATTGTGATTCTAATCAACATACAGAATTTCACACTGCTTTGTTATAAAAGATGGTTTACTTATTTATCTTTTAACATAAATATCAACCCCTCCCTTGTTTTAAATTATTTTAAAAAAAAAACAATGAAAGAAATGAAAAAGTCAGAATTAAAACAGAAATTTCTCCTTTCCATTTTTACTCCCCAAATGTAACCACTGTTAAAAGCTCAGTGTAGATCATTCTAGATTTTATACACATGCACACACAAATATACTCCACAAACACTCATGAATATGTACATATATAATGCATTTGTACTCTTATTTATAATGAAACTTCTTTATACTATTAATACTTATATCTTTCTGCAACTGTCTTCCTTCAATCTAGAAACTTGCTGATGATCTGTCCACATTAGAGGGTGGAGATCTGCCTCAATTTTTGTAAGTAATACATGAATGGTATTTTTCCTGTTGTAAACAATACTTCACTTCCTATCCTTGTCCATTTCTGCATGCATTGCTTCCATATGCTAAAATCCTAGAAATGGACCTAATGATTAATAAGAAATGTTTAAATACATACATAACCCAGTGCACTTAGAAAATTTTAGCCTCTCCTGAATGTAAATCCCTAGTTTCTCTCTAATATCCCTGCTTCTCTCTCAAAATGTTATTTTGGTACAAATGTGTGGATCAGCTTGTGTATTCTTGATTAAAATATTGATAGTTAAGATTTTTATCCCTCACCCCACTCCCACCCCATCTGGTCATGGGTACACTGAAAGCCCTGACTTCAGCATGATGTAATACAATTCATCCATGTAACAAAAGCCACTTGTATCCCCTAAATTTTTTGAAATAAAAAATAAATAAATAAACTTTAAAAGGAAATAAATAAATAAAATATTGATAGTTACTATCAATTTGCCCCATATCGGTAAAAGTTGCGCTAATATATGAGGGCTGTCCAGAAAGAAGCCAGCCATTGTTAATATAATGAGAATGGTTGCATGGCTGGACACTTTCCGGACAGCCCTCATATAGTCCAACTAACAGTTTATATCACCAGGTGTATGAACTTTTCATACATATAAATAATTTTCCAGTTTGTCTTTAATTTTAAGTTGTTTATGATGTTATTCATCATTTAAGAATTCAATTTTTTTTACTAAATAATCCTGGTATTTAATTCTTTTATGACTTCTGATTTTTATTGTATTCCTGAAGAGGTACATATTCTCCAAATAATGTATGTTTTCATCTAATATTTTAAGTTTTATTTTCTACCTTCTGGTCATGTATTCATTTGGAATACATGCAAGTCAAATAAATAGCTATGTGTGAGGGAGAGTGTGTAAGGTAGGAAGCAAACATTTCTTTCCCCACAAGATTGTAACCTCTTGTAGATACCCACTCTACTGAATGGTCCATCTTCTACCTGTGGATTTTGAATTGTATCTTTTTCACGTAGGACATTCATATATAGCCATAGATAGATCAATGAATATCTGAATATCTATCTGTCCATGTCTATTTTGCGGCACTACTCACTGATCTGATTATATCAGTCCTATACTGATATAATTGCAGTAGCTTCATGATGTAGTTCCATATATAGCATAGCAAGATCTCAGTCATTATTCTGCCATTTCAAGATTGTTAAAACTAACAATGTACATTTATCTTTCCTTCCTGCTTCTTTTGCTTTATAAAGTCCCAGACCCATTGGCAAAATCCACATGTTTTCCACCATGATAATCTGCTTCTAAAATCAAAACACATTTGGAGATCTTTTGGAAACTCCAGTAGTCATATAAACAGAAATTGTGTACGCTTTATAGGTAGTCAGGTCTCTCATATAATTCTCACTCTTTCATATATTGTCTATAACTATTTGCCTCCTTCTACAACCCCAGGTTATTAACAAAAACTTAACTCAATATCTAATCCATAACTTTTTCAAATTGTTTAGATTATTTAAATTTAATTCCCTACTCTCTCTCAAAGACTGCTTTTCCCCCAAACATCCCTGCTTCTCACTAAAGACGGTGTCTGGGTAGAAGGAGAGGGATTTTTTTTATGCTTCTTCTTGCCATTCCTCCTCAACCCTGGCCTCCAGAGCAATGTCTTTCATCCATCCTGGAGCTGATAGTCCTGCTGGCATTTAGGGCTATGGTTGGCATCATTTGTCTGGGTACAGGCATAGCCATGGAACATTTTCTGACTACCTCAGCATCACTGTAGCTCTGGCTAGTACTATCCACCCTCTGATTGTCTGACTGTGAATCTCATTTATCTTGCACCCTTGGAACAGGACCACTAAGGCCAGCCCCTCTGCCCAATGTCCTAGCCAAATGTTCAGTTGTTCTGGATATGCCATTGCCTCGTGAGACCCAAAGGCAACCCAGAAAATGAAACCTCTGCCTGACCTCTGCCTTCATATGATTGCCCTCCCTGTGGACATGGGTGCAGTTACAAGGCAGCCTCCTCCCACATAAACGAATAGGTGGCAAGGCAAGAATCACTCTCCTCCACGATTTCCTAAACTATCAAACATACTTCCCCAGCAGACCCCCACGTCTGTTCTCTTCATGCAGTTCTCTTCCCTGACCTTCTCCCCTTTGCATCACTCTAGTGGGCAGCTAAAATTACATGTTTTGTTTTCACTTCCCTCCCATCATATGCTCCTTCTACTTGACAACACCTGTCTTTTCTGGGGCACAGAAATATCTCCTTGCACGTTATTCAGATTTCATTCTATGGGAATGGCATCCCCTGGAGAAAACCATTGCATACAGCAGCCATGGCACCTTCCAGGTAGTGCAACTTGGAAGTCTTGGTCTCCTCTACACGATGGGGGAATTTTACAATAAGGCCAAGTAGATCAGTCGCTGTGAAGTTAAAAGAAGGGAGAGAATAACTTAGTAATGTCTTATAAGGACAATAGCCTGGTTTCTAAGACTATTGTCCTGCTGGATCGTAATGTGTGGATCACAGTGTCTTTCTTCTGGTTTCTTCTAGAGTAAATTCTGTTAGGCAAACAAATACTTACAAAATACTAGGGGTAAGGTGAAAGGGAGGCGCTATAAAATGACTAGGAAGAAAAAGTAAGCTATTCTTATGCCTTAATCCCTTATTTCTAGTCACTTCGTTCCCCTTTTGCATTCTGTCTCACAGAGACTGGTGTGTCAACCACAAATAAAGACAGTAACTGTCCAATTGAGATCAGTTCATATGTCTGCAGGCACTGGAGGTTAAAAAGTGGCAGCAAAAAAAAGAAATAAAGTTTTTCTGAAAGTTTCTGAATAACAGACATTGTACTTATTACTTCCCATATTTTAGCTTGGTTAACATTCATAGCAGGACTCATTTCCATTTCACAGATGAGGAAACTGAGGCTCAAATGATTCTGGAAATTGTTCCAGGTCATGAACTAGCCAGGTCATGAAGTAGGAAAGACTGAGTTGAAACCCGATTATGAAGAGCAAAGCTATTCGTCTTTCTATAGAACTCGATATTACTAAGAAAATGGATTTCAAAAGTTCTTGAAAGGTGCCTCCTTACTTGTTAGAGGGTTATGTGAATGTATCAGACGACTCTGTGGGATAAATGTCATGCTGCTGTGTGACTGTTCAAGGTCAGTAGGCTTTTGGTAATTTCTGCTCCCCTTGGCTTTGCCATAATAATTTCAAGGTTAGGTGTAAGATTAACCTATGTTTTACAGAAACTCATTTCTGCTGGTTTCTTAACTATATTTTACTGCTGCCAAATATCCTACCTTCTCCTTCCTGTCATATGTACACAATGCCATTGCTGAAATTTCATGATGTCCACGTTATCATTTCTTAAAAGTTTAACCTTGGCCTACCTATTAGTTATTTCCAGGAAAAATGTGACATGCATTTTAGGAATACCTAGACAGATTTAGGGATGATGTATAGCACATTCACCCTCATTTAATATTCAGCTCTCCTTGCGATTTAATTCCCCTGTCACCGCCAAACACTTTGGGGGACTAGGACTATGCAATTTTTGTGTTCATTTCACATTTTATATCAATCCTCCTGACCTTATGTATCATGCTTCATGTTTTTATTACATCTTATCAGGCCCAATCTTATCATAGGATGTTTCATTTTCCCCTATAACTAAGATTTACTGTGCCTAAAGGTTCTCAAATTTTAGAGCCTATTTCATTTTAATTTTGTGTCATTCTTTTAAATGAGTTCCATAATACATTTGTAGCTTCAACTTGCCTCAAATTGAAGTTTGTCATTAATTTGCTTTTGAAACTAGGACCAGCTTATCTGATACCAGGTAAATTGTTACTTTAACGGTGAATTGGAGTATCTTATTTGTGTCCTAAAAGCAAACTCTTTGTTGTTAAGGGAAAAGAAAATTCAGGTACCAAAAAAAAAAAATAATGTTTTGATGTCAACTGGGGTCACGTTCTTCAAATGCAATAGAAATTCAACTTTTATTTGAATTAATTCTTACCAGTTTTCTGTAGGACTAGCTTCCTTCTTGGCCTCTCAACTCCTCTGAGCCAGACAGTGGCACCTCTGAAGTGTAGGAGCTGCTGAAATGAGATTATTTATAAATTTAAAAGATATATTTGTAGATAATATTTTAAGGCCCTTGTGGAAATAATTGCCAGTGAAGGTGCTGCTTTTTAACAAGCATAAGGAGTCATAAGAATCAACTGCTTTAAAAACAGTGGCAAACTTTAAAAATAGATAAACCAAGAAGAGAAATGGTGATATTCACAACAGGCCTTTTCTCTTTGGCCTCAAAATCCTATTTTTAGGAATTTAACCTAAGGCAATAATCAAAGATACACTGAAAGATATATTAAGGAGTTTATTGTGGTCTTATTTATATAGCAAGCACATTTGAAAGAACCAAAATACCCAATAACAGGAAACTGATCAAATATAAATTTTCCATATTAAGCTCTGCAATCCTTAAAAATTATGAGTTTCATAGGGAATGATGTTGAAAAGGTACACAAAATTTAAGTAAAAAAATACAACATAAAACGAACAAAGAAACTAGGAAAAAAATTAAAGCTGATCTTTAATTGTGATACCAGTTTTTAAAATATATATATATTTTTAATGCAGAGAAAAAAGACAAAAAGTCACTCCAAAAAGATAGTAGTAGTGTACAATAGTTGGTGGAATTAGGAGAAAATTTTATTTACTTTTTATAAAGTTTTAGAAGAAAATTTCTTTTTTTTTTTTTTTTTTTTTTTAATGAGAAGTATCGTAAGCACTTTCTAAAAATCAAGAGTGACTCTTTTCACCGGAATAAGCTTAACTCTTGGTCAACAACAAAAACAAAAGGAATATAACAAAAGGCTAAGAGACCAGTGAAGTTCGTTATGTTTTACTTTTGTTTTCTCCTCAAAACGGCACTTGTTTCACCCCTTTGTGAGATTTCTGGGTTTTTTCCCCCACACATCCAACCAGATCTGAATTTTCCTTTCCCTAAAGAGAATCCTGTTGTGCCCACCAGTCATCTGCACCAGAGAGGGGAGAATTTCGGGACTTCTAAATAATCACCCTGTAGGCTAATGGACCGGAAGTGACGACACGCAGTCCTTCGTTCATTTACGGCAGCTGCACGTTCCTAGCTGACAACATGTACCGTTTCTGAGGGAAGTTGCATGAGGAATTGTGCACAGCTTTCTGCAACACTCCAATTTCACTAGATAAAACACGTGCAATTCAGAACGATCCTTTCAAGGTTTCTGTGAGAACTCTAGGTTCACAAATGATGCCATTTTACTGTTTAATTCGGCTCAGGTACCGAGAAGTGCTGAAGAGAAGAAAGCCTCCTGCTGAACGACGGGTTTCTCCTTACTCCTTGGTAAGGGTGACATTAACACAGTGCTCTCAGCCCATTTTGCTTATTCACGGGCTTCCCTAGCCTCTCATGTTTGTACCACTAACCCCATTACCATACAAACATGAAAAATTAGTTCCCATATTTGAAAATAAACCCCATCCTAGGCCCCACAAGCCCTTCCAACTACTCTCCCATTTCACTCTTTCATTTTATGATAAAGTCCTTGAAAAACATCTCTACCTGTTTTCCCTATTCTCACCTCATTCCTTCTTTGCTTCTCCCTCTTCTCCAGACAAGTTTTGGCCTCCCCTGCTCTACTCAAATCCCCTTTGCAAGGTTAATGAATAATGGTTTTTAAACTTTAGTCTTTTAAGGGGAAGTCCAAAGGTCTCCTAGAACAAGTCCCTCTTTTACTTTTCCCATTTTGGGGAAGAGAGAGTCAAGATATTTTAAAATTAATATTTTACTTGACCTATTAAAGACAAAATAAAAATGAGTAGCTGATGATCATTTGTTTTACATCTTGAATTTGGTGGTAAGAATTCAGAGAGGACCATAGCGTAAAATTTTTTTTTTTTATTTATTATAGCTTATTATGGAGGTACAACCGTTCTGGTTAAGTATATTGCCCATGCCCCTCCCAACCCCCCGAGACTGAGCCTCAAGGGTGTCCATTCCCCCAACAGTGCACATCGCACTCATCATGTAGGTAAACACCCGTCCCCTCCCCCACCCCCAATAGCATATAATTTTAAAAATTACTAGAATTAAAAAATGTCCTATCACATTAACAACTTATAGACAGACATTTCTAAGTTTCAACGTTATTAATAATTGGTACAATGTCCTTCTTTATTGTTGAAATTGTTTATATTTTAGTAATGTTACATTTTGTAGATATTACATATTGCAAAGAAGATGTTTTAGTTTAATTTTATCCAGATGAAGAGATTCTTTAAAATGAGAGATGTTTCTTTGATCAAGAAATTTTTGCATATACTGACGTTAGACTTAGTATTGTTTTAGTCGTTTTATTTTTTCTAAACTTTGTAAATATAATTTCAATATTTTTAATGAGAATTAATATATAATTTACTACTTCAGGTGTTTTGGCATGGACTTTTTTCTCTTTTTTTCTTCTTCTTCTTTTGCCTTTTCCTCCTCCTTCTTCTTCTTCTTTTTGGGGGGCGGGCAACCAGGCTCAGAATTTTAGCTAGATTTGTGCAGCTTGTATGGTATAAGCTGTAGCCATAGCATTGTACGTGGACTCCTGCAGTCATTCCATTCTAGTTGACTGTTTTACTGGGTAATGTGATCCAGTATGGCCCTAGTCCAAACTTTGTGTAACCGTCTAACTTAAAAAGGCTTTAGGAATTGGCAGTGCCCAAACAATAGCCTGAAGCAATGTACATGCATGTGTTCGTATTGCTGGCTTACTTCTCTATTGATTTTTAAATTTTCAAATCCGTTTATTGATTTGATTTTTCCGGTAGTATTGAATTTTTTCTGTTAACAACCAACCTGATACACAAAGGTACTAGGAATAAGTCTCAGAATTGAATTCTCGTCCTAATTCTTATTAGCTATGCAGCTGTGGACAAGTTACTGAATATTAATTTCTTTATTAATACAGCTGGGATAATTATACCATCATTATAAGTTTAAATGCAGTAACATTCAATTAATGGTTTTATTTTGGCTCTTAATAGTTTAAAAGGAAGGTGCTCATATAAATTGGTTAAAGTTCTTTTGAATAAGAAATAACGAACATGCTAACACTGTCCTGATGGATTTTGACATTTCATTCTTTACTCTGCATTTATAGTTTTCCAACAGTTTTTAATCTTTGTTTTAAGATGGTTCCATTAATGAATGTATAGCAAACATAAATACATTTTTATTTAAAATGTCAAAAGTTATGATATTTCAATAACACTTTTATTACATCATTTATAATGTTTTTCATCATCTGTGATTGCCAACTTCAGTTTTGACAAAAAAAACCTGAGTGTAGAACTCATGTAATTTGGCAATTTATGTGTGTGAGAATATTATTAAAAACTTATGTATGAGTTCCATTTAATACTATTTTCTCCTTTTGTGCATTGCCATGGAAGCTTTTTACAGCTCTGATTTATTCCAGTTGATTGTAGTTATTATTTACTTATTTTTTGCATTGCTAATATTTGCAGAGTAAAAGTTGACTCCTTTGTTCTTTCACCACTACTGCCATGTATTTTTGAAATGACTTTTATTTGATGACCACAAATTTTACTAGGTCCTTCTTGAATTTTCTTGGATCCTCAAAATCTCTCAGAGCTCTGGTTCTTCTTATTGATTATTAGTATACAGATTTTGATCTAAATATTAGGTATGTTTATTGTATTATTGCCTGTAAGCACTGGGGATAGAGCTAGGTGACACAGGGGCTTCTAACAAATTTAATGATGGAACAGAAAAGTTACATTTTCTTTTTTGTTTTTGACAGCATGAGTACAGGCTGATATTTTTAATTTATTTGAACTGTACTAAGTCCTTTTGTCCTTTTTTCTCTCTTCTTTTGAGTAATCATATTTTCTCTTTTTTGTTACATCTAATCCATTTATCTATGCTGTGCATGGCCACATACATATACCATACAGTCCTACTGTACCCTGATACATACTACAAGATAAGTGTGGCAATGTTACTTTAACTTTTAAAAACAATAATTTTTAAAAACACAATTGGGTTTTACTTAAGCCAGATGAAATAGTGTCACCAATAAATAGCTAGTATACCAAATTCTAGAGTTCAGAAACAAATTCATATATGTAAAAATCCACAGGTATTATAGAATACACATGTGAATAACCTAATAATTAAACTATCTAGTCCTATAAACACTTTTCCTACCTTAATTACTAGGATTTATTTTTACAGTATAGATACCCAGATGATTTACTTTAAGCTATTAAAAAAGAAGTCAATGGTGACAGGCGTAAGGTTAAAACAGCGCCTTCAAACACAGTTTGTAGCAGTGTAAATTGGCAAAATATTTTTCACAAGCAATTAGAAAAGATACATCAAATCTTAAAACCTTTAAACTCTTTGGCACTTTTACTTCTGGCAAAATACATAGAATTTAATTTTATTTTCATGTGGAAAAAAATTAAACAGTAAGTTCTCCTCAAGTCTTGTGGTGATGGGCGATTGTAGTTGTAGCATACTCTCTCCCGGGCTCATAAATCTTCCCCTTCATCGGCTATTCCAGTGGTCCAGGGCATGGACACATGACCCATGACAAAGATCTAAGGGTGTTTTCTACTGGAATCAGCATAGTAAATTTATTTCTGCTCTGTGCAATGAGTTCTTTAGGTGGGAGCCTACAATGCTAGCCACACGGAAAGCATGAGAACAGACAGCCTGAGACGCTAAATCTAAAACACGCAAAAATAGAAAGAAAAGAGAACAGTCACGGGACAGAGACAAAAGAGAGACAGAGAAAAGCCCAATGGTGTTTTGTCTCTGAATCCAGCTTTACACTGTTCTTTCTCTGGTATACTCTATTACCCAAAAAATTCTCATTTTTGAAATGACCAGTTTAATTTGGGTTTCTATTTTCTTATAACTGATTAAGGCAAGCTTTGTAAAGACCAATATGATAATAATAAAAGTATAATAGAACATAAAAATCATGATGCAACATTTTATATAGAACACTATTATAGATGACCTAAAAGACAAAGCCAAAACAAGTATATAGATATACATAAAGAAAGAAGGACAATGTCAAAATATAAAAATAGCTATTTTGGAGTAGTAGAATTGAAGAGAATTCATTTGTTCATTTTTTTTTCTAATTTTCTGCTTTGTTTCATGTTTTAAAGAACATATAAATAAGCTTATTAGTAGAAATGAAACAAAACTTTTTGAGTCAGAATTTTAATTTTACTAAAGAAATCTCCTAAAGTAGCAGTTCTGAAATTTGGTACAGAAGAGAATGATCTGTAGCACACAGATTCCTGGGTCCCATCCCCAGCCTACATGTCAGAAACCCTAAAGTGGGGCCAAAGTACCTACATTTCTTCCAAGTGCCAGAGAACCTCTAGAACTAGGCCGGAGGTGGTATAATGCAATGATTCAGACCTTGATTTGAACTCTACTTCTGCCATTAATAACTGCATAATATTGAAGAAGTTATTCATTTTCTGTAAACCTTGACCTTCTTATCTCTAAAATGAGGCTAATGATTTCAGTTGCAAAGGTGAATGAACCAATGTTTGTGCAGCACATAGCACAATGTCTAAGCACAGTGGAGGCCCTCAAAAATAATAATATATTATTGAAAAATAAAAAGAAAATATGAAACAAATAAATAATAAATGTCATCACAATTATTATTAGCCTTCCATTATGATAATGCAAATGGATAAAAAAAAGATTTAAATTACCCTGTCAAGTCATGCATAATTTTTAGGTTTATCCCATTTATGGGGGGGCAGAATTTCCTATTATCTTCTACTCTCCAGGGCATACTTCCAACTGGCATAATTTTTTATCATTAATCATTTTCAATTTTTTTTCAAATTTCAGTGGAATGGGACTGAATTTCAATAGTCACCACCATCGTACTGCTCTCAAAAACAAAAGCAAACAAAGAAGCAGATAAAAATCACAGTGAATGTTTTTTAAAGGGAAAAAGGCATGGAAAGATTAGTAAGGTTTGATGAACCTTACATTTATTCTCATTCCCAGTGCCTGAGTCAGGCTTAATGCCTAGAGGAGGCATTAACTTAACAACTTAGTGCAGGAGTTAAGGGAATTTCTTGCTAGGTAGTTCCACAGACAATCTGAATTCCAACTGGCCGTTTAACTCAGAGGTAACGACAGTAGTTTTGGTAGACTACTCAGAGGTAGTTTTGGTATGGGATGGTTTTTGAATTTTTCTTTACTGAAATTATATTTTATGGAGGCCAAGTCAAGCACCTGAAGGAAGAACACAGTGTATCATATAATTAAATTAGTTTCTTATTTATATTGATTATTCATTCTTAGCTCACAGGGCCAGAGATACATATATCTGTTTTGTTTGTTGTCATTTTGTTGTTGTCTTCGTTTTTTGTTTGTTTCTTGCTGCTTGACTACCAGCAGCTAAAGCAGTGCTGGGCTTAGAGTAGGCTCTCACTGGGTGTGTGGGACATTGGACAGAAGCGTTAACACAATAACGTCTACAATGGCAGAGTGAGCACTGCCATTCTTTTTTCTACCCACAACTACTCAGGAAAACAAAAAAGAGTTAAAAAAAAAACAAAAAAAAAACTAGCAGATACCTAAATGCCTCAATCACAAAAATCGTAACATTAAAAAACAAATACTGAAACACACCCCAGTAAAGTTGTGAATTTTAAAAGTGTAATTCTTGGACATCCAGGCAAAAAGATCAAAAACTTATAAGGAAGAAGTATAAGGCTGGCCTTAGAGTTTGCATCAATATACATCATTAGAAAACAGTGGAGGGATAAATATACAATCCTCCGGGAAATAAAGTATGAGCAAAACGTTACACACACCTAGACAATCGCTGCAATAGAAAAGTAACAGCAGGCATTTTTGATCATAGGAGCACCAGGAGAATATATGTTCTATAAAGCCACCTTCAAGAAATCATTAAAAAGTAAATCTCAGTTGGACGCTAGTTGAATAGAGATACTGTAGCAAAAGGACAAAGGTGAGCCTAAATTCCACTGAACTTTAAAAGTGAGGAAGAAACAACCCTTGGGATCACAGTTTCAGGAGTATAATGTGAATAGAATGACAATGAAGAAACAATATAACTAATAAGAGTTGGCAGGGAAATTAGCTGGTTGTGTAAGAATATGGATTATTTGATCTTTTATCAGCTGAAGTTTAAAAGTTTCATTTACAGCTGATAGATCAATCACTTGGGGTTTGGGTATATTTTAAGGTGTAAAGTAAGTAGTAGAAGAACTAATAATTATAGTAGTATCTACTAAACCGTGTCAGAGAAAAGGAATTGGAGATACATCAACCCATCATTGTTCCTGGTGTCTACACAATAGGAGATAAGTATACTAAATTATTTTATAGGTACAAAATCAAACACTAAAATGACCCAAAACAGGAAATAAAGTTTCCAAAGAGTAGTAAGGTACCCAAGCCACAAACAACAAAGCAAAGAAATATACAGAACACAGAAAAAAATAAAGCAGTACACAAAAAAACATAGCATAAAATCTGATGTCAGAATGAATATAAATCATCTATTTTTAATATAAATGGGATACACTTATTGAAATAAAAGTATCACAGATTGTGTTACAAACCAAAAGCCAAGTATTTCTGTGTACATGTGATAAATCTAAAACAGAATGATTAAAATTAAAAGGATTGTAGCAGCATACTGAGCCCACACACATAAAAATCATGGTTTGTACTCTTAATACAAACAAGGAAAAATCAGTCCAAAAGCATTGAATGTGATAAAGAAGGTGTCATAGGTTGAATTGTGTCCCTCAGAGAGATCCATTTAAATCCTAACCCTCAGTACTTGTGAATATGACCTTATTTGGAAATAGGGTCTTACAGATGTAATCGAGTTAATATGAGTTTATACTAGATTAGGGAGAACTTTAATCTAATGACCGGCATTCTCATAAGAGAGAAATTTGGACAAAGACAGAGGAAAGATGGATATGTAATGAAGAAGGCAGAGATTGAAATTACAATACCACAAGCCAAGGAACAGCAAGGGTTTCTGGTAACTGCCAGAAGTCAAGAAGAGGCAAGGCAGCATCCTCCCCTAGAGTATTCAGAAAGAGCATGTCTTTTTGACAAGCTGATTTTGAACTTCCAGTCTCCAGAACTGAAAAACAATAAATTTTCTTTGTTCTAAATGACCAAGTCCATGGTAGTTGTTATGGCAGCCCTAAGAAACTAATACAGAAGGGAAACAAAATTATAATTAATATTTTATTTAATGTTTATTTAGTATTTCCAATTAATGTTTGCTCATACACAAAAAAGTATAGTAAGTCGATGAAAAATCTGACAAAATGTATTTCCCGTAGGAGATACTCATTTACCTATCCCAAGTCATGAAAGGATCAAGGATATAGAAGGTAAGTACATAAAAGTCTAGATGGGAAATGGATAAAGTAGATCTAATTTAAGTATATCAACAACTACACCTGGAAAGAGAATGCACCTAATTGTCCTGTGCCAATGAAATATTTATTTTTAAAAATTCTGCAACATATAAATGTTAAAGATAACTATATCTAATCCAAATGCAATGAAACTAAAAATTAATGATCAAAATTAGAAATCATGACCTACCACCAGGTAAAATAAATGAGAGAGAGAGAAAGAGAGAGACAAAATGGAAGAGAGAGAGAGGGGAGAGGAGTATGCTTTCTTAAGTTTGGATCAACAGACATCAAAATAAAAATTACAGGATATATAAAAATAAAGAAAAGGAAAATAGTACATAATAAAACTTATGAGACACAACTGAAAGAGTGCTCAGAGAAAAATATAAACCCATATTTACATTGTAAACAGGGACAATGAAAATCAATGATTTGAACTCTCAAATAATAGAAAATTAATATACGTATATGCAAGTGTGTATTTACCCAAAGTCTATCTTTAGCCTAATGGAAAAAAAAATTATAACTTTCTATCGAAGTTAAGAAGTAAACAAGGATGTCCAATTTCACAAATATAAATGTGACATAAAAATTGAAAAAAAGAAGATAATGCTAGCATTATTTGCAAAAGATATGGCATACCAGAAAAATGCAAAAAAAAATCAGCTGAGAATGTAACATACCAAATAAAAAAATACAGTGAGATGACTGGGAAGAAAAGTAGTATACAACATTGGTATACAAAAATCAACAGCCTTGCTATACATAAACAACTATATTTTTAAGTGAGAGAAGAGACTATTTCTATTAATAATAGAAATGAAAAAGATAAAATACCTATGAAAAGCTAAAAATACTGAAGACATATTTATTGAAGAAACTGTAAATTGTTATTGAGAAAACTAAAAAGACATTGGAATAGAGGGAAAGTCACACTGATCCTTGATAGGTAGACACTATACAATGAAGATTTCAATTTGCCCTAAATTAGGCTATAAATTTAATTCAATTCCAACAAAAATGCTGAAAGAATATTTTCTTTCTGAAATTAGAGAATCAGACTCTAAAGATCATATGGAGAATGAGCTATGTGATAATAGCCAGAACAATTCTGAAAAACAAGAGTAGAAGACATGGGAATCCGCTCTCTAAATCATACTACAGATATTATCAAACTAAAGTAATTAAATGGCAAATTTAGTGTTGGAACAGATAGAGTCTAGAAATAGAGGATTGTTATATGTCAAAAATGGAACTTATATCAAGGAAGAAAGGATAGATTATTTGGTAAATACCATGGAGAAAACTGGAGGAAAATATAAAAAATATGTAAATGAAATTAATGAAAAAAATACCATACTAGATGAAAACATAGAAGCATTTTGATTATTTTGGAGTGATGCAGACCTTTATTAGTATGGCTCAAATCATAGAAATTATACTAAAAATTTATAAATTCAACTACATAAACATTTTTCATGGGAAAAAAAACAACCATAAGCAATGTCAAAAGACAACAAACTAGAAAAAGATACTTCCAACAAATACCGTAAGTATGACTGTTCATTTTTACTTTATAAAAAGCTTTTTAGGTATCAGAAGACAAATCAATAGGAAAAAATAAGCATAGGATAAACAGATTACAGAAAAATCATAAAGTGAAATAATTTTTTTCTTTTAGATATTTGAGAAGACACTAAGCTGACCGGTGCATACACACACCCACACACATGCACTACATTGAGACATCACTTTTCATTTGTCAATGGGGACATAGAGAAAGAAACATTCTCTTTCATTGTTGTGACAGTTTAAATTCCAACACTTTTGCAGAGGTCAGCTTGACAATACATTTGATAATGCATATCAAAATTTAAAACATAACTACATTTTGATATAGCAAATTTACTTCTAGGTATTTTCTTCTTCAAGCACTCTAGAATTTAATAGGTATACTCAAAGGCATATGTGTGAGAACAGTTGTTGAAACATTGATTGCAATACATAAAACACTCCAAATGTTCAACAATAGAAAACTGAATTCAATATTATGATACAGCTCGATTATGTTACCATTTTGTGCTGGTATAGGTTTAAACTATATAAGAACTCATATAAAACCAGTAATAGTGCTGGCCTATAGAGAAGGAAACAGGAAAACAAACAAGTGGAAAGAGAGTCTTACTTTCCCTCTATGTACATTTACAACTTTTGATTGTATACCGGGTGCATGTATTATCCATTCAAAATAGAAATAGGCAAAATGATAAGGGAGGTGAAAGAGTTGTAGTAGGTACTTCATAAATGTAGTTTATGTTTACTTCAACTTAGTATGAAATTTTGGTTCAAAACTTTTTCATTATTTTGTATATTAGAATAGTTCCATTTAATTTTTTAGAAGCTAATATGCATATTGAATTGTTTGACTACACACAAGCTCCCAAAATAGTTAGATTAAATCAGAAAGTAATCAGTTCTTCCAACATTAACTTGGTGGCCTGTTTATGCTAGGATATTAGATCAAGATGAATTTTTCCTAAACTGCAGCTATCAAATTACATTTCCTGCAGACTTACCTATTTATATTTGAAGGAGAACTCTGTCAATTTGCATAGGTCAGTTAATAAATCCTCCAAATATTTAATCTATAGCCATGATATATCTAACCCAGAAGCTCTGGTCTACCTTGATTTAATTTGATACTCTATTTCTTTATTTAAGAACAGTCTGAATATTTACTACAAAGATTGTAATTTGCCTTAAAATTCCATCATAGATGTTTTCATTCACTCAACAAATATTGACTTAAGCTCTGGGTTTATGTGATGCTGGAGATATTTGTATAAAAGAGAGTGGAAGAGAGAATTACGTATAAATATCATGTTCTGTAGTGCCTTGTAAGGCTCTGACACTTTGTAATAATGTAAGATATTTATTTACATTTTCATTCAACTTAAATTTATTGGATAACAGACATTGGGATATAAAAATAAATGAGCCATGGTCACTGACAATCTAGCAGGGTAGAAAGCTATATGAACAATTCATTATAATCTGATGTGGCAAATAAATTTATAGAAAGACTTACGTGAGCAAAGAGGAAGAACACATAACC
>CM052436.1:139102676-139131805 GCA_028533085.1 Varecia variegata | reverse complement strand
TGTTCCCGAAGAACTGGTTGGGAGCTAAAGCAGGCTATAATAATTTAATCTCTACATAAATTCATAAAACAGAACTGACAGGACAAAGTTTCGCCCCCCTGTATCCTGAATGTTCGCATCTCATTTCTGGATGCCACTGAATCTTTATCCATTAAAAGAACATCAGATCCTTTTAAATTGAGTAATTTCTTTCTTATTTGATTTGATGTGGCGTTCTGAAGAGATTCAGGACGCTTTCCATCTCTGCTTTTACGCATTTGTATTCCGTATAGATGCTTTCAAGGTCTTAGTTGCTGAATCTGCATTGTTGAGATGAAATCATGAGCCTTTTGATTTAATGTAAGAGCCTCATTATTCTCAGCTGTGTCGTTGGGCGCCTGTATCTCTGCTGCCTAAAAATGCCATCGGGATTCATCAAAATAAACAAAACTCTCTTAAAATTTACTTTCTGTCTGAGAACAATAGGAAAAGTAGCTGGAAGGGTACAAAAGAATCTAAACAGGACCCACGATGTAAGTGGGGAGGTTGAATGAGAATAAATATGCACATATTTTTCTTCTAAGAACTTTTGTCTCACATCAACATGTTGAAAATCTCTAATGAATTCAGAGAACAAACCCCCTTTTCCTGCCCATGCGGGAAGAGGTCAAATTAAAGATATTCGTATAGTTTTCTCTTTTAGTTTGTGTTTAGTATTTCACAAAGTTGCAAGGTATGCTCATTCTTGAAACATCCGTATCTTTATTCTGTACATACTCTCTACACAGAGATCAAATTTAGTATTCCAAAGAAGGTGGAGCAGGCACCATGTTCAAATGTACCAGAGAAATCAGGCTTTGAAATAGAAAAATATTACCGTTCCCATAACATGATCTTATCTATTAAAGTGCCTCAATGTAAAAAAAAAAGGGGGAGGAGGGGGAGAGAGAGAGAGAGAGAGACACCCTGGGAACCTAAGACTTATATTTTCCAAAATGGGGGTATATACCACGTGTGATAAACAAATATGATTCTGAGTATAATACTAAAATGGAATTAAATTACATGGCAATGCATAATAAGAAAAGGCTTCCTGTTTCAATTCTCTCCCAGTACTTCTAATTACTTAAAAGCAGTGGTGTGCTGGGGCTGCCGCTTACACTCTCACAAGAGTGGGCTGCTGGAATCTCCTCCCATCTCTATTCGGCGATGTTACCTTGGGAGCTTGAAATTGGCCGTGGTGGGAGGATTTACAACATAGAAATCAGAAAAGGCTACCAGTTCCCCTCCTCTTGTTAAACGTGGACTAGCACATCATTACTGAAAGGCGATAGTCTCAATTTGGTCTGACCATGCTGGTTTTCAGCGCTTCCGTAATCCATGCTAACCACTTATTTTTTAACAGCCAGACCTGAAGCTCTCAGCCTTCTGTGTGAGGTAAACTCTGTTAACATCATTTTCCTTTCTTTGCCTTCACTTTTGCAGTTAGCTTTCATATACGCCAGTTGTGTTGGTTTTGCTTTTCTAGTAATGGTGTGAAGTGTCTTTCTTTAAATATATTTATTTAAATCAATTCAATAAAAAGGGTGAGCTTAGTTTTTAAAAAGCAAGAACGCAGATGGTATGTAAATAAGGCAAAATCAAGAAAGTGGTCCTGTAAGGGCAAAGACTGGGGTACAGCGTTCTGGGCAGTGTGCCAATGTTTATTACTATACAGTTGACTGGACCACAGTTCCAGCCACCATTTATACTGTGGTAAACTAGCCTGGAGGAATAAGACCATGGTATCAAAGAAATGTATCTGCTTTTTCTCCCTGTGTCTTTCATTCTCTCCTTCCTCTCTCCCATGCAAGTTTCTGGGAAAACTACAATGAGGGGTTCTCTGTGGCTGAGGCTGGCTTTCTCTTGAATGGTTCTGTTTCCACATTTGTGGTGATTCCACAGTGTCTACCTTAAGCCTTAAACTCTCCTCCTGGCTCCCTTGTTATGTCCCTGGATGTCTTCCCAGGGCTCCTGTTGTGAGGGGTGAGGCAAGGGCTGATGGCTGGGGAGGGGGAAAATGCTAAGAACTTTGTAGCTACAGAGTTTTTGTTTGTGGTTTGTTTTCCTATTTGTTTTTGTGGAAAGGCAGGAGCACTGCATGGGGCTGGGGAGGAGACTGGCAAGTATATTATCATTCTAATGCTGACTTTGATTGCCTCCTTTGGACCGCTTTATTGATATCTAAGATATATAAACAAGACCAGCTCCTTCCTATAACTCAAACCAATAGCTGATTTATAGTGCTCTGAATAGTCTCCTACTCACCCGAGCATGGGTCGTCAGAAAGAAATGTGATAGTTAATCCCTTTTCTCACTGTCATTCTCTTCAAAGACAGTACTTCTGGGAAGATATAACGGTGAACATGTGAGAAGATGTGAAGTATATTTTTAAAATCTGTCAATCTTCAATATTTAGAAGTCAGGAATTAGTTATTTTCCTCCTTTCTAAAGACTTTTTTCTCCAGTGTTCAGTCTCTTAGACAAGCCCAGAATGAAACATAAAAGAATTTTAGAATAGTTGAAACAGAGGATAAGATTAAACCACTGTTTGAGTGGTTTCTAGAAAGCAATAAGTTTTGCTCAAACATTTCATCTTGATTTCCTTTTGCTCTTTATATAAAAATAAATCTAGATCGACAGGAGCTGAGTCACCACTTAGGAGTGACATTTTACATTGTCTTTCAAATACAATTGCTGTAATAGTGACAATTACACACATAGAAAATGCTCCTGTTGCCTTTTTTTCCATGTTTAGCAGCCAGCTGCGGTGAGTGTGCGTGTGAACGAGTGCTGACATGTGCCTGTGTGTGCATCGTAGCAATATAGCATCCATTGGCCTTTCTGTTAGACCACTTCCTATGAGCCTCTCCTTTAACAAGAAAAACTTAGATTTCAAAATAAATTTTTTATGATAGACATTTCTAATGAATATAAAGACATCCTAAGTGGTCATAACTTTCACATACTCAATATTTTTTCCTAAAGCATCATCCAAAATTCATATGCTTGGATGAGGATTTTATTTAACTCTCTGTATGTTTCTGGGATCATTAAATGTCACATTCAGTTGCATACCTTGTCTGGTATAATAGCAGTGCTAAAAAAAATATTAATGAATCATCAATTCCTCCTTTTACAAAAGAGAACACTGGAGCCCAGAACAGAAAGTGACTGGCTCAAGGTCACACAGTTCTTTATAGGCATTGGACCAGAATCCAGTTTCCCGTGTCCTTATCCTGTGGGCATTTTGTCAGTCTTACATGCAAAGCAAATATTTAATGGGTCCATAACAAACCTCAGGTTGTGGATATATCCACTGTGAATATTCATTTGATTTCACTTTACAAATTTTGGCACAAGGAATGCAAAATCAGAACATAAAATGAAAGCTGCATGTGCTGACTCAGGCCCATATTAGATGTTCAAATGAATTCATACTTTAGTGCCACCAATCTTCTTTTTAACTTACGAAAGTTGGGAGAAGTATGGACTTGAAGGGGCATTTACAAATTGTGCGGGGTTTGAGCCCACATCCTCCATCTGTGCATCCTGGAGAAGTGGACAGAGAAGTACTGAAGATGAGTAGGTCTGAACAGGATCTTTTCCCAGCCCACACACTAATTCTTCATGTAGTTAGCCTTTTCACAAGCTCAAGGGTAACCAACGCTTTTAGGCAGGTTCAATGACCAGTCCCTAGGCCCCCATAATATCCTGTGTCTAAATCAGCTGTATTTCATTGAATTGGACTATGAATTCCTTGAGGATGCCCCGATACAAGATGAAGCTCAAGCAGTGCTGATAAAATGACTATATCTATGCAACTCTCCCCAATATGAAACTTTCCCATTCTCTGCAATGATTTTTGTCGTTACCAAACAGTGGCATGTGTACATTCTCGCTTGATTGTACAACATCCATTCCTTAATTAAATGATATCATTTTAAGCTGCCTAACATACAAATGTTGTTTGGATTCATATGATGAATATATGCTTGTACCTGGCTACACAGGATAGAAGTCAAAGTCCCGAGCTAACAAGAGACCTAGGTTCTAGTCCCACAAAAATCTGTTTTGTCATTCAGGATCAGCTGCTTAGCCTCTCAGAGCTTCATTGCATTCACAGGTAAATAATAAGAAAATTAATTATTTGCATCATAGCATTGATGTGCTATACAATAATGCAAGTATTTTATTAATAGCAATTAACACATGTTAAGCTCTTTCTATGTGCCAGTCATTGTGTTAGTTTTTTTTACAGGTTTTATCTTATTTGCTGCTTATCACAAACCATATTCCTAAATTCAGTAGAGCCATGATTCAAACCCAAGCTGGATCTGATTTTGAATCCAGATCTCAAACTCCTAAACTACTGTCCAATACTGTTTGCTTTCAAATGAGATAAAATGTGTGTTTTGAAATATAGTGAAGTGACTCGTAAGTATGAGGCGATGATAGTGCAAAAATAGATGCATAGATTGAATCTTTAAGCAAGAAAAGAGCTGACATGGGAAAATGCAAAGAAATTCAGGAAAGACATTCTCCCCATGGACAGAGGAGGAGAAGTATTCCAGAGATACATTTGACGGGGATGGCTGGGGAGGTGAGATTGGCTAACAGAGTTGGAACCACATCCCTAATTACCTCCCTTGCTTTATTTACATCTGAGGATTTTCTCAACCTAGAATTCTGATCCTAACTCTCCATTCTTCCACTCTCCCCACATCCACCTTCCACCACCTTCTCTAACCTGGTGAGAAATCTTTTGGTCCTTTAAGGTTCAACCCAAACACCACCTCCCCGTCTGATTTCTCCTTACTTTCCTGAATTACTCCCTTATGAATTAATCATTTCTTCCTTTATGCTCTGCAACCTCTTCTACTTCTGTTTCAGAATTTCTTAGCTTTGGTACTCTTGACATTTGGGGCCAGATAACTCTTTGTGTTGGGCGGGGGGCTGTGCTGTGCATTGTAGGATGTATAGCAGCATCTCTGGCCTCTACTCCTTGGAGGCAGTAGCACTTGCTCCCCCACCCCACCCTATCACAACAATCAAAACACCTCCAGACATTGCCAAAAGTCCCCTCAAAGGCAAAATCGCCTCTATTGAAAGCTGCTGGTCTTTTAGCCAATGTGACTACATAATATGACTTTTAAGAGAAGCACCATACCTGAACAAATTGTCCCATTTTTTCTTTGAAAAATATTCTTACTATAACTCAGTATTTCTCAAACTTTTATGAGCATTAGAGAAACCTGGGAGCTTAATGAAAACACATATCCCTGGGCCCCTCACCACTCTTCCCCAAGTTTCGGTTAGACTTTGCCTTTCTAACACATTTCTTAAAATTTCAAGTGGCATTGATGCTGCTGGTCAGGGGACCACACATGGAGAATCACTGTCAATATCACTGTTCAGCTGTTCTGCCTCAGCTTTTGTTGCTCAGATGCCCCTTATCTTGGACCATACTTTATTGTTTCTCCTGCACCCAACCCTATGCTTTGCACAGAGTATGCTCTCATTGCATTGAACACATAAATCAATGAATCTGAAAGTGCTTTGCAAAGGTTAAAAAGTTGTACAGACATAAAATGCCATTAGTAAGGTAATAGGGTTTGCAAAATTTGGGGGTCAGATTGAGACAGTTCTGTTTCCAGAAGCATTTTGACAAGAGAGCTAAATGAAATGCCTCCAGTGAATTTGACTTCATTGTGATTCAAACAAAGGGTTGCTAGAAATTATTCTGTTGTCATGGCATATCAAGGAAGTTGATGGATAAAGGGACATACTAATGAGAGTCTAAGTGACAATGTGAAATGAAATCAACAGTCTCTAAGCGACTTCTTTTGAACGATGTTGGGAAGACATCTATTTCCATCACTGCTCATTATCAGAATCACTGAGCTTTTTAGGAGGTGCATTAACTTGTACAAATTCTGCTCCTCTGGACCATATCTGTACAGATGTTGGGATGAGAGACCATTTGGGGAATGTAAAAAGTGAGAGAAGTTGTTATTACGCATGGTATGTTTTACTGCTGTGCATTTTGTAGCCATGCTTGTCTTTCCTAAGCACTTTCCTACCTGCTGCTTTCTGCAATCTCCCCATAGTCCTTTGGAGGTAAGAGAATAATTGTACCCCATGTTTTAAAAGCTGGGGAATAAAAAGAAACCAAGGCACAGAATTTTTAATTACAGACAAAAGTAAACTTTTAAATGAAATAAAGCAGTCTACAAATACGACTAAGGTGAGAAAATAAGTTCTTGATTCTTAAAACGAGACCCTTCTAAGAACAACACATCAGTATTGAGTGCATCTTCATTTTTTATTAAATAACTCATTCCTTCTTTCATTTTTTTCTTAATCCCTGTTCCTAGGCATGTGACAGTATCCTCACTTAAAAGCCTGGAATCGTCTTCCCTTCCTTCTACAGAACTGATTTTTTATTCTTCAGATCTTCCTTCAAATATCATCCCCTCCACAAAACCATCTCTGAGCACTTGCTCTGAAGTCATACCTGGCACTCTTAAATATGTCACTCTGTTTATTTCATTCATAGAACTAATTACCATCTGATACTACCTTGTGAAATTTTTTCTTTATTTAGTATTGGTCTTCTGTCTCTGGAATATAAACTGCTCAAGGCTAGGGGCATCCTTTGTCTTATCTACCATTGTATTGACAGCATCTTAGCACAACGCTTCAACAGAACAAGCATTTGGTGAATATTTATTGAACAGATTCACCCTCCTTTGAGTTCCTGTCATGGGCCAACCACCAATAATAATATTTAAATACATTTATTACCTCAAAGAAACTCATCTTTGATGCCTTGAGGTCATCTTCCAGGTGGGGCTAATCTCTATTTTCCCTTTATAGCACATTAATCTTTTATTGATCCTACAATACTAATCTTGCAGCAGCTACAGGGATGTCAATAACCAATAAGATCAGTTAATTTAATAGGAGACAATAAAGCATAATGATTAACAGAATGGACTCTGGAGCCAGCTTGCTTGGTTCACTTCCTGGCTCTGCTGACTACTACCTGTGTGGCTTTGGACAAATTACTTAGTCTCTCTGAGCCTCAGTTATCTCGTCTGAAAATAGAGATAATAATATCTCTCTTTGTTTTAAAGATTTAATAACTTAATATGTGCAAAGTGTTTAAAATAGTACCTCATCTATACTAAGCACAGTATAAATGTAAGCAATAATTATATATAGGCACAGATCAGGATTCTACTCAAAATCTGACTTCATATAAATAAAGTTGTCAAAATTCACTCTATAACACAAAAAAGTCATAATCACCATTGAGAAATATAAAAGATACAGATTAAGGAATGTCTTAGACATACAAATATTAAACTAACATTTTGCCTTTACTTTACACAAACCCATTTTGATCACACATTGAGAATATATTTCAATTTCAAGGTAAACAGACTGAACTTAGGGAAATGAATAGCTTTTATACGATGTCATGTGATAAATCATACAGCCACTTTTGATAAATCTGTGCTGAAAAGGGTGGTGTATGATTCCACACAGGCTAAGCATGCCTTCATTTCAATGGATTCGGGATGTCCCTGCACAGCTCTAACACCCAGGAGAGAAATAAATAAAAAGAAGCAACCACATTTCAAACAGGGGTTATAGGTATTTCATAAGTACTGCCTGAGCAACAATAGCATTTGGCTCAAAAGATTACCCTAGAATCATTCAGCATCACAGCTACTCAGAGATGAAATCAAGGTAGAAACACAACATCTGAGCATAAAACAATTGTAAGGTTTAAAGAAAATGCACACCATTAAGGTTGTGTGCAAACCTTAATAACCCCCTGTAAACAAGAAACAATTCCATATGAATGTCCCCATTAAAAATAGCAAAAATCTTTTTATATTACTTTATTTTTTTAATATATCACTTCTATCATATGAAAATGTTTGATATCTCTAACTAAAACTTCATAGTCCTGGAAAAAGATAATCTTAGTGATAATAAGTTAGGCTATAAAATGCAATAACATTGCATTTGAAATGTGGATCTTCACATTAACCAGAAAATAAGTTTTCTTATCTTAATTCTGCACACAAAATATCTGTCTATGGTTAAACGTTCCACAAAACCTTTTCCAGATTGTTAAAGAAGTCATCATGCTATAACTGGAGCTATTTGATCTCGTTTATTTTCTCTTTATATGGCAGCCACTAGCTGTTCCTTCCTTCTCATTACCAGACCTTTTACAATTATTGCCAAAAAGCATATCCATTTGACTGCTCTGTTGTAATTTTGCTATTTCTTCCTTTATTATACTGTTTGATTTCATTCTTACTCTTGTGGAATTCAGACTGTTAATCTGCATCTTTTAGGTGGCCTATTAACCTACAGATGACATTTTTCTTTCAACTTCATCTAGACTTCAGCATCTACCCATTCAGGCTCCCAAATGTCACTTTCTCTTGCTCATTGAAAATTCTGTACTTGTCATTTCTGTGATAATTTAATCTAAAAGTATCCTAATTAATGGCTCTTCTATATTTTCTCACATGTTTTTCAGAAGTAAAATCTCAAATTATAAGTTCTTGGCATGAAAAGATATCAAAGACCTAATATTAACTGAAAAAGAGGCCTTAAAGCATTAAAGGATTATGGAAAGCATAATCTTGTTTTTATTAAAATAAAAGGAAAGAATATGTGCATAGAAAAAAACACCAAAGGAACGTATCAACACATTCACGTAATTATCTCTTAGGAGCAAGATTTTAGGGAATTTTTCAATTTGCATATATTTTATTTACATACTTTTTCTTTAATTGTCAGCATGCACTGGTTTTATTATCAGAAGAAAACAAGAAAGGCTTGTTTTTTCTATTGTCAAAAAAAGGAAATGGAAAAAGGAGATAACTTTGCAATACGTTGTAGAAATGTAATGGTTGTAAACATTTAGCACAGATTATGTTCAAGATATAAGAGTAATAGCACAGAAAGAAATGAAAGATAGGCATTCAAAATTTAAGGTGCTTGGCATTAATCTAGACAGTGCAATAAATGATTCAAAATGTCATAAACCCCTATTTATTTGTTTATTCAAAAAACATTAGAGTCTTTTATACTCAGTATCAGGAACTCTTCTTGGCATGAAGATGTCCTCTGAACCATCAGATTCTTGCATATTTTGCAGCTAACATTCTAGTGGAGACAAACTGCCAACAAATGAATACGCTACCCAGCAATCATAAATGTTATGCAGGAACATAATGCAGAGTAAAAGGAGAGAGGGTGACAGAGTAATGGCATTTGAGTGAGGGCATTAATGAGAAGCTTTTCGAGTAGGTGAGACTTTAGCAGAGAGGTGTAAAGTGAGAGAGCAGTCTTATGGGGCTGTAAGAGAACAGCAGAGGAAAACACCAGTGCAAAGGCCCTGAGGCAGAACATGTGTGTAGCATTTGAAGTGCCCCAAGAAGCCATGTGGCTACAGGATGGAGAAAATTCAAGAGATGATATGGTGGGAAATGAAGTCAGAGAGATGGAGCAAGGTGGGAGACAAATTATATAGGGCCGTATAGGCCAAGGTAAGGATTTTGAATTTTATAACAATTGTTACCAGAATCTATAAAAAGGTTGAACATAATGGAATGAAATGGAGTATTATTTGCATTATAAAAGGATCATTTTGGCTCTCCTGCAGAGGATAGTGTTGGATGACAAGAAGTAAGAAAAGTAACTGGCTTGTTGTTAGATGATAGTTTAGGCCAGTGGTTGGCAAACTATGGTCCATGACCCAAATCTAGCTCACTGCCCAAGAGCTAAGAATGGTTTTTACATTTTTAAATGATGTTACTGTGAATGGTTATATAAGCACATACATAATATCTCTGATGTTGTCTCTTGACTGGTAAAGCTTAAACTATTTATTATCTAGCCTTTTAAGAAAAATTTTGCCAACCCCTGACTTAGGCAATGATGTTAGTTTAGGCCTTAGGCCTATGCAGTTTAATCATTTATTATTTCCTTATGCAGTGTTTTATTCTGGAGAGGAGAGGGAGAGAAATGATGACTGGCAGATGGAATGAAGGGCAGAACATGAGGAAGAGAAAAGTAGTTGGATTCAGGATACATTGTAAAGGCCAAGGGATGAGATTTGTTTATGGATTAGAAGTGGTGTATGAAAGAGAGTAGTGAAAGTTAACTCCAGGAGTTTTGTTCTGAGCAAATAGGTGGATGATAGCCCTTTACTCAGTGGGTGATGACTGGGAAGGAAAAAGGCAGGCCAGGGTGGGAGGAATCAAGAGTATATTGTTCTGAACGTGTTAAATAGGGTATTCCTATAGATGTCCAAATAGAGATGTCTACTGAATGCTGAGTAGGTATGTAGACAATATGTACTAAAGAATTTCAGAAGAGGGATGGGGGTTTGGGGCCTGCTGCATGGTGAGGTTTGCATATGAATAATAATACTAGTAACCCATAACATAGATGGTAATAATAATTTATAATAATAATGTCTCAGTGTATTTTAAGCACTGTGCAAAGTACCTGTCAGCCACCAGCATGCTCCTGGCAGACCTCCACCACAAGGAGCGTAACTGATGCTGGGCCCCAGCGGCTGTGCTCTGCAATCCATTCCACCTTTGTGCTGGGCCCACACCTCCCACGGATGATGCCCTCAGTGGAGGTGTGAGCATGGCGGAGACTCTAAAGCAGGTGGGACACCTCTGATGGCTGATTGTGGCTCCAGGGTGCCCCTTCCACCTTGCTGAAACTTCTTTAGATTGCACAGCAGTTCTGGACACTTCCTTCCAACCTTCCTTCTTTCTCTCCATCCCTCAGAGTCAGACTCGCTCCCTGGTCTGATGGCTCTACTCTCCTAGGCTTGCCTAGGTCCCTCCCCATTATCTACTCACACTGGCATCTCCCCTAATTAAATCCTGACAAGTTTAATTCCATCTTGATGTCCACTTTTGAATACCCAACAGCAGCTGAAATATGTGATCTCATTTAATTTCATTTAGAGCCATTTAAACAACTCTCTAAAATAGTTGCTTTATTGTCCCCATATTATAGACCAGGGAACTAAGGAGTAAAGAAGTTAAGTGATTTTCATAGTTTTCAGACTCCACTTAACAAATTATTACTGAATGCCCACTGCTGTCAGACGCAGGTGATAGTACTGAGTCAATTAATTAGTACTGAGTTAATTAAACCTGTGGCTTTCTAACTCTAAAGCATGTGTGTTAACCAAGGCATTGCAGTAGTGGTTCTCAGCCTGAGTTTTCAAGGGATATTTAACAATGTCCGGAGACATTGTTGGTTGTCACAGGAGGGAGGAGAGTGCTACTGGCATCTAGTGGGTAGAGGTCAGGGATGCTGCCAAACATCCTACACTGTACAACAGAGCCCCAACAACAAAGGATTATCCAGCATCAAATATCTGTAGCTCAGAGGCCAAGAAACGCTGCATTACACTAGTAGAATTTCATAGAGCTAGAAAAGGAGGCAGATCACCAAGATTTAAATAAGTAACAGGAGAAGCAGGACAGTCAGGTATAAAAGTTAAAAGAGGGTGGGGGCGGGGATGGGTGTATACCTACAGGAGGAGTGCGATGTGCACTGTCTGGGGAATGGACACGCTTGAGGCTCGGACTCGGGGGATTGGGAGGAACATGGGCAATATATCTATGCAGAACTTTTGTACCCCCATAATAAGCTGAAATAAAAAAAATAAATAAATAAAAAAAAAAAAAAAAAAAAAAAAGTTAAAAGAGAGGAAGAAATAAGCTCACTCAGTATCTAAATGAGGGAAAAGGAGTCAAAATAATTTCAATACATGTTTATTGAAATCTGCACAGCCCAGGACAATGGAAGGCAGAAAAAAAATAACTGTTTGGGGCTAATTTTACAATTAACTGACTTCTGCTGAGTAAATACCATTTTAGAATTGCCTGAAAAAACAAAAAAACAAATACACACACACACACACACACACACACACACACACACACATTTTGCATGTTTAGTTATGTTCCAGGCACTTATGCTGAGCATTTTACCACATATAAATAATCTCTGACCTCACTTTAAAGTTAGAAAACTGAGGCTTAGATCTAGAAAGTAGTTGAACTAGATAGAGTAGAACCTAGAGCCAGAACCCAGAGCCCTGTGTTCTGAAACTTCATCCTAGAAGGCCTATGAGAGATGGAAAAAGTGAACTGGTTAGTAAGAATAGTCTTCAAATTTTAAGAGTTGATACTGATAATTTGGTAGACGATCCTTGTATATGAATGCAGGACTTTATTAAAACAAATAAACAAACAAAAACCCAGAAACAAACAAAAAGCACCCAGCATTTTCCTTGTTTTGGGATGCATGTGTGTTGTATTGTGTATATATTACTATGAATAATAATAAGCTATGATTTGAGACGTGGTGAGAAGTATGGGAAAAGTAGCATCAAGCTGATTAAACTTACTCTATTGTGACCTGAAGAGATTTTGTGCCACGTGGAGGATACAGATTGGCAATTATTCTGATTTCCATTTGCAGATATCAGTTGGTCAACAACAACTTCACATTTAATCTATTACTTGTGTAGAGATAATGCATTTTATTGATTGAATCCATTCCTAAAGGTTTCATGAAAATATCATTTTCTGCAGAAGATAGTCTCCCTGGAGGGTTCTAAAACTCTGCTTTTCAGAACAATAAACAATGGCTTTGTTGTTTCTTGTTATAGTGTTCATATAGTGTTTCCTTTGCAGAGAGGACCTCATAATCATTAATACAAAAATTTGCCAGGACTTTCCTAGAGAACTCAGGGGCTATTTGATAAAAATCAATATTAAGCAGTGAAGGAAATGTTTGGGTCATTTCTTTTTGGGTACAATTCCCCCATTATGTTAGACACTTAATTCCCTTGCCTGGATTTTGTTGGATGGGATGTGATAAATCCCCGTGCACATTCCTTGGAAGATACATCGTTTAGGCCCATACAATTTAGATGCCTATTATATTTTTTCAAACTACTTTTTTTATTCTGGAGAAGTAAAGAAAATAATAAAGACCAGTAAGTTGCACACAAGGCAGAAAGTGTTTGAAGAAAGCTCTACAATGGACAATTTATTTATTTAGAAATAGTTTGGACTAATAATAACATTAATCAGAATGGCTAAAATTTATTGAGCATTCTCTTTGCTATGCATTCCATCTTCCCTGAGTTCTTGCAATGTATGATACATACTAAGATATTGATACTGAAATTTCCATTTTAAAGATGTGAAAACAGATGCATAATAAGGTTAAGTAACTTATCCAGCTACTAAATGGCAGAGCTCGGCTACAAACCCAGGTGATGTGACTCCAGATGTGAAGGTTGTGACCAAAAGAGTGGAAAACGAGTCTGTCCTTTGTATTGTGTTTCTCAATGAACCTTATACAGTGACCTTAAGTTGATAAACAAGTAGCCAAAATTACACATACCAAACTATGTGGAATTAAGGATTTGGTATTCTGGGTTATAGCCTACATGATTAGAAAGTGGGAGGGGGGATAAGGTGTACGCATTTGGGCCTAAGTGTCTTCAGTTATAAAACTGAATAGATGATTATGTCATTGCTGAAGTTCTTCCTTACTAGCTCAAAAATACTCCAAAGGAAAATGTCGTATTGTTTAATCATTCCTCATTCCTGTTTTAGGTGCATTCTGAGTGCACAGAAATAAAGTCATTCTTTGATATGACAGTGTAAAATATGAAGGATGAAGAGTTGTTCTTATAGATGGAATACCCTTCTATGTCCTCTGTTTAGAAGCACAAGAATAAAATTAGATATTTGCTCTATTTGGGTCTCACATGGTTGACCTGATGCCAAAAGGATACGTTAAATATGGCTTAGTAGGGGCAAGGCCAATGCATATAACCTATTCTAATCTAGTGAAACGTATTTCTACTCTCCTTCGCAAAGTAAGCAAGGAGATTAGTGTCACAGAACGTGACTGACGACAGCTACAGCAAAAGGTCAGATTAATCATGTGAGAGAACATTTCATGTGTTGGGCACCTCAACCTGTATTATAGTGTATTTTTATAAATTGCACCATGTGAATTCGAAATAGTGAGCAACTGAAATATATTTAAATATTCTCACTTTATGTATAACATTTGAATAAAGAAAATTCTCTCAAATGAAGCATAGCTAGAATCTTGTCATTTGAAAACTGGTAAGCTAAGTCCACCAGAAAATGGATTTTAGTCTTCATATTGTGGAGCTGCTTTAGCTGGTAAAAATAAATACCTGGCAGAACTATGAAGACCATAAAAAGATCAGTGTTTGCCAAGGGTTAGGGGGAAGGGAGGGATGAATAGGCAGAACACTGAGGATTTTTAGAGCAGTGAAACGACTCTATATGATACTATGGTGGTGGATACATGTCATTATACATCTGCCCAAACCTATAAAATGTACACCACCAAGAGTGAACCCTAATGTAAACTACGGGCTTTGGGTGATATTGGTGAGTCAATGTGGGATCACTAATTATAACAGAAGTACCACTCTGGTTAGTGATGTTGCTAATGGTATAGGTTATACATGTGGAGGGGAAGGGGATATGAGAAATCTCTGTGACTTTCTCTCAATTTTGCTGTGAACCTAAGATTTCTTTTAAAAAGTCTTTTAAAAAGTCCATTTTGCTGCCTTATGGTTAGCCTTGATTTATTTGACATTGTCCTGACCACATCCCTTTTCCATAATGGAACGGTCTTATATCTCATTTAATCACAACACGAGCCCCTGACCTTGTCTAGGCATTTTCTTATAAATATAACATGATATTATTCCCACCTAATAGTAAAAGTATTAGTGTCCATCTATAAAGAAAAATATGCTTGAACTCATGTATATAATAGTGAAGTATATGTGTATAGATTTTAACAGCCAGAACTCTTAGCAGTTTCTTTTGAGGCTTCTGTAGGACCTTATTTACCTTGCAAATGACTAACTTAGAAGGCAAAATCTTCCCGGTGAAAATTGAACTATAATGTGGATTATTTTTTATGCAGAATGGTGAACAAGCATATTCAAAATTACATAAATGTGTTTGGTGAGAAAGGAATTCTGTAGTGAAATTCTTATACAGTTCAGTCTATTAGAAATTATTCTTCGAAGGAAGTACATTTGTCAAAGTATAGACGCTGCTATAAAAATATTAGCCTTTAAATATAACTAATTAATAAGAAAGCGGGGCTTTAACTTGTTATTTTTTTCATCTTCAATACTATTGACATCAAGAAAATCATTCAGAATGCTCATAAAAATTACTTTCCATGTTTCTTATGACTAGAAAGAATGTTTCATAAACTGGATTAATCCTCATTCCCTGACAAATTTACCAGAATTCTGAGATGAAAAGAAAAACATTCTTATTATGTACCCTTCCTGAACGAGCAGTGGAGGCAAGATCTGAGTCCAAAATTATTCGTTTCTGCTTGAAATCTTTTCCGTGGCTGTGATGTGCAAGAAATAGCTGGAGAATTTTTGTCTCCACCCCCTCAAGTAACACAAATAATCTGCTCCCCCTTTCTACAAATATGAAAGAGGGAAGCTGTCCAGGATGATGTGTGGAGAGTAGGAGTGTGTGAGATCTGCTATTTCCATGGTTGGTTCAGAAGTTGATGTCACGATTGCTTCCTACACAACAATATGGGAAACTCTATTAGCAGCAGGAATCCCAGTTGGCAGAATTGCCAATTGTACCTGTTAAATAGTCAGTTATTTGGAGGAGGAATCCTCTGGGCACCTTAGAGAAGCCAGTCAACGTTTTATTTAGAAATGAGAAGCTCCTAAAAGGGGATGATGTATTTCAAAGTCATAAAGAACTACAGTGTGGGACAAGTGATCATTATTATTATTTTGTCATCATTGTTATTTCATTAGAGCTGTATGCCAGCCTTTCCACAGTCTCAAAAATGTTTGTCAGAAATCAAGTGTTGTGTTGAACAGGAATGAACCTCAATATAAAAAATCAAATTAAGTTAAACTTTTCAGAAGTCGCCTTGAGAAAATTTGGGGTAGGAAATGATGACTTCGAGCTAAATTGGAAGATGATGGTCTGGGATTCCAAGGGTATCCAAGAGGATTGTGTGCATGACTTTGGCAGGAGGTCATTTTACCATTATGGCATTGAGACGAAAATACCTACCTGTAATAGCTGGCAGTATGTAGAGTGAAGAACTCCTGTTAGTGTGACACCCGCAGGGTCACCAGTTTGAGCAACTCCATGGGGCATCGTTCATCCATTCCTTCATTCCATGAAGCACTGTGGAGTACCAGGCACTAGACAAAAGCAGCAATGTGGAAAGACCATTGTGAGAGAGTCTTCATAAAAGCAGATCCCTGGTCTACAATGTACACATTGAGATCAGTGTCACTTGGTCCTTGCACTCATCACACTTCTGTGTAGATGTCTTTTTTCATTTTCTCTACTTTATGAGGGCATCAAAATGGACCTGCCAAGGTGCCAAGCTCCCCTACCCCTACAGATGCTGATTGTTTCCTCTGAGAAAGTTGGCACGTTATTCTGATCCTGCCAGTTGATCTGTTGTAACAATAAGCTACCACTAAATTCAATTTCCAGGTTATTATTCATGTATTTCAAGTCCTGTTCAGTAGTTCTCTTGGAGGCCTTCCCTAAAACTGAGTAAGGCTTGAACTTGTGAGCTACCCATGTGTCAAATATGGTGGTTTTCAAACTTTGCCTTGATATATATTCCCTTGTTCAAAGATATACTCACAAAGATGGCCAGTAAATAAAATAAACCAAAGGCACTATTTTTGCTAAGTTTGGGAGACTTGCCTGCTCATTGTCTATACCCACCTGTTGCCTTCACTTGTTCCACAGAAGCCACTGAGGGAATTCCACTGACTGTCTAGGACGCTGCCATCCTCAGCATAAACAACACTGCTTGGATAAAATCCATTTTGTTGTCTTTAAATGGATTTCCAGGGTCTATTATCAGCTTTCTTTGGAAATGTTCCCTTTCCCACTCTAAAAGTAATCTATAATTCTAACTCATAATCTAAAACTAGCACTGCAATATTGATCTGTATCTGTAGAGCTGTATTATTCGGGAGTCTTTGGGTTCCAAGTGGCAGAAAACCCAACTTCATCTGACCTAAAGGGGTTCTATTGGCTTATATAATTGAAAGACCTAGAGCTAGCCCTGAGTTTAAGGGCTGAGAAGATGCAAGATTCCATCTCTTTCTTTCTCTTTTCCTGTCCTTCACTTCAATGTATTTGATATTGGCTTTATTTATGAAAAGGCTTTCTTCATGTGGTAGCACGAAAGTAGTCTTTTATGTGATTTTCTTTCCAAGTAATACCAATGGAATTTTTGGATCCAATTCATTTGACCCATTGTTTTTATTTTTGTTCTTAATTGATAGGTTTATTTTTTAGAGCACTTTCAGGTTTACAGAAAAATTGAACAGAAAATGCCGAGAATTCCCAAATATTCTCTACCCCTCCACACATTTTTACCTATTATTTGGTACATTTATTCCAATTGATGAACCAGGATTGATATATTACTATTAACTAAAGTCAATAGACTACATTAGACTTTACCCTTTGTGTTGTAGAGTTGTATGGGTTTTGACAAATGTATAATGTCATGTGTCCACCATTACAGTCTCTTACAGAATACTATCCTAAAATTTCTGCACTCCACCTGTTTATGCTTCCCTCCCTCCTGTCAAACCGCTGGCAACCAGTAATATTTTTACGGTTGCTGGAGTTGCTTTTTCCTGAATGTCATATAGTTAGAATCATACAGTATACAGCCTTTCAGACTGACTTCTTTCACCTAGCAACATGCATTTAAGTTCTCTTTTTGAGTGGCTTGAGAGCTCACTTACTTGCTTTAATCACTGAAGAGTATTCTGTTATATGGATATACCACAGTGTTATTCTCTTTACCTATTGTAGGAAATCCTGAATGCTTCCAAGTTCTGGCAATTATGAATAAAAGCACAATAAACATTTGTGTGCAGGTTTGTGTGGACATATGTTTTCAAATTATTTGGATAAATATTGAGATTAATTGCTCCATCATACAGTAATAGGATGTTTAGCTTCAGGAGGAACAACAAGACTGTCTCCAAAAGTGGCTGTACCATTTTTCTTTCCCACCAAAATGAATGAGTTCCTGTTACTCCACATTCTGGCCAGCATTTGTTGCTGTCAGTGTTTGGGATTTTAGCAGTTCTAATAAGCATGTAGTGGTATATCATTGTTGTTTTAATTTGCAATACCCTAATGAGATTAGACCAGTTTTAACTGGTGTCCATTCATAAACCAATCTCTTCAGTCAAGGGAATGGAATATGGTGATGAATCAGGTCTGCATACCAGGCCTTTCACTCCAAGACTAGTTAGTGATTTGCAGATACCAAATTCACAAAAGAAAAGTGATTTGCAGTTATACGAGAAAGGAAATTGAATATCATACTGACAGATACATCAGAAATCCACAAAATAAATAAATAAAGAAAACCTCCTAACAAAATATAATAATATTAAAGAGAGTGTTCATATTTAAACCATTCTTAGGTGGAAAACACATGTTGTCTTTCAAGGGTCAAGGAAGGAGGTGGTGTCCACATGAAATAGAGGTTGAAGCAGTGGCCATGGGAAGACTAGGCTCAATTTCTACAATCTAAAAAAAAGTAGAATAAAATACATTTATTTTCAATATTAATTCTTTACTGTACATATTGATTCATGAGTATGTATAGCTCCTTTCTGTGTGAAACATATCATACAGTGGAAATGAAATAAACAATCCACTAGAAGTCTTTTACAATTTAAATTAAGTCATTATTCAATGTAATTACTAGTCTGAATGTTTTAAAGTTTTTCTAAATAAGAACTATGGAGGTTGTTTATTCTACAAGATGGTTCATTGCACAATTATGAATAATCAGCAATAACTCTATGAGTTGATGATCATAGGGTGTGTTTTAGTTGAGAACATATTTTTGGCAATGAATATACAATGCTTATTAATTTAGTCAAAGAGCTTATTACATATGTTGATTCAATAAATGTTCTTTGAAAATAAATATGTTGGTCAAGTAATAGGTTGCCACCCTAAATGCCATTGATGAATTAGAATCTTGCAATAGGCAAGAGGAGATATGGGTTAAATGTTCATAAATATTGGCACAAGTTAGTGATGTCAATTGAGGAGAGAAGAAAAGAGTTGGTGTAAACATTTCACAGTTTTATAATGATATTTGTACAATGATTGATTTAATCTTGGGACTGATCATTAGCAAAAGTATAAGCCATATGGCGACTGACATTTATAAATGTGCTTTTATCAGTCAGTTTTATCCACTGAGGGCAGCAATTTAAAGATGCAACACTTTGCAAGTCTCTTAATGCAGTATTCCAAAGACTTTATGAATATAGTAATAGATATAGTTTTGAAAACAGTCTATGTAGATTCTATTCTTTGTACAGATTCTACATAGAATTGTATTCTATGTACAATCTTTGTAGAATCATGAAGGAATAGTGTTGGAAAAGAATTTCCATTATTCCATTCAAAGTTCTGATATCATCAGTAGTTGATGTTTTCTGGAAATTCCTTGGAAAAAAAATGTACAAAATAAGAATGATTTACATCATTCTCAGAAGATAAAGACTTTTACATGCCATGTGAAAAATTAGATCTGACCTAAGTGGCAAAGAAGGGATGGGGTTTGTTAAAGAGATGGACATCCTAAATATTTATACAAATTTCATCAATAGCTGTCTTTTTTTAAACTTATTAAAATTATAGAATTTGGGAAGCCTGGCAGCTAAAACTTGCCATAGTAGTGATAGGCTTGATTAGCCTACGTTTTATTTAAAAGAATACATTTTTTTACAATTATATATTTTTTTACAAGAAAGAATACTTTTGCCTCCACAGCAGAAAATATAAAACAATGAACCGCATTTTCTGACTATAAATTGGAGAACTTCATTATATGTTTCTTTTTATTTATTCAGGTGACTTAGGACATCATTTAACTATGATTTAAGCTATCATTTAACTGTCAACCTCTAATAATGTTATGACTTACAGTGCATTGTCATGATTATTACCATGACTCTTGCTGTTGCTATTGTCATCATCATCAACATTTTATTTCCACGGCACATCAAAATAGTCAAGTGTTGCACTGCCCGAGAGAGAAGCAAATCAAACATGGTGCCATATTTTAGTCAAAAAATGTTTTTGGTTCTGAATTTACAGAAGGAGAGATAAAAGAAGAATTTGGATTTAAATGAATGGTTTTAAAGATGGAATCTTTATATATGTATTAAACTACCAGCATAGTTCATTTGGATCACTGTGTTTTCCTATAGGTAGAGCACTTGACTGAGAGTAGGAAAGTATGGCTTGTTCATTAAGTGATTTTTCAAAATCCACTTAATCATTCTTGGACTCTATGTACTCAGCTATAAAACTAAGGGAGCAAAGTAGAACTTAAGCCAACACAAACACTTAGCTTATGTAGCCATTGTCTTTCAAAACATATGTGAACTGTCTCAGTGGAATGTCATTTGTCTTTTTCCTGACATCTTAACACTCTTTCAGTTTCCAGAACAGCTGCCAACTCTCTACCTAACCCTCTCCACTTCACTTTGAGTTATGCAGCTTTCTGGCTTTTGATTCTCTGTCTAGAATAAGATCTTCCTAGGTGCCTTATTTTAGAAGATTCCAGCTGTGGGAAACAAACAAATAAATAAATATGGAAAGACATTATCCGAATATTTTTTTTAATTTCTCCAACCATAAATGTTTCTAGAACAGATTGCTCTTAAAACTTTCCACTAGTATTTGCCCATATGTATTTATTCAATTTGGTCCAGAAGGAAGGGAGTTGGTTATTTTAAGTGCAAATATAGGACTCAATATTTCATTTATTCAGAAGGGGGCACACTTGTGCTTTTAATAGCAGATGTATTCAGATTTGCTAGTATACGAAAATTATACCTAAACTTTTAGCAGGTGACAGAACTATTCCTCATTATCAGGATTTCTTAAAATAGTTAATATTTCTTAAATAAAGAGAAACAGAATTCAATATGCAGATTTCTTTTCAGAGAAGTGTTGTGTGTGATTAGCTTTGCTGTTCATAAAGATATCTGTGACCACAGAGCTAACACATTTTCAACAGCTTCTGTTAAATTTTAGTTTAATCTCTGATTT
The DNA here is from genome assembly GCA_028533085.1 of Varecia variegata. Taxonomy (NCBI): domain Eukaryota; kingdom Metazoa; phylum Chordata; class Mammalia; order Primates; family Lemuridae; genus Varecia; species Varecia variegata. The sequence continues at coordinate 139,110,521 of CM052436.1, read as the reverse complement.
TTGGCAATCTCATAGCCTTAAAAACATTTTCTCCACTGGTCTTCATTAATAATGTGTCATCATTTGTAAGCCAAAATGACATCGACCCACTTGGAAGAAAAAGACTTATGCATAGAGGTATCTTTCTACCAGTGTGTTTAATTGTCCGGAGCCATAATCGTCTTTCCCAGGGACACAAGGTAGGCTCTGGCATGATGTTTGCCTAAGATAGAAGTCTACTCTATCTACTGTTTTGAAAACCATAGTCACTCCCACAACTTTGGTCTTTGTGCTGTTATGTTCTACCTAATTCGAGTATTGATCAAGAATGATAAAACCCAAGCAGTTTAAATCATACGATAGTATCAGGTAAAGACAAAGGAAACAAGAAGGTAGAATACATGTGTAAGTTAAAATTTGTTTTGAGGTTTTGTTAAACACTTATCTTGATTGTAATCTATATTACTATATATATGTATATAATGGGAGATATCTTCAATATATAAAGCACTTTTAAAAATGATGAAGAACATTTAAAATAATCCAGTAGAAAAATGTGCAAAGGTAAAAGATGGTCATTTGACATTTCCAATAAGAAGAATGATGGGGAACTTTTCATTATACTATATTCAGTGTTTATAGGAGAATAGAGTTAGTCTATCTTGTAATCGAAAAAAAAATGCATGTTAAACGAGATTGAGTTTTGAACCTATGTGAATGACTAAGATTAGCATGAGCCTCATCTAAGCAATCTCTCTTTCCTTTTTATTGTTTGAGCTGAAGTTTACTACATTTTTCCTTCCTTCAGCATGTTCTCAGTCTTCTGCCCTCACAAACTTTCCTCTCTAAGACACATAATGTTGATACAGATATAAATCTGTATATTTCTAGATGATAATTTTGCAATATATCACCAATTTCAATATATATACATACCCCTTGTCTAACCATTCAATGTCTCTCTTAAGGAAATGATCTGGCAGAGATAACTGTACTAAGATGTTTACCGCCATAATGCTTCAAGTAGTTAGTAGTTGGTAACCACATAAGTGTCAATCAAAAAGAATTAGTTAAATAAATTTTGGTAAAATCCTTCAAATGGACACCTTATAATTATTAATACCATAAAAAAGTCTGCATATATTGGTTTTTTAAAAGTCTCAATACGTTGGTAAGTTGAAAAGGTAGGTTAACACAGACATTGCGGAGTTATTCCAATTATAAGAGAGAACCATCATTCTACTCTTTATCTTCATGAGATCAATTTCTTTAGCTCCACATAGGAATGAGAACATGTGATATTTGCCTTTCTGTGCCTGATTTATTTCAGTTAACATAATGTCCTCAGGTTCCATCCATGTTGTTGCAAATGACAAGATTTCATTTTTTATGGCTGAATAATATTCCACTGTGTATATGTACCACATTTTTATTTACCCATTAATCTGCTGATGGACATTCAGGCTGATTCCATATCTTGGCTATTGTGAATAATGCTGCAATAAACATGTGAGTTCAGATAATCTCTTTGACATACTGATTTCATTTTCTTTGTATGTATACCTAGTAATGGGATTTCTGGATCATATGGTAGTTATATTTTTAACTTTTTGAGGAAACTCCACACTGTTTTCCATAATGACTGTACTACTTTACATTCTCAATGATGTATAAGTGTTCCCCTTTCTCTGCATCCTTGTCAGTGATAGCCATTTTATCAAAAGTGGAGTGAGAAGATATCTCACTGTGGTTTTGATTTTCATTTCTCAGATGATTGTTGATATTGAACATATTTTTATATACCTGTGGGCCATTCATATGTCTTCTTTTGAGAAATGTCTGTTCAGAGATCTAAACAGATTTAGCCCATTTAATCAGATTTGCTTTTTTTCCCACTATTGACTTGTTTGAGTTCCTTATATTTTCTGATTGTTAATCCCTTGTCAGTTGAATAGTTTGCAAATATTTTCTCCCATTCTGTAGGTCGTCTCTTCACTTTGTTGTTTCCTTTGCTGGGCAGAAGCTTTTTGGCTTGATGTGATCCATTTGTCCATTTTTGCTTGGTTTTCTGTGCTTTTGAGGTCTCACTCAAGAAATCTTTGCCCAGCCCTGGAGTGTTTCCTCAATATTTTCACACTTCCATGTTTTACATCTAAGTCTTTGGTCAGTTTTGATTTGGAGAATAGAATAATGGTTACTGGAGGCTGGGAAGGGTAGTGGGGATAGGGGGATAAGAAGGGTTGCTTCATGGGTACAAAAATAAGGTTAGATAGAAGGAATACAATCTAGTGTTCAGTAGCACGATAGGGCGACTACAGTTAACAATAATTTATGGTGTATTTCAAAATAACTAGAAGAGTAGAATTGGAATGTTTTAACATAAGGAAATGATAAATGTTTGAGCTATCCCAATTACCCTGATTTGATCATGACATATTATATGCTTGTATCAAAATATCATATGTATCCCACAAATAAGTACAACCATCATGTATGCATAAAAATTAAAAATAAAAAAGGTAAATCTAAGCATGTTTCTTTCTTTGTTTTTGTTTTTTTTGTTTTTTTTTTAATAGAGACGGTGTCTCGCTGTTGCTCAGGCTGGTCTCTAACTCCTGACTTCAAGCAATTGGCCTCCCAGAGTGCTAGGATTACAGGTCTGAACTGCCACGCCTGGCTAGCATGTTTCTTTAGAAATGCATTATGTGCTGTTTTCTTTCAGTGAGTGGAACTGTTTAACAAAGAAAGAGCTTTGTAAGCAGGAGGTGAGATCATGTTATTACAACTTGTTTCTTTCTACATTAGTCCTTATTATGATGGGTGTATATATACAAGTTTAAAAGGTAAACCTAAGTATGCTTCTTTAAAGATGCATTGTGTGCTGGAAAAAAAAAAGATGACAATTATATGAAAGAGAAACATTAGGTATAAAATAAATGCCAAAATGTTTCTGATAGTGATTTTCTTATCATGATGGCATTACATGTGTTCTTTATCATCTATTTTATAATATCTGATATTTTAAAATTATGTCCTTAAATTATATTCAGAAAATATAACAAAATTGTGGCTAAAACACAACTAGTCATAAACTCAAATTGCTTAAAGTTCCACATAGAGGAAAACAGGTCAAAAAAACCTCACCTCCTAGGGATAGGAGAAATGAGAATAGTATAAGAAAGAGAAGGGGGAAGCAAGTAAGAAAGAATTGAAAAGTACAAATTCTAGATCTTTTCTTTCTCACTATTAGATCTCAGGTTCCTCTAAGATCCTACAAAATGAAAGGGCTGGACTCTATGATCTCTCGGTTCCCTTCCAGTGCTGACTTCCAACAATTCTATGTCTGAAATCAGTGTAGCTCTTGCGAGTTCACCATCTGTAATGTGGTCTTTTAGCCGTGAAAGATGTAGCTAAAGATTCTTTGTCAGTGAGCATTGGTATCTTCCATAACCATAAAATATAAGGTATGCATCTCAATCTTTTATGTCTCTTTGTCAAATCATGATAGGTTTCATATATTTTCTCATTTCTTACATTAAGGCATAGGGAGCAAGTTAAGGAGAATTAGAAAAGCTGTCCATAGGTGGCATAATAAATAGAACTCTTCCAAGATGCTTTTTAAGGAGTTTGTCCATTAATTGGCAGATATTTGAAAGTATTAGTGTCAAAGCAAAGGTTTAATAAATGGTCTAGATCAGCAAGATTCCAGCTATTGGCTTATTTTATAATTTCCAACAAGGCTGCAGGCTTCTTGAGGGAGCAATAGTATCACACGCATCATTGTGTTTCTCACCCTCAGCCTCCAGTTCTTAGCGTAATATGGGCAAAGTAAGTGAATGCTTATTAAATGAATAAATAAGTGAAAGACTGAATGTATAAATGAGTGAATGATTCACTGGATCGGTGGTCCGATGGATAGATGAGTAAGAGAATAAATGAGATTGTTGTACAATAAACATATCTAGTCACCAGGTGTGGTGTTAACTACTTGCCTGATGCAAGGTAAGGCACTTTCTGCTCCTGAGCTTCAGCTTCCTCCCCTGCACCGTGAAGGGGTTGGACTGTACACATTCTAAGCTCTCTTTCAGTCCTAAGATGGCGAGACCCAATGTGTCTGTGAAACAGACACTTTTTCTGATATATTTTCTTTTCTCTCATCCCTTGCAACCAGTTCATTAGCCATTCATTTGGATATTGGATCTGAAAACTTCCCACCCTCATCACGATCCTAGTCTATGCCACCGTCATCTTTCACCTGAACCTTAGCAATTCACCTCATTGCTTTCCTGCATTGCTGCATCTGCTCCCATGGAGACCACTCTTCACATCCATGGCAAACAAAATGTCATGTTCTAGCAAACAGCTTAGATCATGTTACTCCCCCGTTCAGAGCCTTCCAATTACTGCTCAGAGCAATTTGAATAAAATCCAGGTTTCTTAACCTGGCCTATAACGTGCTATCTGATCTGGCTTCTGTCTACCTCCCTCTTCCCTATCATTCTCCCCCATTGTTTACATCGGACAGAAACTAACTCACTCCCACCTTAGGGTTTTGTCATTGCTCTTTCATCTGTCTGGAAGATACTTTTCTTAGAATTGTGCATACCTCCTCCTTCTCAACATTCAGAAAAATCGACACCTACTCAGAGAGTCTTTTCCTGATCATCCCAGCTATATATCTCCAAGATGCTCCCATTCCTTTGATATCCCATTACCCTGCTTTATACTCTTTGTAGCACCATTTCCCTCTCTGAATTACATTGTTTGTTATTCAGTTTCCTAGTTCACGATTTTTCTCCACTCCCACTCATATAAGCTTTCTAAGGGATGGGGGCATGTCCTGTCTTGTCTGTTGCTCTCTCCTGCGGAGAACAGTGATAGCACGTACCGCACATAGTGATAGACACATACTAGGTGCTCCAGAAAGGGTTTTTGCATATTAACAAGTAATTATTCCTCCAGACATAACCAGTCTTAAGTGAGAACTTTTGACTGGTGCAGTGATTCGCCTTCACTTTCATGGATTTGTGCGGTGCTATTATGAAATGCTGTTGGGTGTGATGATATTATATCTGCCTCACAGGAGCGTTGTAAAGATTAGATGTGATAATGTATATAAAAGGTACTTTGTTAGAAAAAAACATAAAAGTATTTATCATCATTATCCCAATTTCACAGATAAGGAACCTGGCGCTCCAGTGGCTACATAACTACCCAAAGTTATAAATATAAGCTCTTCTATGCTCTCTGTAAAGTATCACAAAAGTGCTTTTATATAGTTGGGGTTTTTTTCCCCCTTTTGGGCTGAACATCCCTCACTAAAAGATCATGAGGATCACAAGGACATCTCCTCAAAGTTAGGAATGGGAGAAAAAATTTACTTTTTGATAAAAAGGATAATGAAGATCAGGAAAAACAGCCAGAACAAATGTAGGGATGAGATATTCAGGGCAGAATTTGGCCTACTGGCCCAGATGGTAAGGGAATAAACTACTTGTGATGTTTAATGGAAAGCTATAGAAAAGTTAATAGGTTTGTGAACAAATGTCCCAAACTCTCAGCTCAGGGTATGATTTCCCAATTTAAGAAACTTTTCTATCCTGAGGGTAATAATTTTTACTCAGCTTTTCTCCAAAGAAACCACCAATACTTCATATTTTCCTTCCTTTTTCTGTTCCCTTAATAAAAGTGTTCAGCATTATTTGGTGGAATTCTGCCCTACTGTTTGATGGCATGACACTTCTTTGTCATTGGGAGCCTCTGGTGTTAACCAGAGCAGTGTATGATAGTAGAAGATGCCTTAGTATATGGAGTTACATCTCATATTCTTATATAAGTCACACAATCAGCTATTTAAAATAACTGAATTTCAGAGTTGTGTGATTTCATTTGTAGCATATTTAAGAAAATTTTATTCTTAAATTTGAAATATGTTCATTAAAAACACACTGTTATAACTTTTAAAAATCATATAGAATAAACATAGAACAAACCTGATGACCAGAGATGCTTAATGGTATGTCAAGGTCTTCACAGCTACTTAACAACTGAAGTGATAATGATGGATCTCCTCACCTCTGGTCCAGCCGTGGTCCACCTCCTCACCTTTGTCCACTCCTTTCCTGAACACACAAATCTGAGTAACAGAATATTTGCTTAATAGTGTTTGTTTGCACTGAAATGCTCTGATACAATAGGGATTATACAAGATTATTTTGCAAACTGTAATAAATGTTGGAAAATGAAAATGAGAAAGGAACTTCTTTTTATAGTTTTCTTAGAACAGAATGACATTTTATATCTGAAATATATCCTTTCCTAAGAAACATCACAGGTCCAAAGAAATACTGAGACTTGCCCAAAGTCACACAGATCTAGAATCCATAATCCTGACAATGTATCTTCTACTTTAGTCTTGTTTCCATTATATTATTTTTATTCTAGTTCCTAGTTCATTGGTTTGTCCAATGTGACCCAGTAATAACTCGGTAGTGGTATTCATAATGAAGTTAGTGAGTTATTCTTGATACTCATGAAGCACCTGCAATGTGAAGCCTCTGTAAAGAACTTTAAAGGATAATCTTGCTTTGGTCTTACAACAACAAAAAGGGTAAACATAAGTAATTGCCCATATTTTAAGAATAAAGACATTTCTATTCATAGAGACATATTATCCAAGCTTCTGTAGTTAGAAAATGGAGGACCTAGATGGAAATCTCACATCTATGCCTTAAGAACTTGAAAACCTTAGTCTCTTTGTGATACAGACTCATGACATGGTAAACCATTTCCTCTGCCTTGAATTCACAGCTTGAGTTTCTATATCTAATGTGCTTTCTCAGAATTGGGCTCTTTGCTAGAGAAACAGGGCAGACTACAAAAATGACCCCCACTCTCCACCCCTCCCTTTGCCCTTCGCAACAAACGTTGCAGTTTCTTCCATCAAGACATGAGATTTTATTTTAAAAATCAAATTGAATTTCCCAGTTCAAGAAACCTGTCTATCCTGAGGGCAATAATTTTTACTCAGCTTTTCTCCAAAGAAACTGCCAATATTTCATATTTCCCTTTGCTGAGTGTTGTGTCTGGACTAGTTTTGACTTGCTTGGCCAATGTAACCCAACAGTAGCTGGGCCATACAGTTACTACCTAGGCTGGCCGGCCACATAAATAAGCATGGGCAAGTTTAGTGGAGGAAGAGAGATGTGTGACCCAGTCATGCCCCATCTGACACCCAGTCACCCCCCCAGAAATAGATCCCAGAAGTAGTCACCCTGCTAACCTGTGGCTGGCTTCAGACACTTAAGGAAGTTTAATCAAAATCCAAAGTACCACCCAATTGAGTCCAGCCCAAATTGCTGACTCACAGAAATAATAGCTAAATAATTAGAACTAGATTTGGGGTAGTGATAGAGAACTGACACAACTAACTCTGTCATCTTTATTTTAAGGAAGAGGAAATTGAGGCTCAGAGAGATTATCTTATTTGTTTTAAGATAAGACAACTCCACCATAGAAGGGCAAAAGTTATTTTTGCAGCTACATCATCAATTTATATCCAAGTGGATATATCAATGTGTGCTGAAGTTGTGCGCCTCTGATTTGCCATGATGCAGAAAAGCAACAACACCTTGAAATATATTTACTCCTGGTTATAACGAATGTCTACACCTTGGTAAATTTCTGAAAGAGCTTTTCCCGAGCTGAACTTGCCATCAGGATGGCCACCAAGGGAGAAGGGATGAGAACAGGCTCCTAGATTTTGCATATTTGATGTTATGCATATCCAGACCAAGATTCATTTGAAGAGTCCTAATGAAGTTTCCTAGGAGAAATTGCTTTCTGGTCTCTAAATAAAAAGGTGCA
>CM052436.1:139069093-139102176 GCA_028533085.1 Varecia variegata | reverse complement strand
CTTGCACCCGAATGTTTATAGCAGCACAATTCACAATCGCTAAGAGGTGGAAACAACCCAAATGTCCATCAATTCATGAATGGGTTAGTAAAATGTGGTATCTTTATACCATGGAGTATTACTCAGCTATAGGAAACAACGATGATACGACATCTCTTTGGTTCTCCTGGGGAGAGTTGGAACCCATTCTATTAAGTGAAGTATCCCAAGACTGGAAAAATAAGCACCACATGTACTCACCAGAAAATTGGTTTCCCTGATCAACATCTGGGTGCACATTTGGGAATGATACCAATTTTCGGACAGAGGTGGGGGGAGGGGATGGGTGTATATCTACATGATGAGAGCGAAGCACACTGTCAGGGGAATGGACGTGCTTGAAGATCTGACTCGGGGTGTTGGGGGTAGGGGAGGGGACGGGTGTATACCTATATGATGAGTGCAATGTGCACTGTCGGGGGAATGGACACCCTTGAGGCTCAGACTCGGGGGGTTGGGAGGGGCATGGGTAATATACTTAACCAGAACTGTTTTACTCCCTTAATAAGCTATAACAAATAAACAAACAAAAAAAAAAGAATTGGAAAAAAAAAAGAAGAATTTGACATTCCTCCTAAGAGGACTGAAATTCTCTAGGAAGATTTTTAAATAAGAAAGTGGCCTGATCAGCTTCACATTTTAGAAATATCATTTCAGTGTGAAGAAAAGACCATGGACAGATGGGAGAAGCAAAAGTAGAGGCTGAGGAATTCATTTGGAGTTTGCTATTGTGGCTCCAGGCAAGAGATGCTGTTGGCCTCAACTAGAATACCACTAAGTAGGTATGGAGAAAAATCATCAGATTTTTAGAAGATTAAATTGAGAGAGTTTTAGAGCTGTTTGGCAGTGGAAGAGGGTGAGGATGAAGGGTTAAGGAAGATAACTAAATTTCGGGAATCTGCAAGAGTGATGGCTAATTCCACAATCAAACTAGAAAACATACAAGAAAAAGTTTGCAGGTGAAAGTAATGATAGCATCTGGGGCCATAATGAGTTTATGTTTCTGTAAGACTCCAAATGAGATGGCTAGCAGGAAATTGTTACCTATGGATTTTTTTTTTTTTTTTTTTTTTTTTTTTTTGCCTGTCTCCCTATGGATTTTGAACAAGATCCTTTCTAGGAACAATATCTGAGCTAGAGGTATAAACTTTGAAATTATCAGCAGGTAGATGATAATTGATCATATGGAAGTAGATGATCAATTACCAAGGCAGATATATAAAGGAATGATTCTCAAACTTTGGAATCAGATGAATTATCCAGGAAACCTGATAAATTTCAGAATCCTGGGTACCAATTCCAGAGTGTCTCGTTGAGTAGATGTAGGATGTAGTTCACATAAATGCATTTTTGACAAGTAGAGTCCCATTCTAAGATTTTCATGAGGATGATACCCTGATCCCCTATGAAGTAAAAGAAAAGGATTTCACATGAGATGTACAGAGGAAGAGGACCATCCTCATATTGCCATCCGATCTTTGGCAAAGCAGATAAAAACATACACTGGGGAAAAAATCCCTATTCAATGAGTAATGCTGGGAAAACTGGGTAGCCACATGTAGAAGACTAAAACAGGGTCTGTGCCTCTCACCATTCACAAAAATCAACCCATGATGGATAACAGACTTAAATCTAAGGCACGAAACCATAAGAATTCTAGAAGAAAATGTTGGAAAAACTCTTATAGACATCAGCCTAGGCAAAGAATTTATGAACAAGACCCCAGTAGCAATCCCAGCACAACAAAAATAAATAAATGGGACCTGATCAAATTAAAAAGCTTTTGCACATCCAAGGAAACAATCATTAGAGTGAACAGACAGCCTACAGAATGGGAGAAAATATTTGCATGCTATACATCTTATAAAGGGCTAATAACTAGATCTATAAAGTACTCAAGCAAATCAGCAAGAAAAAAATCAAACAACCACATTAAAAGTGGGCAAAGGACATGAACAGAAACTTTTCAAAAAAAGATAGACTAATGGCCAAGAAACATATGAAAAAATGCTCAGCATCTCTAATTGTTAGGGAAATGCAAATCAAAACCACAATGAGATATCACTTAACTCCAGTCAGAATGGCTTTTATCAAAAAGTCCCAAAACAACAAATGTTGGCATGGATGTGGTGACACAGGAACACTGCTTGTGGGACTGCAAACTAGTGCAACCTCTAAGGAAAGCAGTATGGAGATATCTCAAAGAGCTAAAGGTAGAACTACTATTTGATCCAGCAATCCCACTACTGGGTCTTTATTTACCCAAAAGAAAAAAAAAGACATTCTATAAAAAAGACACCTGCACTTGAATGTTTATAGCAGGACAATTCACAATTGCAAAGGTGCGGAAACAACCCAAGTACTGATCAATACATGAGTGGATTAATAAAATGTGGTATATGTATACCAGGGAGTTCTACTCAGCCACAAAAAACTGGTGAATACCTCTTGTATTAACCCGAATGGAACTAGAGATCATTCTTCTAAGTGAAATAGTATAAGAATGGAAAAACAAACACCACATGTACTCACTATTAAATTGGAACTAATGTGCACATATGGAAATAACATTCATCGGAAATCAGGCAGGTGAGAGGGGGGGAGGAGGGGCTTGGTGAATTCACACCTGACGGGTCCATTGTACACTATCTGGGTGATGGGCACATTTAAAACTTTGACTCAAACAGTTTAAAAGCAATGTATGTAACCAAATGTTTGTATCCCCATAATCTGAAATAAAAAAAATAAAAGAAAGCTAGGATACGAGAATAAAATTGTTTTTTAAAAAAAGACTATGAAGAAGTAACCAGAGGTATTGAAGGAAAATATAATAAAATATTACAGATATTTTAATAAATAAAATATTTACTAAATATTTTAATAAAATATTACAGATAATATGAGAAAATAGTGGGTACAACAGTGGCCAACAAGGTGAAAGCATTGCAAGATACAGTAAAGATAAAGGCTGAAATACACACCCTGGGTGTAACAAAAAGGAGGTCATTACAAAGTTGGCAAGAACAATTTTGGTAGAATTATGTGGGCTGAAGGCAGAATGCAGTGGGTTGAGGGTTGAATATGGGATGAGGAAAAAGAGACAAGAAGCAGAGGCAAAGTCTCTTAAAAGAAGCTGGCACTAGAAGGGAAGGAAGTTACTGCATTAGAATGTGAAGTAGGTGAGTTTTTTATGAGGGAAACAACTTGAGTAAAAGTCCTACCTCACACCTCACACGTTCCATCTCTAATTTTATTTTAAAGTTGTTGGTTTTTGACACATTCATTAAAGTGTAATTTACATATTATAAAATTCATCCATACAAAATGCACAATTCAGTGGCTTCTGATAAAATGATACAGTGGCACAATCATCACCACAATCCAGTATTAACACATCTTCATTGCCGCCTTTCCCTCATACCCATTCACAGATCCTCAGTCTCACGCTCTCCTCAGGCAAACACTAATGTAGTTATTGTCTGCCTCTATAGATGTGCCTACCTATTCTAGACATTTCATGCAAGTCTTACACTATGTGGTCTTTTGTATTTGCATTCTTTCACTTAGTGTATTGTTGATGAGGTTCACCAAGTTGTAACATATATCAGCACTTTATTCCTTTTATTGCTGAATTCTATTCCATTGTACGATATAACACATGTTGTGTATCCATTCAGCAGTTGATGGACATCTGGATCATTTCTACTTTTTGACTATCATTCATGAATGATGCTGCTATGAACATTTGCATGCAAATCTTTATGTAAAAATAGGGCTTCATTTCTCTAGAACAGTTGTCTGGGAGTGTGATTGCTGGCTTGTCTGTTAAGTTTAGGTTAAACTTTCTAGGAAACTGCCAAAGTTCTTTCCAAAGTGGCTGCAACGTTTTACATTCATGCTCTCTCACTCTCATCCTGCCTAATAAGTTTATATTCCACTTACCGTTATAAGTGCATTCATTTAGTTAACCTAAAAGGAAAAACAACTTGCTCCCTTTGGATAGTGGGAGCAAAGTAAGGTGTTGCTTTGAGTTTTATTCATTCTACTCAGCCCAAAAACAATTGAAATATGAATGAGCATCAGCTTGCCCCCTAGCGATTGTCTATGCTGCAATGTGGTCAATCTAGATCCACGGACCAGACTTTGAAGTGATCTACTACTCATTCCTTCACACATTCTGTCACTCTATCTCTACCCTTTCTTGCAAAGACCAAGAAGTAGACAGATAGTGTGCTCAAACAAATTTAGAAAGTGTATATTGCGGTGCCGTGGGACAAGAGGATCAAAGTCCCTACATTCTGTCATCATGTATCTGCTAGAGATGGATTTCCACTATCATGTGCTGAACCATCACCAGCAGGGGGACTTGGGGAAAGTTATTGAACTTCACTTAAGCTCAGCTTCCTCACCTTTACAGTGAATATTATGATAACAAGAATCTTAGGGATCTTGCAATGATTAAATGAGATTGTATATATAAAGCACCAAACTCTTCAGCCCAGTGTTAGCATCCAAGAAACAGTAGGTGCTCCTATTTTATAATGATAAAACAGTCAAGAGCGGAGTCAAATAGTACAGTACAATTCTGTTCATTAAATTTATTTAATCTGTTCTTCTCATTTATTCATATTCCATGTTTATGTTCTCTATTTAAAATTAAAAACTTCTTAGCATATTAACTGCCATGTGAGTTGTATTTAACTCACACTAGTTTTGAGTCCGGGGCCTTGTGAAGCATATGTAACTGACACGTCTCTTTACCTTGGGAGCCTGAGCCACATGGTGCGCAGGCAACTCACGCTGCCATGCTGTAGTGTACGTGTTACTTGATGGGTGGACTCCTGGACAGAGCTCTGGAGTTGGTTCATGAAAATCTCACTTGTTGATGTTTTTATTGTTATCATTAGTATCAAGAATTTAATTGCATAGAACTCATGTGCAGAAAACAATAAAAAATAACAAATTTTTCATGAAATTAAAAAGGATCATTTTGTTTTTGAAGTTCGTATTCTGATTTTGTAATAAAACACCTTGGCCCCAAGGAAAAAAATGCTTTTTCTAGCCTGGCAGTCAATGTGTTAAATTTAGAAATACTGTGGACTGTTTTTATCTGATTGATAAAAGTCACAATAGTAACAATAGCATCCTCCATTATTTTAGAGTAACAATATATCAGGAAATTTGCTAAAAATCTTCCTGTATGTAAAATTTCATGCTGAAAACAGTTTTATAATGTAGGTGAAGTTTCTCCCCATGTGCGTGGTAAATAAACATGCCTCTTATTAATCTGCCTTAATTGTGAGTTGATCTTTCAGCGAAATGGGGCAAAGGGCAAGTTTCCCCTCACCCCTAGCCTGTCGAACAGGAAAATGAGACCAAGAATGGCCTAAATCTGATGATTACGACAGTTGACAGTTAGCAATTCAGCAATTCCAGATAGTTGCATTCTCCTTCCCAGCACCCCCCTCAACATACACTTACTTCCTTTTCCACTTTAATAGCTGAATTTTGCCCTAAAATAGCGAAAGGTTACTTTGAAATTTTATCCATGTAGATTAAGTGTACAGGCTTTAACTTTTTTTTCTCTCTCTTAATAATAGCTGCAGACTACGTTTGTTTAGGATTTGTTTTCTGATGGCACTGGTTAAGTTATTCACTTTAAGAGGGTGTTTTCTAACTGTAAAAGGAAAATTGTTCCCAGAGAAGAAGGCATTCTATATTAGAATGCAGAAATCAGGTGTTGAGGGGACAGAACTGTCTAATAAAATACTTTGGGCAGTCCATCAACAGTGTTCAGACACACAATTCTAGCAGGGGAATAAGAAAGCATCTTTTTGGCCACACGTAATCGGCACCATGCTGGTTTCCATCTCACATGCTGTGAGAGACATAGATTCTCTTCAGTATTCAATTATTTTGCCACGGACATGTGTGAATTAAAGTAGCAGCAATCATGATAACATGTATGTTAAGCAACAAAATCATTTTCACTGATGCAGACTGTTACAAGTTGTATTTTCAACTTGAGTTTACATATGGAAAATATTTCTACTACTTCCTTCAATGTCATCAGTTTTTAATGGTTTCTATTTCATCTAATTTTTAAGCTGTAAATATAGTCTAGTATTTGAAGAGAAAAATCTAAGTGGTCCTTATGCCAGAGGCTGGAAGTAGTTTGTATGCCAGCAAAATTAGTCTTAAGTTATATGTATCTAAATGCTCAATTATGGGTCCTCAAATCCAACCATAATTTAGCCTAGAATTTTAAACTAACAGAACCCAATGTACACATAAGTTTGTCTCATCTGAGTTAAAAAACAAAAATTGTGAGCAAGCATTTAAATATCAAAAGAGTCCACATGAATATCTTTATTTGGGCTTCTCTTCATAAATCAAAGATTTTGAAATACTTTCTTAACCCTGAGTAGGACTATAGACAGATAATACACACTTCCACTCTACTATTTGTCCAAGACCTCCCGAACACTTTTGGTTGTTGCTTAATATCACTGGATATTTAATCTACTGAAATATTTCAATCCATCTTTTTTTTTCCCCCTGTAGAAAATTGAACCTAAATTTAAAAGGGCCTTTCTAATGCAATCCAAGCCAAAAGGTATAATTCATTTTAAAAGTAATTTGGGGTCAAGCTTAAAAGTGTAGAGGCAGGAGGGCAAACATTTATTTAATTTTCTATACTACTGTAGAAATGAGAGTAACTAACATTGAATACTCTCTGTCAGGTGCTGTGGTTTATATACATTATCTCACATAATTCTCACAACAGGTTATTAAGTAGGTGTGAAATGTTTATTACTAGTTTAACAACAACAACAACAAAGAAATGGACTCTGAACCTCAGAGAGGTTACTTGCATTGTCCAAGGTAACAAAGCTCAAAAGGGGTTGAGCTGGGGAAATCCTTTCTCTAAAACCTACATTTTTCACCACTCACCCTCCTACTCTGTCTTACCTTGCTTGACATTATATTCCAAACTACTTTTTAAAGTATTTTTAAATGTTAAAGTATAGATACTTAAAAACATAAAGCTATGTAAAATGCATATTTATGCAAATAAATGTTTGTCCTCATACTTAATAAAATGCTCCCGATACTCCCTGCTTTTCCTGGCCCTTTTTGGGTCACAGAGGGTCCTCTTTTTATGAATGGCCCATTAAAGGGGTCAGGGCTGGGTAGCATTTACCCGCAGTATTTTCTTTTTTTTTGCTATTGTAAATGAATTATGTATGCACCCTGAAGTAATTAGCAAAGACGTTGTTGTTCATCTGAATTTTAAACTAATTAATCTGACCTAATTCCTGTCAAAAATAATTAGGATAAAATACGTCGTCCCTAAGCAACTCTTTGAAGCTTCCACACTAAAGCACAGTTACCTCCTGTGTCTGCACTATTCCAAAATCGAGAGGGCCATTTATTTAATGGTTTTAGAGGAAATGCTAAAATGCTACCTTGTGAATTGCCACCTGGGCATCACCCCCTCCGTTTCTATATCTGAATGAAGACAAGAAGCCAAAGCAACAACAGGAGTGATATCAATAAGCCCTTCACAGAATGCGGTTTGCAGTTTAAACATCAGAACTGGTCCCTCCTCTTCCAAAAGAATTCTGGATGAATTTGCATGCTCCATTTCTCAGTCCTTTCACTTTTCCTAATATAAAACTGATTAAACTATCTTCTCACTTTCTACCCCATGCCCTACCTGCCCAAGCTGGGTTTTTAAAATATCCTTAATGATAGAAGGGATTGGGAAAATGTCTTGTGATAATCAAGTCCTAAGATACGTGTTTCTAGAAAGATAATTTAGGAAAAGTAAGTAAGCAAGCTTTACCTAGAGATGCAGTTTGTCAACCAGTTGAGTTGATCTTGGATTGCAACCACAGTGAAGGTTTGAACATGCCGGTGTTTGCTATCCACAGTTGCCCAAAGCCTTCCCCACCGCCCTATGGCTCTGTGGCAGCCTCTTCTGTGTGCCCTCTCCCCTTGCTCTCTGCTATATCAAGGAGCTCTCAGGAGAGCAGAACACTGTTGAGCATATATATCACATCTCCAAGCAGTTCAGAGTTAATAATTTCCTTATTAAACCTATGAACCCTTCGTGTTTTGTAGTCCTCCCTCCCCTACCCCCTTCCAAGTTAGTTTCTAGGCAACCAATAAGCACTGAATTACATTAAGCTCTTTATTTCAAGACTGCAGTTCAGGATTTTGCTGCATATTTGTTGGCTCATTTATAGAGACTGCAGCATAAAATTCACTAATTCTGTCTAATCTTCACTACATCGGTGATGTGTGGTTCTAAACCACATCACCTGTACCTGCTTTTCAGGTTTAAATCACCCCAGTTCTGTGATGCTATTTTACAGGTAGATTATGCCAAAGGTTCTGTGAGCTTTAATTTGGAATCACATAAGCAGAATTCCCACAATTTTCAATTCTTAGTGATCATTCAGTACTTTGGGGTAGTCTGTTAGGAAATTAACAATTTCAAGATCTCCTTTGTTGAATGGCCAACATGTCTACAGCTGACTTTTGCTAAGAAAGAGCAGAGGCATGTAGTTCAGGAATAGTGTGAAAATGCAGCAAGCATTTGCAAAAGGGAGGATACTGCTTGCTTTAACAAATTAAAATTTTGATGTGAAAGATTAGTTCTTGGAAATATTCTTTTGTTGGTGTGAATCAAGGAGTTGAAGTTGTAATTTCAAATTTTACCCAGGACAGTGTGAGAATGAAGATTAATCTCCCAGCAGAACTGTTTTGAATGTTAAATGTTTTGAGACATTCTCTTGAAAACTCTGAGCAAGCATTCTCTCTCTCTCTTTCTCTCTGTTATTTTATAAAGGGCTTTGGTAAATCTCCAAGTGTACCATATATTTAGGTCCTTACAACTGAGCAAAAACAGAAATTAAATGTTTGTTCACTCTCCAGTTTCTTAAAACATAAAGCAAAAAGCTACATTGGCCACACTAAAAGGATGGTTTTGGCAGAACAAAGTAAAATACTTTCCAAACTCAAACTCCAATCTATTCTCTTTCCCTTCATCTGCTTACAGTCTAGCTGGGTGGGGGTGGGGGTGGGGACAGTGTACAAGTCTATAGGACCAGATTAATTGAACAGTCTGTGGCAGGTGGAGCCAGCTGTCCACCACTGCATCATGGTAGACAAATCCTCCAGTGGGTCCTGTTGCCAAGAAGGACCGCCCAGGTCAGACAATGGCTGTACTGCCACTCCCCTTTGCATGCGTCTGTGAAATGCCATGCTACTGGATTGCTTCAGTAAAACGTGAGCAGAAGCAATGTATGCCATTTGCAGGCCTGGCCCACCAGGTCTTCCTGTGTGATCTCCCATGTGTCTCTTTCTTCCCCCTCTGCCAACTGGATGTCAGTAACCACTGGACCTGGGGAACAATGAGACATCTTGGCAAAGCTTCCATCCCTGGTGACAGAATGGAGCACCACCTCTCCAGATCCCTTCCAGGGAAGCTATCATTAATCACTGAGCATTTGGGTGTGTCTGTTCCAACAGCTAATATTACCTTAACTTACAAGAGGGCCACACACGAGCTCTACGCTACGCTCACTTGAGTCAGTAGAACCACAAATACTCTTGATTCCCTTCTATGTGCCGTAGGTCCCAAGGGTTCAGTGAGAATCAAGACAAGAATGGCTTGTTACAATAACTGGAAAAATAGACATTCTTTAAACTATTGCAATCACTCCACTAATTATACACATGTAATGAAATGCAAAATAGAAATTTAGCTCCCATGGAGTACATAATATAGTATCATCTAAACTACTCCAAGGTTGACAAATATTTTTATTTATTAATTATTATTCTTATTATTTCCAGATGTTAAATTGAATGAAAAGAAATCTGGATTTCACATTACACATGGGGAACTGAGCCCAGGGCAGACTAGTAGACTCAGCAGGTTAAATTGTTTCTCCCTCCCCCCAACCCCCCTATCCTGCCTTCAGGACTCGGCTATAAACTGTTTCTTAGATAATGTTTGTTTTTTCTTTAAAATAAAAAGGAAAGAACACTTGGACAAATTTATTTAATCCTCTCTTTCATAGATGAGGAGAAATGTCTTTTTCCAAGCTAATAATGCCTTCCATTTTAATATCTGGAATATTTAGCATGGGCCAGAAGCTATGCTATTTCCTATTGGTACAACATAAAAGATATACAGGTCAGTGATTTGTCACCAAAAAAAGAGCACCATTTAATGCTGCCTGAGAGAAGAGACTGATAATTGCCTGCTCTCCAGAATTGCTAAACAGCCCAGCCAAACTCCAACTCTCTTTCTTCCTACCTCTCTACCACCCTGCCACCTATGGTCATGGTTAGTATCTCTCTTATCTTTATAGTTTTACCACATCAGTATGCATTCAAAAATTCTGAGTTTTAGTCTTTTTTTAAAGTTCAAGTAAATTGAATCATAATAGCATATATTCTTTTATATTGTGTCTTCTTTCATTCAAATCTAACTCCGTGGTATTCATTCATGTTCTTGTTTGTAGCATTACTTTGGTCTTTCTTGTTCTATTGTATAAAGAGATCACAATTTATTCCACTGTATGGATATTATACAATGTATCCATTTAGTATGCATGACATTTGGTTGACTGCTATAGCAGGATTCTAAGTAGTCCTGTACATGTTTCTTGGCATACATGTGCATGTATTTCCATCTCCTAATTTTCAAGCTTTGTTTGATATCATGGTATATCAAGCACCTATGCTTCTGTAGAATTGTTCAAAGATATTTTCTTATTAAAAAAGTTGGGAAGGGAGGGCTGGAGTAACATAATAGAACCAGATATACTGCATTGGTTGCCTAATTACAGAGTCATAGATTTTTAGTTCAATAGTTAATGGGTTAAGCTGAGTTCCATCCTGTATCATTGAAACAAATGAATGGAGAAAACAGATGATCAGTATCCTCTTTGGAAATTCGTTTTTCATTTGTTTAACCTTTGGTAACATGGGTGTGATGCAGTGCCACCTTCTTGCTCTCAAGTTTGGTTTAACTCATTTTATTGCGTTTTTTCCACCCTTTTTGTACAGCCAAGTTTTTTTCCACATCATAGCATAGTCTGTTCCCTTTGCCTGAAGTGTTCTTATTTTAAAGGCTTTCACAGTTGGCTCATTTCTTATCATGATAGTTTTGACTCAAAAGTCCCTTTTGGCCGAGTGCAGTGGCTCACACCTATAATCCAAGCACGCTGGGAGGCTGAGGCGGGAGGATCACTTGAGGTCAGGAGTTCGAGACCAGCCTGAGCAAGAGTGAGACCCCATCTCTACTGAAAATAGAAAACATTAGCTGGGCATGGTGGTGCCCACCTGTAGTCCCAGCTACTTGGGAGGCTGAGGAGGTTGCAGTGAGCCATGATTATGCCACTGCACTCTAGCCAGGGCTAAATAAGATTCTGCCTCAAAAACAAACAAACAAACAAACAAAAATATCCTTTCTTTGCCTTCCTGACATATAAGCACCAGGAATCTCATCTCTTTTTTTGGGCAAGCTATCTCCAGTGTCTGGACAAATACCTGGTTCATAACAGGTGTTCACTAGGTGTCTAATGAAAATGGAAGAAACAAAGGAAAAAAGGAATGGATGGAGAGAAGGATGGAAGGAGGGAGGGAGAAAGAAAAGGGGGATATTCATGGAGGCCATGAAGTAACAATTCTATCCACATGACACAAAAATTTTGTAATTCTGCATGACATGTATAAATGAGAGAAGATTTATGCACTCAGATCTCATAAGGTGACTGCAAGCAATCCAAACTGTACTGTACCAAACCATTAAAGGTTAGAAAGAAGCGGGGAACCCAACGTTTCCATGCAGTGATGTAGACTGAAAGCAACAAGGGAAACCAAAGACCCGGGAGAGTGTGTGACGATCATTCCAATCTTCTATATATCTCTGTGCCAAGCTGTATATACATGATTCCTAACTGTATGACTAATGTGCATCTCAAAGAAAGAATCTGAGTCAAAAGTGACCTCAGGGTTTCTAGCCATGGAAACAGAGGAGGGAGAGTGTGGTCATTAGGCATTGTTGTCCAAGAACAAAGAAGGGACAAAAAAGGAAGAAACTCAGTAAGCAACGGTTCAGTATTCTCTCACATTCATTTGGAGGAAATTGGATGACGTCCAAAGTTTAATGTGAGCAAAGCGATTGGGTAATCTTGGGAGAACTCGTCATCTTGACAGGCTCTGCGAAATAGCTTATGTTTATCGCTATTGTAATAACAGACTCAAAGGGTTGATATTTACAAGGATTCACATGTATGTGCAGTAAGATAAGTCTAGCAGTGGTCCCTAGGAAATCACAGAGCAATCGGGGTCATAACACAGGTATAAAGTCCAGGAGTAGACCAAAGTGTTAGCAATAAAATAAATGTATATTTGACACCTAAGGAGAAGAGAAACAGGTACTACTACAGGTGGATCCAATAGAAATATAATATAAAGCTTGTGGTTATGGACAGGGCAAACGTTTAAATATCTATAGTGTCAAATGGACATACATTAACCCTTTAATGGATAATAGGTTCTACTCATTTAGGCTGTTTCCTTTTCCCCCAAAGGTGGTAACTTTAAGCTTACCAGGTTAGCTAGTAAAGGAAATGACTCATTTTACAGACAACTTTGAAAGAATATAAAGTTAGGAAAGGGGCCATAAACTGGGTTTTATAAATACTAAATTTCTTTTCTAAAGTCATTGCTGAGGAAATAGTGAAATAGAACCACCCAGGAAGTCCAGGAAAATTATATGGGAGAATAGTCAATAGATTGCAAACGGGGAAAATATGAGCATTCCTGAGCAAAAAACAAAAAAATGACTTTGATGTGAAGACTATGACACCTAAGTGGAGCAGAGAATCTGGGACAGGGAGCCGCCTCTCATCCACGAAAGCTCAGAGGGGGAGAGTTGTGCTGAGTAATTTTGCTTGGCAATGTGCTTAATACCTCCTTCCTCTTCCCCCAATTAAAACAAATTGCAAAATTAGACTAGGTAACAGAGCTAGATCATCTCCCTTCTAAAGCCGACTCAGCATTCCATAGCATTTATATATCAAATTCTAAGGACTATCGTGAAAAATGGAGTCTATTTTGCTATCTTGAAAAAGGATTGTCAGCTTCCCATTTCTCTCGCATTATGGTTCACATGATGAGGAGGTCAGGGACAGGTTATTCTTGAGGACCAAAGAGACAGAAAAGAGTGATAATGACATCCCAGCCCTGACCTATGTCTGCCCTGACTAATATCTGCCAAGCCCTGTGGGCACTGAAGATGCCCCATTTTCCCATTCATCTTGAGGAACAAAAGTGTGACTCTTTCAACTGGGTGCCTCTCCAGAATCCAAAGTGTATGATCTATTTAACTAAAGTAGCATAGGAAATCCCCAACTGTAAGAAAAGGAGAGCCAGTCTCAATACAACCCTATAAAATTTTTATTATTTTTCTAGTCTAGGGATCAGGCAACATTGAATGAAAATTCTCAGTTCCTGCTTCACTTAGCAATAGTCCAAATCAGAGAATCACAGAATTTCAGAGCTGAAAGAGATATTCCTGGCCATTTACTATAACATCCTCATCTTCCTGATGAAGATATTATGACCCAGGGAAAAGAGGTGACTTATACAATTTATTTCTTCATGCATTTATGAAGAAAACATTTATTGGGCACCAACTACACATATGCCAGGCACTTGCATCAGGGGTTACAGATAAAATAGTGACTTGACTCTTGCTCTCAAGAACTTGCCATCAGTTGGACAGTTGAGATGAGTAAACTGAGAATGGCACTGCTAAGCACTGCCAGAGCACAAAAGAGGACAGTGCACAGAAGGGTTAAGAGTGCAGGCTGTGGATCAAAGCTATCTGAGTTCAAACACAGCACCACTGTTTACATATTTCACAACCTGAGTTCACTTCACTATGCTTCAACTTCCTTTACATAAAATGTTGAGAACATTAGCATTTATCCTACAGGGTTGTTTGATGATTAAATGAGAAAGTACTAAGTACTAGTATTTAGGAACTAGTAACTGATAAATAAACGTAGTAGTAGCAGCAACAGTAATAGTGATAGTAGAGTATTATTATTATTAGAACCCCGACCTGGAAGTCAAAAAAAGAAAGCTTCACAGAATTGCAATGAATAGGCCATGACTATATTAAGATTCAAGAATTGTGTTGTAGCAAAAAGGATTAGATTATTTTCTGGTATTCTGGTCTTGGTTTCCTGGACTATATCTCTGACTTTGTGGGGACTTTGGAATGCCAAGTTTTTATCCTGGGCCATAACGGCACTGCACACACAGCTCTAGAGGGTGCCTCTCATATTCATGATAATCCAAGATTTTCATTTTTATCTCATGTGTTCCAGAAAATGGCAGTGAAATTCATGAGGAAAGGGCAGTTCTTCTCAATTCACAAAAGGATGCTCTTTCAGCTGGATGTGTGATTTCCTGGGACATTTGTTTTTACCTACTATTAATAAACCAAACATGATGAAATATGTGAAAACATTGTGTCTTCTTCTATAAGCTGTAAGTGCCGTGAGGTCTGAGGGGCATTGGTTATCTCTTACTGAGTAGCAAACCACTCCAAAACTTGGCGCCTACGAAAAGATTCAATAATCATTGAATCTGCACTCTGGGCAGGGCTCATGGTGGTGACTTGCCTCTGCTCTGCACAGCGTCAGCTGGGGCAGTGTGACTAAGGGCCAGGTATCCACTTTCAAGACGGCTCATTCACATGGCTGGCAAGCTGGTGATGGCTGTAGGTAGTGATCAAAGGTATGGGGCCTGATTTCCTGTCGGCTGCCTATTTGGGCTTTCGTACAGCATGACTGCCTTAGGTCGGTCAGATTGCTTACGCAGTCGCTGAGGCTCCTAAATGAGTGTGCCACAAGAATCAGGCCAAAACTGTGTGGCGTTTTTGCCCGGGTTTCAGGAGTCCAATAGCATCCATTGTGTCATAGTTGCAAGCCCACTCAGATTCAGGGGGAAAGGACATAGACCCTCATCTCTGTGTAGGGAAAGTGTCAAAGTCACATTATGAGAAGAACCTGTGGGTGTGACCATCTTTGAGAAAATAGAATCTGCCAAAACTGTCACTTTTACTTTGCCTCCCTGCCCAGCAGAGTGCCTGAGATAATAATGCTACTTAATAAATATTCTCTCACAGAATGAATAAATTTAGTGCATAAAATAAATTAATAAATCAGTATTATTATACTAGTTGCTGCCTTTTCTGACTGACATTGATTTTTGGTATTGAACTTGGCTCCTGGCTTAAAACTTTACTCTTTAATGTGGGCATTTATTTTTGTATGTCCACAGTTGTTACTGGAGTCTTAAACTCCTTTGGGGACTAAGGAAATGATTACAAAGAAAGATTGGTAGTGCCTTTGAGAATAGTAATTTAAATAAATTGAGATGAAATTTGATTGTAAAGATTTATCAAGTCATCAAAGAATATCATAAGAGAGAAAAATAGTTCTGAAAGAGAAATAATTGATGATGAACTTACTTTGGATGAAGGGAATGATATGATGACAAGCGATCCGGCAGCTTCTAGGGGAACAGCAGCCAAGAGAAGAATCAGCAGAACTATGTTTAATTAATGAACAGTAGCAGAAGAGGGTGCTCTAAAAAGATTAGAGACAGCAATTGAGGCTATGCCTCCTGGGAGATATTGGATGACTGAAGTACTTCTGTGTGTGATGTGATTAAAATAATCAACGAGAATGTTGAACATCGAACCATGAATTTAAAAGATTTAGTGTCCCTATCTAAAGTGATAGCAAACATCAAACTGTAATTTCTGATTAATCTCAAAGTATGGGGAGGACCACCAATATAATGGCTGTCCTAGTGGAAGTGTCTTATTCTTTGCCCATTGCAAACTGCTTTTAGCTCTGTGCCCTTCCTAGGAAACATAGTCAGAGCTGAAAATTGCAACTTGAACTGTGTAACTGAGGATAAATTACAGATTGTAAATTTCTCCTCTATGTCATCTGTAATTATTTTGTTTATAATTAAAACAAAGAAAACAGTTCGTCTAATCTTGTTATTAATAGAAATCCCTCAAACTTCAGAACAGAAACAAAGTAGACGGCAGTTCATCACACCACTCTTGACTATTTCACTAGTAGCAAATGTTTATTGTACTTTTTTCCAGAATAGTTGATATGTTGCTAACTTTGGTTGAAGTTGAGGGAAAAGGAATTTGCTTTCTGTACCATCCTTTTCTAAATTTTTGCTGTAGAAGAAAGGGGATCAGATACACAGGTATTTAGCTATCCTGCATCTGAATGTCACAAATAAAAATGAGAGCAGTGTCATTCCTCTATCTTCTGACTGAGCCAGTCTGCCTGCTGTCATGGGAGAAATGACCAAAAATTATGTTGTTGGTTTTTCCCCCTACCTTCACTGTACTATAATAAATGTGTGATGTAGCTGAATGGGATCGAGGGAAAGTATATTCTTAGTAAGTGATGAAATTTATACTTATTTATATATTAATGGTATAGGGTTTGGGCATGATAATATTATCAGTGGCTTTAAAAATATTTAAAATATTCATGATTTAGCTTTAGATTTGCTATGAGGGCTTTAAAATATATGATGCATATATTAAAAGGCTGAACAAAGACATGATTTTAAAAATTTCTTGTATACTTTAAATCATGCTCAAATTGATATTGCTTGCAAATAGAAAGTTAATTTATGTTTTGTTGTTTATAAATATATTAGAATTAGAAAGTAAATATATGCTTTCATTGGCATAATTCAGACTTTAAGTTTAAGGTATTGGAAGCAGGCTGGGCATGAGCCTTTCAAAATTAATACCATTGACCTAGTGGTAGTGATTCCAGATAAGGCAAATACTTAAAACAGATCAACAGTATTGCACAAAGATATACCATCTACCTCTTCGAAATGACTGCTGTCATTGTGGGAATGGCCAGTAATTATACTGTTGGTTTGTGAAAGTGACCACATAAGATGATAAAATAATTCAGATGTTACTGTGCTACACAGTGAGACACAGACCCACAAACCTAAAGTAGTTTTTCTTTATTGTCACTTGCTCCTCATTCCCCACTACCACATTTTTGTAGTCTTAATAAGCACCTGTAATTAGATTTTTATTTTTGTATTAATATTCTTAAGTATGGGAGCTCCTTGATGAAAAGTCCATGAGCAATTTGCATACCCTCTGAATCACTGGGAACTAGTACAGGGTTTTGCAAGTAGAAGTCAATTGCTTAGTTCTTATTGAAGGGTTAAAACTGCCATTTGGGGAAAGGAGTTTCTCATTTAACCTTAATGAGAGCAGCATCAGTATCTTTCCTGTCTCTGTCCATTTGTTTTCTTTAAAGGAATACTTGAGTCTGGGTAATTTACAAAGAAAAGAGGTTTATTTGGCTAACGGTTCTGCGGGATGTACAAGAAGCATGGCGTCACCTTCTGCATCTGGTGACAACCTCAGTCTGCTTCCGTTCTTGGTGGGAGGAGCAGAAAAGCTGGTATGTGGAGAGATCGCATAGCCAAAGAGGAAGCTATCGGGTAGGGAGAAAAATGCTAGGCTCTTTTTAACAACCAGCTCTCCTGGGAACTAATAGAGTGAGAATTCACGCACTGCTCCCTCCCACAGGGAGAGTATCAACTCATGAGGGATCCCTCCCACCATGACCCAAACACCTCCCATTAGGCCCCACCTCCAACACTGGGGATCAAATTCCCATGTGAGATTTAAAGGGAACAAATATCCAAACCATAGCATTTCCTAAGCATAGGATACAGGTCTTCAGTGGATGCTCCAAGGCATGTCAGCTCACCAGCATTGCCTTCTCTCCAGCAACAGAGTTATATGAGTTGAATTTAGGATTTCTTTTCTTCTTTACATTGTCTTTTTACATGTCTCTTTCTGCTTCATTTTGCTCCTCTAGGTACCCTTAATATCTCAAGGTGGCTTACATGCTATAAAGTCCTTAAGAGAGTTGAGTCAGCTGGTAGAAATGTATGATGAAAATCAGCAAATAAAAATAATAAATAAGATTTAGGAAACCATCTCACTTTTCAGTTCGTGACATTTCTCTCCAGGGTAAAGAGTAAACATTTGGTTGGACCAGGGTGTCAATCAAAAAGGAAGAAAATGGCTTTCTCTGTTCACTTTCTTTTTCTCTCTTCAGAGGCTTCTGACTGAGGCAACGTTAGCTGGAACAATACTTGACTGTGAGTTCATTTTTGTCCCCTGTGCTTGTCCTAAAGCATCTAGCATGGCACTGTGCCCAGAGAAGACCTTCAACAATGTGTTGACTTGAACTCAAATCACTCTACAGAGTCATTTGGAAGCAGGGGTGGGGAGGTGGAGTTAAAAAAAAGGAGTAAATGGAGTTAAAACTTTCCACTGTCTAATCTTGAGGATTTAGTGTGGGTGGTAGCACTTTTGAGCTGTGTAATCTTGGTCAAGTTGCTTGAACTCTCAAAATCTTGATTTCTTTATTTACAAAATCACATTGATGTATTTGATAAAATGATTTAATATTTGCAAAGCTCTACACACTTCTGAAAATAATTAATATTTATTAACAAATGCAAAAAAAATGTAAACCTTGAAAATAATCTTCTAAACCCCTATAAACAAAAACCATTATAGTCATAGTGCATTAAACTCCCCCATGACTTTAGTATAAAAAGGCAGAAGATCAGATCTGGTTTGTACCAAGTCACAGAAGGTTTACCAATGACGTTAAAAGAAGCGTCCAAATCAGAGCTCCCAACTTCCTACAACTTGCTCTTACTTATTCAGAACAGCATTATGGAAAGACATTAGCATATTTGGTACCTCTTGGGACTTTTTAAAAGGATTCTTTAAAAATATCTTTTTTGCAATATCCATAACACGAGAGAAGGTGAGACTCTCACAAGCTTAACAGGAGAAATAGATCAGAAACTTTTTTTTTCCTAAATAAAGAACTTATTTTCATGGTGCCTGGTCTCTCTGACCTAAATTGCAGTAATTCAGTATGTGTGAAATTACCTTTTCTAGGACGAGAAGATCATAGCAAAAAAGGAGACAAAAAAAAAAATGGCGAGAGAAAGAAAAAAGAATACACAATATAGGCAAAGAGTTCAGGCTGTCTGACAAAGAGTCTGAGACTAATGAGAAGCTAAATAGCTGTAACAGAGCACACCCAGGAAAGCACACTGCTGATAAGATGGGCTAGCAATTATCTCCACGGGGCAGCCATGTTTGGGGAGGGGGGGTCAGAAGGTCTTTTAAGAACTAAAATAAAAAGATGTCGAAGCCAAAGAATGGCATGTAATTGAGTCCTCTGTTTCCGGGGCTTATTTTATTAAACTTTTTTATCACTTTCAAGTTCATGGTGATGGCATAGCAGATTTATTTCTGTAATTAAATGGATTGTTATTTACCAGCGGAAGTAAAGCTGGCATAAAAAGACACATGATCAGTAACATAGTTCAGCCTTTATGAATTATTAGTAAAGGCTGATGAATGGGATCATTATTTCTCTCTGTACAGGTTCGCGAATTGTATTTCAGGTTCGAATCCTGGCAGCGGATCAGAAAAGGCCAGTGACCAGCCATTCGTGAACCCGCCATGGTTCTTCTCCCCCACCTCCCCTATGTTTCAGGATCAGTCATAAAAATATCACAAAATACAATCTTTCCATAGTGCTGCGGTCAGCGCTTGAACAACGTGAGTTACAGTCATGATATTATCGCTGGCAGGTGTTATCTAGTGGGCTGGATTTTGTAAACTGGGATTTAATGTGTGGGAGCATCCAGCTTGGTGTTGGAGTTCCACATGTTAAGGGGGTGGCGAAGGCACAGGCAGGTTCTAGATGAATCAGCCCGATACAGATTTGGCATTTTTACACAGTTGAGGAAAATTCTGGAAGATAATAATGACTTAACTCATACGCTCAAGGACTTTGAGATTATTAGAACTAGAAGAATCTCTATTGGGATGAAAAATATTATAAATGGTCCATGCAGTCTTTATGGCCGGGAAGGGGGAACAAAATAGGGATGCTGGGTCCAGCATTCACAGTGAATTTCTGCTGATCGCTTCCAATTGTTGATACATCTTTTGAGTTCATGTTTAAATAATACTGCTCATAAAACTCTAAATGGACCAAATTCAGTTTTGATGATGAAGGGTAAAAGACCATTACAATTTTCAGTTTGAAAAGTTTAATAAACCTCTATCAGATTGTGTAAAGAATAAGATCAAATATCTCTTTTCCTTTCTTGTAATAGATATAAACTAGTGAGAGTCAACCTTTTGTGCTTTACATACAAAGAAGAGTAAAGATAAGAACAGATCTATTGGTAATACAGTTAATTTGCTAATGCAGTCTCCATATCAATCAAGATGAGCATTATTTTGCTATGTCAGAAAAATTCCCCAAATTTTAGTGGCTCAGAACAACAAAGGTCTTTCCCATGCCATATGTTTATCTTGGGTCAGAGTTTCTGCTTCCCATTGTTTTCACTCAGGGACACAGGTTGACAGACCCTCCACTGTTCAGAATATCATTGTCACCTTTGCAGATGTAAACAAAGGTGAAGAATTGTGCTGGAACTCAAAAAGACCCCTGCCCACATATTATAGTTCTAAGCAAGTAACCTGCAGTTCCAACTTCAAGTGCAATTTTACTATAGGGCTAGAATAAAGAAAACTGGAAATACTTGGTGATTAACCACAATAACTAGCACATCCTAAGATCCATCTTTCCCTGATTAACAATGTTCCTCCAAAAATGTGCATTTTACTGTTTTATATCACCCCCACCCTTTTTCTCTCTGACTGTATTAAATTGAATGTTTGATAGCAGAGTAGGGTGATTGTATTTAACAAAAATGTATTATACTCAGGTGATGGACACCCTAAATACCCTGACTTGATTACTATATGCATGGAACAAAATTTCACATGCACCCCATAAATTTGTACAAATAAAAATAAATAAATAACAGGTATGTTATTTTTCTGTTAACAAAATAAAAATTAAAATAACATAAAATTACCCCAACAATCATCTGTAGGTTGAATGAAGGCGGTAGTTTTAGAAACACTGAGTTTTGAGAGAATGGACCAAATCCATCCTCTCACTTTACAAATAAAATAGATGAAGAAAGTATGACTATGTTAAATTACTTATCTAATTGCATAAACTGAGTTAATGTCAAAGGTGAGTACTGATTCTCAATCAGCTTCTTTTCTATTACATTACACATCCTTTGGGATACTATAGCAATAACTGCAGTGTTTGAAGAGTTTCATTTGGAATTTCAATTCTGTTCTACCTAGAAAGTAAAATATTTGTGACTTTTGTTTTTGATAATGTGTTGGATATGTCTAGATTCTAACACTTACAAACCTCTTTTGATAGACGTTCATGGGTGTGGGACATTTGAATTTCATTAACTACTAACTATATTCCCAGTACCAAAAATAATATCTGGTACATAGAAGGTGTTATATTAATATTCATCAGGTTTGTTTGTTTGTTCTTTGCATATCCATTTATTCACTTTCGCTAATGAGTTCAAGAGAGTTCTATTTTATTCATTTCTGCAGAATCAGTGCTTAGCAAAATGCCTGGGCAATAGCACTTAGGTAAATTTTGAGATGAATGCATAAATGAAAGGAATAGTAAGATATCATTAGTTTGAGCTAATTATGAACATTACATGGGAAATCCAAATTACTGCAAAGGCTGAAATATAATATATTTTTCAAAGAAATCTGATTTCATTTAAGTTCATATAAATGATAACAAAGCTAAAATGTCACTCAAAAGCTTCTCTTAAGCTTACATAAATAAATTTACCTCCTCATTTGTGAAATGGAGTTAAGTTCTCATAGATCATTCAACAAATCTTTTTTTGTTGTTGTTATCATTAGATAAGCTCTAAAAAAACTGTCATCAGTCCCATTTTAGATGTGTTTAAACAATATGGAATGCTTAACCAGGTTGACAATTGGCTAACAAATATGCAGATGGACTTGATTTGAATTTATTGTAATATCTTATTGAAAGTTGTTTTAAGCTGCTGATTTATGCATGCTTAAATGTAATATTCTTAAAAATTTATTATATTCATTTTTCAGTATGTCTTATTTTTCAAAGTGTATAAACTGCTCATTTCTTTTTCAGCAAAGCATTCAGACTTCAAGTCAAAGAGCTCAAGTGTTGGGTTGACCCATATATAAAAGATTAAAATGTATAAGAGCAAACCCCAGTGCAAACGCTCCGTTCAGATGAGTTGCTCCCAGCCCCCACCTCATCCTCTGTAGTGTTTCTTTGACATCCAGCAGATTTAATGTGAAACGTCTACTGGTCTACTGTGTTCTCTGACCAGCCTCGTCCCCGTCCCCGTAGGGACGTGTTGGTTTACTGTTATAGTGTACCGAGATTTGTGTGCATGCGGTGGGGCTGGGGTGGGGGAGGATTATTTAATACTTTTTATTTCCCAGTTGAAGAAAGTTAAAAATCAAAAGAGCTGATATAAAAGGCACAATAAGCTTGGCCTCCGTGGGACTGCCTGGAGCAAAAAGCAGTGTTAGCATCTATAACCGAAGAGTGACAAGCTCCTCTTTCACCTCCTTCAGAAGCAGACCTCAGCATTCTGACTTATCCTAGGAACAGCCACCTCTACATTACATTAAAGAGAAATGAATATTTTACTGACTATTGCCTGAAGATCCATGAAAGACCGGCTATGTTAGATACCACATGACCAAACTTCATAAAAGCATCTAAATACTCTTTCGGTTTTCTCCCTCCATTTTACCTCATCTCTACACAAACAGTTCTTTCCTTTTTCTCTGTCTCTGCAGACTTTGCAGTCAGTCAAGCTGATGTCAGTTTTCTTTACCTTACCATCATCTCTCTCCTCCTCAAAGACACACACACGCACATGCACACACAGATATACATACACACCTATACGCACCTACACACACACACACATTGCCTGTTCTTATTTCAAAAAAAATGACCTCTCTTGATTTCTTCTGTAAGGATTCTCTTCCATTCAGAAATACAAATGGTGTGTCTTTTTAGGAAGCAAGAGAGACTGTCTATAACAGAGCATGATTTTTTTCCCTATCACTTGTATAGGAACTGGCACCCTGTTCTGTGTCAAATTTTGTCCCAAGCTTGAATGAGCATATTCATTCATTTAGTCAACAAGTATTTATTGAGTGACTACAATGTGCCAGACATTTTCCAAAAGACGAGTTCAATGTTTAATAATGACTCTCAAATTCATGGTTTGTCTGACAAAAAAACATTCATGCCATTCTCAGTAAACATTTACTGCATGGTGATGGCCACAGAGCACTGTGCTACTGGGAGGAGGAGGGGATGTTTATGATGCTAAGAAAGGACAGCCAGCTCTCTTGGACCTGTGCAATCGACAGAAGGAATATTAGCATAATAAAGATGAAGCCTACAAGGCCACTTTTGCCATTGGATACTTATTTCTGGCCCGAGAGTAAAATCTTATGGGTTGAAGGGTCTCTGAAGAGTAAGTGAACTAAAGAAGAGTAACAGGAGGTCAAAGTTAGAATGGACTAGAAATTAAAAAGTCCAAAGTTCTCATTTCATGTACGAGAAAATGAAAGAGCACACAGAGAGATGACAATTTTCCAAATCTAGGTAGGTCTTCCAGCTTTGGGGCATGCAGTAATGGCTTTTCTTCTTGGATGTAGAGTTGGCATTGGTGGCAAGGACTTGGTCAGTCAGGCATGGTGTTTAAAACACAGTTAAAGGATTTATCCAAAAATGCAGAGCTGCAACTCCAAACGATGGTGGTGGGGATAAATAAAAAAAAGTAGAATTAATGAACCAAGATAGAGGAATTTTGTCCCTCACTCAATAATTAATGTATAGAAAGACATTTTCTTATGCTAAACTTAAAACAGTACAACCAAACGATGCTCCTAGCTATCCTTAGGTGCAAAAAGAGCCTATAAGCAGAATTCAGAATATCTTCAGGTTAGCCAGGCCCTCTAGCTTTTCTTTTGAATTAGCTTTACTCATTTTTAATTATTTGATAATCAGACCTGAAAGCTGCTTTGGTCTGAATTACTTCAATGATTGAGGAAATGGGTGAATTTCCCTAGTCTGCCTTATCTAAATGATCTATATTGGCTGGAATCATCTGATAAATGCCAACCCTGGACCCCCCTTTCTCTTGTGCAGAGGTGGCCCCAGAAAGTTAACATGAACATGATTTTCAAGCATTACATGAAAGGCATCACGTACATATGAATGCCTGCTAAGTGCAGAAGAAATGAATTATGTGTATAGGTAAAATAAGATCATGCAAGGTAATTGAAGCGTGATTTGAAGGGTAACAGAAGAGTGCACATGATTTCTGGGCTTGTTCTGCATTTGTTCATTTCAGTAAGTATTCCAGTTGAGAATGGTACCTTCTCAAAGTGGCGCAAACTTCAGAATAGAAAATGTCATTGACACATGTTTGGTCTGCCCCAAAAAGGATCTTTGGTGTGAATGACATTTCCTACTGGGAATCCTGTTGCATGTCTCAGCAGACCTTGGTTTACCTCCATCAGGAGGGTAGATACATCTAGAGCTTTCCTCTTCTCATTTGACTTTTATATCTGAAGCCTGTAGCTCTTTTTGATCTCACACGGTATTGGCTTTACAAAATAAATACATAAGCACATACATATATACATATCTGTACATTGGTGATAAAGACAGGTTTCCAGAGTCTGACATGGAAAGCCTATCTACGAGCCAGGGGAGATTGTTTCCAAATTCAAAAGCAGACTGCTTTATTTGCCATTTTCTGGCAACTTGCCTTTAATTTGGTGGGTGGGTTTTGGTCTGAGTTTTGCTCCTCACTTTCTACTCAAATGGGAAGAGGAAGTCACACCTCAGAAGCAAGAAAGGAGAGCTGGCCCACATGACTACAGTAGCTGACTGAGTCTAAGATTATATAACTGATAATGCTCTGGCAGAGATGAGCCTTTCCAAGATTTAACCCCTAAAACGATGGAATGAGGGGAGGAGGGGAAAGGTAAAACCTACCTATCAGGTACAATGAGCACTATTCAGGTGATGGGCACACTAAAAGCCCAACTTATGCATTATAAAAGGTATCCATGTAACAGAAACATTTGTACCCCTTTAATATTTTGAAATAATGAATTTTTTTAAAAAAATAAGGAAGTAAGAATTTTAAAAAAAGATGAAATGATAAGACAGAATTATCAAAGGAACTCAGAAAGAATGAAGAAAATGGCCAGACTACAAAAATAGCCTTTAGAAATTACTACATATTTGAAAATCTCTTAACAAAATTATCAATCACCTTTCGAGATCTGGCACAGGTATCAGTTTTCTCTTTCACTGATCTTTTCCCACTCTCACAAATCATTTTGAAAATCATGGTAATTCAACCATTGTAATATTGTTATATTATACTATATTACATATTTGTCAGCCTAAGAACACAAACACAAGGTCCTGTTTAGCCATACTCTTTTAAGCTGCCAACTGTTGAACAGTGAATGTACAAAATATTGAAACACTGTGATTTTATCCTTATAACTATGTGTTGATGTAGGTATATACATCTCTGTTTTATGGATGAGGAAACTGAGCCTTAAAGAGATCTGGTACCTCGGACAAGATCACATAGTAAATGGAGGCCTCAGTACTCAGGCCCAAGTTCTTCTAATGCCACTGTCTATCTGCTGCATCATAATCTACACTGTTTATCCAATGGCTGGGAAATTAACTGGGCATTAATAGTTCATATATATACATAAATATACAGACATATACATACAATTAATTATATATAATTTACTTAATATTTGTATATAGTTTATTAATAGAAATACCTATTAATTTTTTTCATCTTTGCACATGCTTTTTAGTTCCAAACAGGAAATATGGTAGATCTTAACACCTGTTTTCGGACATCCAGCATCTAAGCTTCCTTCCTAGAATTAGGGAAATCACCTACCTTATGAGGCAGAGCCTGCCCTCCCCTATTGCAGCTAAAATTTCCGGACATGTGCATTCCTAGCTTACCTTTCACGCACGGGTGAGCAGCCTGATTTTAAGTATGTTCCTGGTGTCACAGTCCCTGGCCAGGATTGCCAACATCTTAGAAGTCCTGGAGGCCTCCTAACATCCTCTTAATAAATCATGTGCCACTTACATTAGCTAAAAAAGTTTCTGTTGTGTGGACTTCAGAACTCCAGGTGCATGATGCAGTGGAAAGAGTGCGGAATTTGGTGACAGAAAGTCACTATGCTTTTCCGAATCTCAGCTTTTTAAAGTATGGAAATTGGGATTGTAATAATAAGCACTTCATGAGATAATAGTGAGAATTAAGTGTTGTGATAGGTGTGAAGTTTGAAGTGTCATATCTGGCAATAGCAATAGAGCTGCATACAGTCCCTAAAACCCAAGGGATTCTTGAAAATTATCAAAATCTAGGAGAATTTTTCATAAATTTTCAAAGAAAATAAAAATTAAAAACCCATTTTATTTTGTAAGCAATGAATTACAAATCTCTAACTCCCTTTCTGACAAAATCTGCTTTTGGGAGAAGATCTACCTTGGAACATCATCTTCTACCTCCAAAGCAATTTCCTCTACTCCTAGAAGGTCATTTCTTAGTCAACTGAAGCCTGAAGTATATTTTATCATGTTTCAGCTGTAAGGGGCATTTATTGAAAATGAGCTGTTGCCAGAAATTTGACATAAGTGATTTCAATCAATCCCTAGTACAAGCTTGGTTAAAATCCCCATTTATTCAATGTTGAAAACATAGGTTCAAAGAGCTGTCCTGTTGACGTTTATATAATAAACCTCAGGGTCTAGCAAATAAGGTATTCAAAGACATGTCTTTTGATTTCAAGTCCAGGACACTTTCTACCCCAACACACTTCCTTTCTTCACAGTGACAAAAGAAGTGTTTCTCTCCTACCTTCACTCTGTGAAAGGTGGAGATAGCAGCCTTGTTGAATTCCTGCTAGGTTAAAAACAAGAAATGGGTGTTCTTTCACTTGTCTTTCAAAGATGGTATGCATTTATTAGTTTGTTTAGCAGTGTAGTAAGCTCAGTACAAAGCCAAAGGGGAAAAAGGGTATTCCTTATGCTCTTCAATGTAAAGTAAACTTTAAAAAGAAATGATTTTGGTAGTTTAAGTTCTCTCTTTTATAATAACCTCTTTTATTTGTTTATTTATTTATTTATTTATTTTTAGGGACAGGGTCTTGCACTGAAGTTCCTCTAGGCTGAGGTGCAGTGGTGTGATCATAGCTCACTGCAGCCTCCAACTCCTGGACTCAAGAGATCTTCTCGCCTCAGCCTCCCAAGTAACTGGAACTACAGACTTGAGCCACCACGTCTGGCACCTCTTGTATTTTATTGACACTCTAATAGGTCCATATAAACACGATTTGACTCCTACTAGCTAAACAAATTAGCTTAACTCTCAACTCCTCTAATGTCTAGCTGTGTAAGCCCAGGCAAGTCATTTAAACTTCCTGGACACTGGTTTCCTCATTTGTAAAATAAGGAGAATATCAGCATAGAACTCAGAGGGGTGTTTAAGAGTTAAATACCACAAACATGTCTATGTAGCACATAATTAATTCTCAGATCACGTTAACTAATATTTCTAAGATAAAAAGCATTACTTTTCAACAAATACATATTATATAAATATATAGTTAAACATACTATATGTCTTTCTTACAAAAGGAAACTTCTTGTGAACTAAACTGTAAAGGGCATTCCTGGCACTAAGGGTCCACAATAAATTTGCTTCTCTGATTCATAAAATGTGACTTTGGAGCCAGGGCCGCTTGTGTCTCGAGTGCAGTCTGTATGTAGTCCATCACCATCACAAACAACTGGACCTTATTAAATATGCAGATTCCTAGGCCCCAACCAGACCTACCAAACTGGAATCACTGAGAATAAATCTTGGCAATTTTCATTTTTCATAAAAACCCAGTGATTATTATGCATGCTTAAGTTTGAAAGCTAAAGATTTTGTTTTCCTTTCTTCTTGCTCTGCCAGGTGCCTTGGGCAAGTCATATAAACTTTCTGTGTCTTATGATTTGATGGAAAAAGAATGTTGGTCTTAGAGGAGCTCCATAGTCTGAATTTAAATCTGTGGACTGCTAGCTGTTTGCCTTTGAGAAGAGCACAGGAACCAATTTAGCCTTGTTTGCACCATATGTAAAATGGAAACATTAACGCCCGTTCAGCCTAACACACAGGTGTTATGAAGATAAAATTAGATAATAGAAGTGAGTAAAATTTGTAAACTCTAAGAACAATAGAGATGAGAACATTTTTCCTTTCTGTGAAATCAAAGATAAAGATTTCCCAGGTGTGATACCAGGGCAAATAAGATTGTTTAGAAAGTATTTTGAATTTTCTTTTTAATGTTAGGTGTTTCTAAAAAGAAAATGTGAGTTGGATGAATTACTTATAATCTTTTGAGGTTGTGTTGTTAATATATTACATCTGAAAAGGTAATAATTTATAGAGTAGTTCAGAATTCTCCAATGAAGAATATTATAAATACCTTTTGTTTCCATTATAATTTTATTCATATTATTAAGTGCATAATGAAAAAATAAACTGCATATTTTGGTGTAGTCATCTGTTAAAGACACTATGGTTTTTATTCAGACTGAAATAAGGGACAACCTAGCATTATTACAATTATTAATAATAATAGCCTGTGCCAATTAAATGATTAATTTATTTGCACGGTATTCTAGTCCCTTCCTGTGTAAGCATGGCACGGGACTGTGGGATTATGAGTTCATTTATCAGACTGAGATCCAATCCAGCAACTAATTCTAACATCTTCTAGAACTA
Organism: Varecia variegata; assembly: GCA_028533085.1. Taxonomy (NCBI): domain Eukaryota; kingdom Metazoa; phylum Chordata; class Mammalia; order Primates; family Lemuridae; genus Varecia; species Varecia variegata. Next base: position 139,073,163 of record CM052436.1, on the reverse strand, counting down.
AAAAGGATTTTCGCCTCTACTGTTCTTGTGATAAAACCTGATTAGGTAAATATGGCTCTAAGTGTATTGTTTATAGTAGGAACTTGACTCTTGATTCCCCAAAACTCTTTTCTCTCCAAGTTACTGTCTGTGCAAGAGAACACCAAAGATGCACTGGGAAGCTCAGAGGATAAAAATGGACATGTTTCCAACTTTGACATTATCTATGGGGCCTCTAATTCTTTCCCTGTCAATGGTGAAGGATGTGGCGGCAGCAAGTAAATGCAGGGTAGGAAAACCTCACTTCCTATCTCAGAATGCACCGGAGACGCTAACTGTGGCTGGAGAACTAAAGGGTATTGGGAATATGAAAGTTCTTAGCAACACACTTGTCTCTTATTTTGTGCTCAAAAATTTATATAGTTTGTTTCTCTTTCCCTGAATTCCCTTTCCCATCCCCTCCCACCTCATCCCTTGTTTGTTTTTTTTTTCTACTTTCATTAATTTGTTTGTTTGTTTATTTTCCCAGCTGTATTGAGGTGTTGCTGACAAGTAAAAATGGTATATATTCAAGGTGTACAGCATGATAATTTGATATACATACACTGTGTGAAATGATTACCGCAATCAAACTGCTTAGTGCACCCGTCACCACACCACCTTTTGTGTATGCGTGATGTGTGTGTGTGTGTAGTGAGGTTACTTAAGACCTACTCTCTTAGCAAATTTCAAGTAAACGAGGCAGTATCATTAACTGTAGGCACAGTTTTCTTTTTACATTCTATTCCCTCTTTTCCATGCTTGATGCTTTCCTCACTAGGAAAAAAAAAATCTTCATGCATTCTTGATACAAGTGTGTATTGCCTTGGAAAAATCAGTGATTTTAATATGTAAATGACTTCTAGCAAATCCTTTCCTTTTTCTTTTTTTTAAAAAAACACCAGAGTTTGATACAGAGCAAATTCTTTTCAAATGATTTAGCAGGTGAAGGGGCATTACAACCTGGTTAAAAGGGTGACTTCGAAAGAAACAAACAAAATCACCTAGACACATTTTTCTGCAAGAAAAGAATATTTTTGAAGCTTATATATAAGTAATTGTGAGGTCTCTAACTCAGATATACTTGGATTTACATTTTTTAATTAAAAATTGTCATTGCCTTTGTCTTACCCCATGTGGAAGTATCACCCCAATGATATTGTCCAAGTTAATTTATCCTGTAAAAAATGTAGGATGGCTGCCCATTTCTGGTGAATAGTGAATTCTTCAGCTCCTAATGGGAAAGCACCCACAGAGAATTGGCTGCTCATTTTGACAAATGAAAGGGAATACACTAATTTCTTAGCTCATCCCAGGATACAAGACAAAACCATGAATCAAAGATCGAGCTTTGCTTGATTCAGCCACCAAATGTCACTCTATTCTCAGTGTCATATAGTCATGACACTTGGATCTCTGCCCATCTCACTCCAGCCAAGAGATAATTGCTTGTATTCAAGCCTAGGCATGAAGTACACATTGGCTTCCTGCTGGAAACCATACTCAGAAAGTGAGTTAACAATTCTGATCTTCCCAATCTTTGGGTTCTGATGTAGCTTTTATTATTATTATCATTATTATTACTATTTAATTGTTCATTTGACAGCAATAATTCCTCAGTCCTTACAATTTTTAGAATAATAATCCATTACATAATTTATTAGGAGCCCTCTATAGAGACACCCATAGACAGTGTGGCAAAGGACAGGACAGGCACACCTCCTGGGTCTCAGTATGCTGTTTTCTCTGCTTTTAACTTATTGTTACTGGCAATTTCAAAAATATGCTATTCATTGTGTATCTGAAATGAAGTTAGCTTGGCTGGATTTGCCCTAACTAAAATTTTGAAAACGTTAATCTTATGTTAGAAAATAGCTTAAGCAAAGCATTTGAAGTAAAAGGAAAGACGGAGAATGTCTCTGGAAATTAAATGCCTCCTTTAGTAGAAGTTAGAGCTACTTTTAGCATGCTGTCATCTGACCTTGTGAAACTAAAAAAATAAACAGTCTAGGGAGAGGTCACTAAGCTCCAGTTGTTTTTAAGTGTAAATACAATTAATGCATACAAAATGATTTTAAAGTACATTACGTTTCATAATTGCTTGTAGTAATAATAAAATAAAGATATAATTCTTAGATGTTTGAACTTTTATTAATTGTAGATTTATAATGCTTGAGATTGTTGTGTTGTTTTCCTCATAAACAGGTTGAAATCTCTAATTTATTTTGTTAAATGTCCAATTTTGCAAAAAGGTCTTATGTACTCATCGTGTGTCCTCCCCTCAGATTCCCATATGTTCCTCAGAAATGAATTCCACTTAAAACTTTCTGATTGTTAACACAATTATTTCTGACTATTCTTGGAAATAATTTAATTTCACAAAATCTGCTTTAGAAAAGTGAGATTTGGATAAATGAAAAAGGCTAAAATTATTAATAAAGTATAAATTAAGTTTGCTAGCTTACCCATAAGAGAATAGGAGGTTGGACTATGGACTTGAAGTGTGTAACAAATGAAGAAGATACATAGGGAAACAGTCATTAAACCTGCAAGAGAAAATACAGTTTTTAGAACCCATAGCCTGTGGCTACCGTGGACCACAATTAGGAGAATGGAGCACAGCCAGGTGTTCCCCAGAGTAACTCTGTTGAGCTGTGTGTGCTCAGACTCTTCCCTCGCAGAATGTTCTTATTCCTACTGGAGAAGAGAATGCATTGGCTAAGGGGAAGAAAGGACACTCTTCACCGTACAGCTTGTGCGATGTCTATCTTTGCATTGTCATGGAGTTGGTGGTAGGGATGGCATCAGAGCTAAAGGTACAATGAAGACGTGTTTGTGATGGAAAGGATTCTAAGCGTTTAAAAGGTAATTGTCATTATAGAGCTCTATAAACATAAAAAAAAAACCTCATTACTTTTTGCTCTATATGAACATGTAATATGTCAAACATGAATAGCTCTTACATGTTTGCAATTATAATTATAAGGCCTGTACAAGGCCTTACCATGACAATTATATCCTGCCTATCGACCACGGCTCCAACTTCATCTGATGTACTTTCCGCTTTGCTTACTGCACTGCAGCTACCCTGGTCTTGTTTTAGTCCTTGGTTCCAAGCTCTTCTCCTCCACCTAGCCTCACAGATAGAAACATTTATTTCTCTTTCTTTCTTTCTTTTTTTTTTTTTTTTAATCTCTCTTCCCCTCTTATAAATTAGTCCTTTCTCACTTTTAGGTCCCGCCTGTCATGTTACCTTCCTGCTACCTCATCTCAAATAGATTTCCCCACCTCATCCCTGGTATTATGTGCCTCAACATCCCATTTTCTCCTAAGTTCTATTAAAATTAGAAATTATTTATTTGTTATGTACTTTTCATCTCTCTCTTTCATTAAAATGTAAGCTCCATGAGAAGCAGAACGATTTCCATTTTGTTCAAGGTGAAATTATCAACATCCAGTAGAAATTGAATATCAGTAATAATTTTTGAACAAAAAAGATAATTGGATTTAACAGCCATCAGGAGAACCAAGTCAATACCACGTGCTCTATCTCTGTGCTATTCTGGTGATACCATGGCAGACCATGGTTCCATGGGAAATACAATACTAGTGAAAAAGTAAACCTTTATTTCCACATTAGATCAGAGAACAAAATACATCGGGGAAGACAACCAAACTTCAACTAGAGAATGTTATAAATAGAGAGTTGTCTAGAAAAATTGATGAAAATATAAAAAGTGGGAAAAATTCCCTTTAGTAAAATTAACTTTGTTGAAAGAACTTTACTCCCCTAGGATTTCTCTGGAATTAATCTGTAATCCTCATTTATACCAAACAGGATATTAATACAACTGACTTGGGGTTGCATATCTTCTAGAAAATAAAGTGATCATAGCCAAGATCATCTTCTTAAAAGAGAGTGTATCTTTACAGTTTCTAAATTTGTTTTGAATTCACTGCTACATTTCTCTGACAGTATTCTACGGGAAATTTTTTTGGAAAACAATAAGAATTTAAGAAAAAAAAATGCAAGCACAGATGAGAGATTGGAC
>CM052436.1:139026154-139068593 GCA_028533085.1 Varecia variegata | reverse complement strand
GAAGGTCTACTTGAATCTGTTTAAGGAATCTCCATATTGCTTTCCACAGGGGTTGTACTAGTTTACAGTCCCACCAGCAGTGTATGAGTGTTCCTGTCTCTCCGCATCCACACCAGCATGTATTGATTTGGAACTTTTTGATAAAGACCATTCTCACTGGAGTTAAGTGATATCTCATTGTGGTTTTGATTTGCATTTCCCTGATGATTAGAGATGTTGAACATTTTTTCATATGTTTGTTAGCCATTCTTATATCTTCTTTTGAAAAATTTCTATTCATGTCCTTTACCCACTTTTTGATAGGGTTGTTTGATTTTCTCTTACTGATTTTGCTGAGTTCTAAATACATTCTTGTTATCAGTCCTTTATCTGATGTGTAGTATGTGAAAATTTTTTCCCACTCTGTGGGTTGTCTGTTTACTCTCAAAATTCTTATATGAAGAATATAAACTTTAAATAAAAATGTAAATCACCTTTTTTAGAATTATCTTTCTGCTTATTCCTAGCATGTTTTATTCATCTTAAAATTTCTCCTCCAATGACTGACACATATTTGACCCTCAAAAATGTTTATTAAATGAGTACACTTGTGTTAAAATAACATAAATTCATAGACAAAGTTTCTCTTGTTTTAATTGTTCTTTTTAACATTTTTTCTCTTTTTAAAGAGATATAATAAAGAATTTTAGAAACAGAAATGTCATGCTAAGTGATTGTAACAATTATCTAGTCCACATTCTCCAATTTTCAGATAAAACTCACAGCTGAAGAAATTAAGTGACTTGACCAATGGCAAATTAAGCTGACTTCAAATTCTTAGATGTATTACTTACTAATACATGTAGTTTTTTTGCTTCAAAGGTTTGATTTAACCAACATGTATTAGGTATGTGTAATGATAAAAGCACTACAATATGTGATCTTTTTTTCCTTAAAAAATAAGAAAGAATAAAACAAAAATTCCGACCCACAAAGAGTTTGTGAACCAAAGAGTAGTATTTGGGAACCTCTGAAATTTGATCCTCAAGTTTAAGACTGAAGTCTGGGCTGCAGATCCTGATGCAAGACTCATTAGCATCCAATCATCTTAACTGAAAGCATGTAGTGAATGAGATCACACAAGAAAAGTAAATAAAGTGAAAGAAATAATAGAACTAAGGATGGAGTCCTGGCGGAAACTTACTCTTGGTGAAGATATGTATTAGTTCATTTTCTGTTGCTTATAGAAGAATACCTGAAGCTTGGTAATTGATAAAGAAAAGAAATTTATTTCTTACAATTATGGAGGCTGAAAAGTCCCAGGTTGAGGGGCTGCATCTGGCGAGAGCCTTTGTAGTTGTGAGCACTCTCTGAAAGTCCTGAGGCAACACAAGGAGTCGTGTGACAAGGGGGATGAGCATGTTGCTAGCTCAGGTCCCTCTTCCTCTCAGTAGACAGCAACCAGTTCCTCTTCCATAACAACCTATTAATCTAATAATCTATGAATGGATTAATCCATTCATGAGGACAGAGCCCTCACGATTCAATCATTTTTAAAGTTCTCATCTCTCCATACCGTCACATTGGTAATTAAGTGTCAACATGAGTTTTGAGGGTGACATTCAAATCATAGCAAGACATATAGGAAGAGAATCAGGAGATAACAGTTCTCTGAAAATCGAAAGACATAAGGTAATAATGTAGTAAGTGATGGGTGGTTCTAGATACACTATAGAGACCCAATTAGGGTGAAGAATTAAAAGACACTATTGAGATAAAAATCTCAGAATCATTGAAGATTCTTGCAAAACTGCTTTTGCTACTAAGGCAGTAGCATATTAAAGGGTCAAAAATGCAGATTCAAAGATTTTGAAATAAAGAAAAGGGAAAAAGGGAAGAGAGATGAAAATCAAAGACCAACATTTCCCATAGTTTGTTCTGCTAACTTCACAGCTACTACTTAATAGCTACTCCTTGAAAAACATAAAGGAGCAGGTTAGTACAGAGTCCCATGATGAGATAACTTGGGGTAATTTAAAAGTTATTTTTACTGCAGGACTACTCAGAAAATTTAATTGGCAAATGGGAATGAAAAATATCAATAAAAGGGTGTACTTTTGGTCACTTACTTTCTAAAAAATGAACATGTTTCAGGATTAATATTCTAAAATAGTTACTTGAAAATTTTTGTTTTGAAATAAAAAGAAAAAGCAAGACATTTGACACTATAGAAGGTAAGGAAAGGGAACGAAAGAACAGGAATCTGATACTTGAAGGAAAACCTTGTACGGGCTGAGGCATGAATTCCTTCTAACACTGGATAGGTTTAACCAGAATTGAAGTATTGAAATTTCAACCTCCCCCTTTCTTGGTTTCCAATGTCTTTTACACTACTTTATGATCATGTGTACCCACTGTTTAGATCCCACTTATTAGTGAGAACATGTGGTGTTTATTTTCTATTCCTGAGATACTTCACTTAGGATAATGTTTTCTAATTCCATCCAGGTTGCTGCAAATGACATTATTTTATCCCTTTTTATGTCTGAGTAGTACCCCATGGAATCTATATATACCACATTTTCTTTATCTACTCATCAATTGATGGACATTTAGGTAGAATCTATATCTTTGGAATTGTGAATTGTGAATTGTGCTGCAATAAACATTCAGGTACAGGTGTCTTTTTGATATAATGACTTCTTTTCCTTTGGGTAGATACCCAGTAGTGAGATAGCTTTTAGTTCTCTGAGGAATCTCCATACTATTTTCCATAGAGGCTATAGTAATTTACAGTCCCACCAACAATGTATTGGTGTTCCTTTTTCATTGCATTCATGCCAATGTCTGTTGTTTTTTGATTTTTGGATAATGGCCAATCCAATAGGGAACAGGTGGTATCTCATTGTGGTTTTATTAATAATTTGCATTTCCCTGATGATTAGTGTGATGTTGAGCATTTTTCATATGTTTATTGGCTATTTACCTATCATCTTTTGAAAAACTCTGTCCATGTCTTTTGCCCACTTTTTAATGGGGTTATTTACTTTTTTCTTGCTGATTTGTTTGAGTTCTTTGTAGATTCTTGATTTTAAGCCTTTGTCAGATGTATAGTTTGTGAATATTTTCTCCCATTCTGTACATCATCTATTTACTCTCTTCATTATTTCCCTTGCTGTGCAGAAACTTTTTAATTTAATTAAGTCTCATTTATTTATTTTTGTTGTTGCTATATTTGTCTTTGGGGTCTTATTCATAAATTCTTTGCCTAGTGCAATATCTAGAAGAGTTTTTCCTACATTCTCTTTTAGAATTTTTGTGGTTTCAGGTCTTACATTTAAGTCTTTAATCCATCTTGAGTTAATTGTTGTATGTGGTGGGAGATAGGGATCCTGCTTCAATTTTCTGCGTGTGGCTATCCAATTATTCTGGCACCACTTATTGAATAGGGCATCTTTTTTCATGGTAGGTCTGGAGCTGAGAGAGACATACACAAAGACTCATGTGTAGTAAAATGCTGTTTATTTTGAGCATCTGGGTGCAGATGGGTAGAGGCAAAAAAGCGTCCATCCTGAGGGAGGGGAAAGCCTTGGGTTTTACAGAGAGTTTCTCTTGGGTGAGTGAGAACTACTGCTGTAATACAATTTTTTAAACAACCAATTTCTGGGACCCTGCATCTGGCTCATCCTGTAGAGATAAGGGATGGGGGTAGCTTTGTCCTTATCAGGGAGGATAGGAACATGGCACAGCTGTCTGTTTTACAACCTTCAGACTCTCCAGACTCCTGCAACTATTGTTTTACAAGCCTAAGTTTTTCATTAACTGCATTCCGTCCTATACATACTTTTCGGGTTCCCACCCAGAACAAACCTAACACTCCAGTGTATGTTTTTTCCTGCTTTGTTGAAAATCAGTTGGTTGTATCATATGGTTTTATTTCTGGGTTCTCTATCCTGTTCCATTGATCTATGTCCCTACCTTTATACCAGTACCCTGCTGTTTTGATTACTATAGATTTGTAGTATAATTTGAAGTCAAGTAATGTGATGCCTCTGGATATATTTTTTTTTTTGCTTAAGATTGCTTTGGCTATTCAAGCTCTTTTTTTGATTCCATAAAGGTTTAGAATTTTTATTTTCTAGATCTCTGAAATACAATGTTGATATTTTGATGAGAATTGTATTGAATCTGTAAATCACTTTGAGGAGTATGGACATTTTAACAATGTCAAAACTTTTGTAGGGAAAGAAAAAAACTCTTTTCCTTCTACTCTTCTAGGATCTCAGCTGAAGCCTATAACAAAAGACAGATTAACAAGAGAAAAGTATGCATATTTGTTTAATATACATCTTATGTGACATGAGATGTTCCATAATGAAATGAAGATCCAAAAGAAAAAAGTGGTTAAACCTGAGTGTTCTTATACTAGGTTTGATTACGAGTGTAAGGTCATGGAAAAATGTGATAGGACTAAGGGGTAAGAGATAAAGGTAGTAAACTAAGGGAACTTAGGAAGGTCTGTTCATTCAGAAACCTCTCAGCATCCCTCCATCTTCAGAGATAAGGATTCTCCTTTGCCCCAGGTAGAGAGAGGTCTCATATGAAGGTCTTATAACCCCTTTAGGGGAAAGTCAGGGAGTCCTTTCTGCACCTGTTGCTTCTCAAATTCCTTTATCTTAAAACATTCAATATACCAAGTTACCATATTTTGGAGTAGCACGTTCTGAGCCTCATCTGAAACCTTACCCAAAAGGTTTCACAGTTCAGAAACTGAGTTGGCAGATTGTCCCATATCCCATTGAATCAGTCTCTTAGTTTGGGGATTTGATTAGTCTGGTTAAACAGTCATGTCCTATTTCTGGAGGCAGTGGTGTAGGTGGGAATAGCATACCCACCTAAGTTATGTCTTTATATGGTGGGAGCAATCGAGCATTTAAGAAGGGGTGTTTTTATGGAAAAAAAGGGGAAAAAAAGGGTCAATTGTTATAACAAGCTATAAACTCAGTTTTTGAGTCCATATTGCAGTTGAAAGATGTCTAGGTGTTGAGCTCAACGTATCCTTAGATGGTAGATTAAGGATATCAGTGGACATCCAACAAATTTCTTGGTTTGCAGTCTGAATGCCTCTTGTGATGGCACCATTAGGTTGATTCTCAGAGCAGAGCATGGAAGTGCCCAGTTTCAGCTTGCAAGTCTTGTTTAGATATTCCAAATAAGGATCTGAGCAATCAGGTTTTAGCTCTCAAAGTGGTGTCAAATCAGGAGAGTAAAAGAACAATGTAAAATGTTAAAGTGTTGTAGCCAGATTTTGGAGGAAGCTAAAAGAATTGAGCAGGATCCAGTCCAGCTGACAAGTAGATAACAAAACATTATGTACAACGAATAGTAGGAATATAATCTAATAACTCACATGGTGTAACATAGTTTTCCATTGAAACATAATTTCTGTCTCTGTGGTCACCTCATTTTTATCAAATACAATCAGAGTAGGACTACTTTGTTTGTAAAATAAGTCTAGTGTCATTACACTTAGCCTGATTATTTACACAGGTGTAGCAAGAATGGTATATGACCACATGGGCTCTTTTTTTAGTTAGCTTTGCTGGAATTTTTCATAAGGAATCTCAGATTAGACTTTTAAAAGACTCTCGAGGCTAGGTAGTCAAGTCAGGAACCTGGCATTAGATTTTTCCCTATAATACTTATAGATTTGGGTGAGTCCCTCCCTTCTTGAGGTCCCCAAACATATCCTGAGGTTCTTAGCCCTCTCAGGAAGTGACCTTCTTTACTTACCTGTAAGGCTGGGAACCCTGTACGCCACGTATCATGTCAGTTTTTACAAAGGATTTTGTAGCATTGGCTCACTAAAGGTAACCTTGGTTCCTTAAAGCTGTCTGATCATATCTGATTCTATGCACATCATTCTCAAATATGACATTCCAGTCAAAGCCTTGATAATATAACCAATATTTTCAATTATGTTCTGTTACAAGGATAACAGATTCTTATTGAAATTAGGCAAATAATTATATTGCCATATAAATAAGAATATTCAATGGTAGCTTCTGATTTATGGAGGGATCAGGTAGGGAGAAAGGTAAATGTTTCATTTCTGTTTACAGAGGTATAATTTACCAAATAGCTGTAAGATATAGGGAGCTCAAGAGAAAGGAGAAAAAGGGTTCTGTAAATCTGGAAAACAAAACATTTAAGAACCAGCAATATTTTAAACAAAAAGGCTATAAAAATTATAAGCCTTCTTCATCAGTCTTCTGCTTGATCTTGGGTTAGCAGTTTAGTAAACCCATCAGTTCCTCTAGTAGAGTTTTGAAAATTTCTGTAGCTGATTATAAAAGCTTTCAAAGAAGAATCAGAGCAAAATTATAACTGTCTATGAATGACGAAAGGCTTAACAATGGCCATGGTTAAAGATCTCATGACTGTTCCTTATATTGTGGCATCCAACATTTTAAGATAACTGGAATTTTGACCAATTATATGGACAGTAAGGACATAGACAAATTTCTAGAAATTTAATACAAGTTCTTTCCTTGTTAACTATTTTTAACCTTATTTGACTAGTAAACCCAAGTAGAATAAAAATATATGTCTATTTTATGTCAATAACTCAGAAGACATAGCTGTTTAATGTTAATAACTCAGAAGACATTGCTGTTTTTATTACACCAACAATATTAAACTAATCTTACTTATCAAAGATGTACCTAAGCCATGGAAATGTGAAAAGCATTTGAATTAGTTTCCATACTTCTGAGAATTTTAGGAATACTTAATTTATATAAGTGCTCATTTATCTCAAAGCCAATTTCAATAGAAGAACTTCCTTAGAGGATTTTATAAATTAATTTGGTAATTGAAAGTAGAAAGTATTAACATATACATAACATATATATATATATATGTGTTGTTGAAACTGCAAGGGGGTTCTGGTTTAGGTGCAGTTGTTCATCACACAAAATTCTAGGGCAATCAAGGATTGACAAGGAAGAAAGGAATTTTTACTAGGACAGATATCTTGCTGGGAGAATGGGAGACGCTGCCTCAAATCAGTCTCTCAACTATGGGATGTTATGGCCTTTTAAAGGAGAGACCATGTGCCTTGGGGCAGGTCCTGGTGTATTTTATTAGGGGCTACGTGCATTGGGGGCAGGTTGTGGGTGATGGTGAATCTTGGCTTCAGGAAGTCTGACCTGAGGCCTTCAGAATCTCAACTCCTTTGTCTTGTAGAAAATCTGTCTTTTCAGGCTGGTTGTGGTGTCTGGGGCCTATAATCTCAGCATTTTGGGAGGCTGAGGAAGGAGGATCATGGCTTGAGGCCCAGAGTTTAAGTTCATCAGTTCTGGGCAACAACTCAAAGGATCGAATAGTTAGCTAAAGGAAAAAACATATAAGGGTTCGTGGAGCTGGTTACCCATACACATACATATATAAATATGCAGACAGATACAAATAGAGATGTTACAGCTTTCATTCTAAATCTTAGCCATGAGGTTATAAACACAGCAACACAAAATTTGCTAATTTTTATGAGTTGATTCTCATCTTTGCCTTACTATTACATTGCTAGCAGATGGAGCAAGTACACTGAGGTTCCCTGTTCAATGGTGGCTAAAGCTTTTCACCAATATTTGTGAAGAAGACTTTAAAGATTTTTATTTGCATTTGGTAAGTAATCTTATGGAGGCCATGGACTAAATTTGGGGGGAGGGACCTTAGGGAAATATCAAGTACCTGTTTATTTCCAAAAGGCAAGCTCTCTCTCTCTCTTTTAATTCTTTGAATTGGAAAGCAAGGGCTATCCTCATGTAAATTTGCATTTCTAAAGAGATGATAAGATTTACATCTCCAAGGGGCAGAGAAAAGATGTAGGTTTTCTCTAAGAAGGAATTCAGGAACATATTTACTTATTACAGTATCAGAAACCTAAGCTAATTACCATATAAGTTTTTCTTTTCATTAAGTGAATTTTTATGCTTGGGATCCAAAAGACATTGCAAAGCAATTTGCATGGGAAAGCCTGAAGCTGAATGGGTTTGATTATAGAGTCTCAAGAAATAAGTGGACTGACAAAGGACAGCAAAACAGCCTTGCTGGGTGCCCTGGGGCCTTTGTCAAAGCTATATCCTAGCTATCCCTTTTAACAAAGTCTCGGTCTGTCTGAGTGCCTTTTACAGTCCTTAACTTTTGTTCTAATTCTGATATCTACCTTCTAATTTTGTTAAAGGAGTTTTTCTTTTTTTTTTTTCCCTCAGACCAACGAAAAAATTTTTCTGTCTTTTCCATTTTTCCCTTCTTTCAATCTGAGCTTCCCATAGATATCCATGGGATATTTGCTTAGAATGAGAGCACTCAAAAAAAAAAATTCTTTTAGATATAAAAGTCCAGATCTTCAAAGATATACCTGTTCGAATTGTGACTCAAATCCAAAGCCAAAATATTTTTTTAACAATTTTTACCTTTGGCTGGCTTTGTCAAGGTCCCAGATTTCAACTGTAGCCTTCTGGACTGAGCAAGACAATGGTATTCCTTCTTGTCACCAGAAACTGAAAAGAAGCAAAAACAATCTTTTCCCTTCAACCTTTCCAGGTTCTCCACTGGGGCCTGTAACAGAAGACAGATGAATGAGAGAAAACACACACATTTATTTAATATAGCTTTTACGTGTTACTGAAGCTTTTGTAAGGAAATGACCCAAAGAAATGGCTAGATCTAAGTGGTTTTGTATTAGGTTTGATGAAGAGTGAAAAGTCTTGGAAAATATGGTAGGACAAAGTGATCAGAACCAAGAGTAGTGAGCTGGGGAAACTCAGCAAGGCCTGTCCTTTTGGACTCCTCTCAGCCCCCTCTGTCTTGGGGATAAGAAAGTTTCTTTGCTGTGGATCTAGGGACCTCACCTCTTACATGAAGGGCTTATGACCTGCTCCAGGGGAAGGTCAGAGAGCTCTTCCTGCACCTCCTGTTTCTCAAATTCCTTTAGTGTAAAACATTCAATATGCCAAGGCACCATATTTTAGAGGTAGCGTATTCTGAACCCCTTCAATTTTAAAGTTTCAGTATAAATAAAGCACTTCTAAGCATATTCTCAATTACTGCCAGGGCCAAGCCAGAATTTCTACTCATTTTCATTTTTCTCACAAAGACATCAAGGAAAGATGCAACAAAGAGAAAGTCTAACAAAGGCTCTTAAACCAGATATAATTGGTAAGGCTCATTAAGAAAAGAGAAAACATAGAGAAAAAAAAAAGAACCCTACTAAATACTCTCACTGGTCTTGTATCTTTGCTCATTTCCTGGCATTCCAAAATCTCATTTGCAGAATTTGGTGTAAATGTCATTAGGAGGAGCCACTGGTTAACAAGGAAAATTTTGTACTATAATTTTTATTTTGTTTCATTACTTTAGAATTCAGAAGGATGTTTCTATTTGCAAGACGTATTTTTTTCCTGTACCAAGTGAATGCTATTGAGAATGCCCTTCCATCTCTTGTTTCTGTCTCTGGAACAGGGTTTTCTCTGTGGCTTGGAATAGTAGAGCTGCCCCTTTTAGACAAGTCTTGAATGAGATTTCTTTTCCCATAATTTGATGGAAGCAAAATGGTACCCTCACGTAAAATGTCACTTACTCTAGATTGACATCACAATTGATAGTATAGGTCTTAGAATAATTCTTGAAGAGGCCTCTGTGTTTTTATCTCAGAAATGTTGCTATACTATAGCATGTGAGATCATTTGGTTATTTTATTAGGTCGGATCTCAACCCTTAATAGAGAACAAAGAATTATAAAAACGGGACCTAGGATACACAAATTTTACTTTAGTCATCAAACTTAAGAGCTGGAAAGAAAAATAGAGGTCACTGAATTCAGCACTTAGCAAAATGAATTTAGAAGAATCTCCCTTTCTTTACCATTGTGGGAGAGAAGGGCAAGCTGAATCAGTAGGTCTCCTGGTTCCTCAATGTTTTCTCCCATCATGTTTCTCTAGGTTTCTTTTTACATTTTGGTTTTCTTTATTAGATGAAAAAGGATTTTAAAATAATAATTTAAATATTTCATACTAAGCAGGTTGAAAAAGTAAGTTTATAAGGCATTAAATAATTTTCCCAAGTCATAACTCTAGTAAAAGACATAAATGGAACTAGTATCAGGGTTTCTTGAGTTTTAGTGCACTGTGCTTTTTATTTTACTTTTTTTTTTTTTTTTGAGACAGAGTCTTGCTCTGTTGCCCGGGCTAGAGTGAGTGCCGTGGCATCAGCCTAGCTCACAGCAGCCTCAAACTCCTGGGCTTAAGCAATCCTACTGCCTCAGCCTCCCGAGTAGCTGGGACTACAGGCATGCGCCACCATGCCTGGCTAATTTTTTTTTTTATATACATATTTTTAGTTGGCCAGATAATTTGTTTCTATTTTTTAATAGAGATGGGTCTTGCTCTTGCTCAGGCTGGTCTCGAACTCCTGACCTCGAGCGATCCACCTGCCTCGGCCTCCCAGAGTGCTAGGATTACAGGCATGAGCCACCGCGCCCGGCCTATTTTACTTTTCTATTCTGTTGAAGATCTAAGAACCCAATTAGAATGCTATAACAGGACATGAGGGATTGAAAGAAATAGAAAGAATGAAAGGAAAGGGTTACAAAGAAGACTGATCAGTGGCTACCATTGTCTACTGAATTTTGCTTTCATTAAATTCTTTCTCTACCTATTTGAGTTTATTATGGATATTGAATGAAGTGATGAAGATAATATATGATAATTTTTCCATAATCTCTGGGGTTATTAATCTAGATCAGGGTATCTCAAACTCAGCATCATTAAATTTTGGGCGGAATCTTTCTTTGCTGTTGCTGTTCTGTGCATTGTACGATGTTTAGCAGCCATCCGTGCCCTCAACTCACTAGATACCAGGAGAGATCTCAGTCATGACACATGACAATCAAAACTGTCTCCATACGATGCCAAATATCCATGCAGTGGAGGACATCACCCCTAGTTGAGAATCACTGATCTAGATGATATAGAATCTAAACTAAAATTGAGAGACCTAACTGAAGATATCTCACCATATGTTAGTTTTGTGTGTGGACATTTGT
Source organism: Varecia variegata (assembly GCA_028533085.1). Classification (NCBI taxonomy): domain Eukaryota; kingdom Metazoa; phylum Chordata; class Mammalia; order Primates; family Lemuridae; genus Varecia; species Varecia variegata. Next base: position 139,057,507 of record CM052436.1, on the reverse strand, counting down.
TCCAAGGTTTTAAGCAATACAAAGAGATATTTTAGAAATTCAAAGGATTATAATTGGGACTTTAAGAAATGAGGCAGGTGTGGGAGTCAAAGCTTAAAGCAAAAAGATAAAGTAGGCTGTATGTAAGTTGACTGTATGCCTGGTGGGCGTGGTGAGTCAAGAAAAAATATTTAATATTGCAATTTAACAGAACTCAGCTCTTGCTAATGTCTTTATGTGGCCCTACAAATATTGGGCAAAAAAGAATTAAATATTTGTCTTTGATGTCTAGGCAATCTCTAGAGCAGAACATGGTGATGGTGATGACAGAGTTCCTTTAGCCTTGATACTTTGATGCCCAGATGTGTTTTACAGTGGAAGATGGAAAATGTCACGAAGAAAAGACTGTCTTGCAGAATGGGTCACAGTATTCTATGTAACTTCTGTCTTGAGCCTATTTCTTTGCTGCCTAAAACCAAGGAGATTTGTTAATCAGTTTTCCGTAGTTACAATAAAATAAAATTATTTGTTGGCTTATTTGTTTATTTCTGGTCACTTCTTACTTTCTATTGAGTGAACCCCTGTTATTTCCAATGTGGAATTGCTTCTCCATCAGCTGCATAGTTCTAGTGAGCCTACGGACCACAGTGACCGATGGCTTCATGCTGGGAAACACGACTCAGTTTTGTCCAATCACATTACTTTTATGATGTTTTTTATATTTGTTCTATGGACATTGGTATAGAGATATGTATCACTGTTACATTTTTACCTTTAAGGATTCCGTAAGGCAGCTAGTACTGTGCTTGCCTGTCTTGCTCACAAGTACAGAAAGCCTGGCCACAGCAAGAGTAAGGAAAGCCAACAAGCGAAGCCATGCGCAGGCAGGTGGGCTCTGAAGAACAAAGATTCCCGTGATTTTTTCAAGCACCTGGATCCAGCCATTTCTGAAGCTAGTTTTCCCCTTTGGACATCTAGCAACATAAGTCAACAAAATTCCATTTTGGCTTCATCTAGCTTGCACTACATTTCTGTCACGTACAGAGAAAATAAGTCTGCTAATTACAGTGACTATTCTCCTTGAGCAAATGTGGACCAGGGATTCAATATGCAAAGGGAGAGCAAAGTGAAGGATGTAGAGATAAAAGGCCAACAGGTATAACAAGGGGTAGAAAGTCCCTTGAAATTTAAGGCAGGAATAATGAACAAATAAAGAGGGAGTATAAGATTTATCTTGAAAGCCTGTTCCTCAAGGACAAACAAAGCATCAGAGAAAAATGACCTCATAGCACATTGAAATAGAGAAGATTATGGAGGAGGAAAATGTCCAGAATCAAACCAAAGGCTTTGTCCTTCTGTTCACCTACTGTTAGCAAATTCTAATGAGAGAGGACCTATTGTTCAACACAACTGTGTAAAAACTGTTTATTTTTCAGCCAACATACATAAATCATCAATTAAAAGAGAGGATTCTAACTTGATAAAGACCCTATCTCTGGACTTAAAGAGAGTTCACTGTAAGAAACAAATATTAATAGTTCAAGGATTCATGCACAGTATATAATAGCTATTGCAGGGTAGAGGAAATTTGCACTATTACTTATGGTTTCTTCAGTTGTAAATGCCAAAAAAAAAAAAAGAGCTAAAATAAGCAGAAGAAAACAAAAAAAAACTTGTATGGGATATGCATTCAGGCACAGCTGGACCCAGGGGTTCAAACGATGACCCCAGGACTCTGTCTCCCTCTCAGCCTCTTAGTTTTTTTTTGCTTCTGTGTTGGCTTCATCCTCAGGGAACATATCTCCATACTATGGCAAAGAAGAATATTGGCGGCTATGGGTCAACATCGTTAGAGATCATGAATGCAATGATAAGCGTTGCCTCTCTTCCCCAAACGACTCTGATTGCGTCTGCTTTGGTCTTACGCCCATTTCTGCACCAATCATTGTATCTAAGAGGATGTTCTTCAGCCTTGTCCACGTACCACATCTGCATCTGGGTGCTGAGACCATGACACTGTCAGATCCACGAAGATCAGGAGAAGGGAGACAGAGAGAGTGACCCAAAGGGAAAACGGCCATGTAGTCAATGTCATTTACTATTATTATATTTCATCTTCATTATCATTATCGTAAATGCCCTTCAGTCTCTTTTTTTTATTATTTTCCATTGTAATGTCCTTCAGTCTCCTAACACATCCTGAGTGGGATATGGATGTTGTTAGGTAACATCTGCACTAAGGGTCAAAGAATAAGCATTCATATGACTACCACTGGGTTAGGATGAAAATCAAGAGGACACATTAGTGTAGAGAATTGGGTGTAACTATGTAGGTATGTTTTAGCAAAATTGACAAAGGTCTATATATGCATAAATATTATCTATAATTTATCAAATATTTATTATGTGCCAGGCATAATACCAAGTAAACACTTTAATTTGATAATCTCATTTAATCCCCCCAAATTTTGTAAGGTAAATATTATTCTCCTTCCCAAATTGGGAATAATGTTTAGTGAGGTTAAGTAATTTATCCAACTAGCAAATTGCAGAGATTGGACTAAAATGTAGGAAGTATGAAACCAGGACTTGAATATTTAATATGCTTTTTACTTAGGGTAATCATACTTTATCCTATTATCCTGATATAATTAACAGCATATACTTTAAAAAATTTCCAGATTTGGACATTAATTATATGATCACTCTAATACTGCCTCCTGATGTACATATATGTACTTCCATGTATTTTATACTCATGTCTTTTATTTAAAGTGATTTTAGCTTGGGCACAGGGGCTCACACCTGTAATTCCAGCACTCTGGGAGGTAGAAGTGGGAGGATCGCTTGAGCTCAGGAGTTCAAGACCAGCCTAAGCAAGAGCAAGACCCCATCTCTACTAAAAATAGAAAAATTATCCTGGTGTGGTGGTGTGCACACCTGTAGTCTCAGCTAATAGGGAGCCTAAGGCAGGAGGATCACTTGAGCCCAGGAGTTTGAGGTTGCAGTGAGCTATGATGATGCCACTGCATTCTACCCAGGGTGACAGAGTGAGACTCTGTCTCAAAAAAAAAAAAAATCAAATCAAATAAAGTGATCCTAATATACTTTTTTAATCTTAGGAGAAGAGTTGAAGATTTATAGAGAAGTTGCAGACAGTACAGAGAGTTCTGCTATACCTCACATCTAGCTTTTCTTACTGTTAATATATTAATTTGTCACAATTCATGAACCAATATTGATACATTATTGTTAACAAAAGTCCATACTTTATTCATATTTTCCTTGTTTTTACCTAATATCCATTTTCTGATCCAGGATCTCATGCAGGATACCACATCACATTTAACCTTCACGTCTTCTTAGGCTCCTCTCGGCTGTCACAAAATCTCAGGCTTTCATGGGTTTTGATGGCATTGTAGACTCTTTTGAGAAGGAGTGATTAGGTGTTTTCTAGAGTGTTCCTCATATGGGATTTCTCTGATGTTTTCCTTATGATTAAAATGGGGTTATAGGCTTTTGGGAGGAAGATCACAAAAGTAAAGTGCCAATTTTATCACATCACACTAAGGGTCTGAGCTAACAACATGGCTGACCATTGCCGATGTCAATCTTGTTCATGCAGTAGAGACAGTGTTTGTATCTCTGCTGTAAAGTTACACTTTGAAATGATTATTAACCTATTCAAAGTGTGGTTTGCATGGAGAAAATACACATATTTTAAGTGAATGAAGCCATTATTTTTGACAGATAAATTTACCCATGTAGCCGCCACCCCAATCGAAATGTAGAACACTTCTGTCAACTTTCTAAAGTTGTTTTAACTTCTCTTAATTCATTCTTTTGATTTCATGAAGTCCCTAAGAAGCCTTTCAGTTATAACTGAGTCATACGTGCCCCAACTCTATCAGGCATATCACACATTTTGAATTGCTCTGCAAATGAATAGCCTGGTTTTTCACTATGCTTCATTGTACTAGGTTGCCTGTAACAGCTTGGCTGTCTCTCCGTCTATCTTCTCTGACAGGACTAACTAGGAGATGCAGCTCTACCATCCCATGGACTTGAAACCTGGTCCTATAGGATGAACAAAAATTTAACTCTCCTCTCAGAAAAAAGATTTACAAAAAAAAAAAAAAATCCCAGGAACCAATAGCTTCCCTCATAACTGCTGAGTGTGTGACAAGATGTGAAAAACCTGACATGATTTTGGAAAATATAGCATAGAGTAGGCTGTTTGGGAGAACATTATGGGATATTACCTGCTGAAGAACAAGGATGTGAAGTAAGAAAATAAAATGGTATTTTATATTCAAAGATTTCTAAGGTCCACTCTTTAGATCAGATCCACTAAAGTAGGAGTGTGACAGTTATGATCTGAACTTCCTAAGAAATACTTTATCAGTGTTGGAAAGAGAGATTTCTAAAGCAGCTTTCAGCAATGCCTTCTTGAAAGTGGTAGTTATAACAACATTAATCACCATTAGATTTATGGGAAAATGATGTGTTTTACAAGAAGCAACACAAATATAAGTGGAAAAGTTCATGAGGAACATTATACAAGTTTATATTTTATCAATAATTGTTAAGAAACATGGCATGTAATTAGAACTGAAAGAAATATTAAAACTTGGAGGAAAATATCTCTTCAGTGTATTGATGAGAAAAAGTGTATAATAGAAGATGAGTTGAATAATTTGCCCAGATCATGACTTTTTAACCTTTTATATCTTCATTGAGGTATAATTTGGATAAACAAAAACACACACGTTAAGTATATATAGGTTGATGAATTTATAAATATATAAAGTAAACATAAAATTTTATATAATGACAACTACCACGATCAAGGTACAAAACATTCCCATCACCCTATAAAACTACCTTACACCCTTACTTATTCAATCTTCTCCCTATTCCTTGACTTCGGCTGAAAAGCTGTCACTAAACATTAATTTTGACTTTTGTAGAATTTCACATAAGGTGTCATGTGGCACATGCTCTTTTTTGTCTGTCTTCTTTTACTTGGTATATGTTTTTGGATTTACTTATGTTGGGTGTATCAGTAGTTTGTTCCTTTTTTAAAGCTGAGTAGTATTCCATTGTTGGTATAGACAACAGTGTATTTATATTGTTGATGGACATTTGGGTTGTTTCCATTTTATGGCTATTTGGAATAATACTACTATAAGCATCCACATAGAAATATCAGTTTTATTTCCTTGAGTAGAAGTGGAAATGTTTAGTTGCATTATAAGTGTATTTTTAACTTTATAAGAAGCTAATAAAGAGTTTTAGAAAGTGGTAATATCATTTTACATTCTGACTAGCAGTGTATAAAAGTACCAGTCCCTCCACATCCTTGTCAACACTTGGAATGGTCAACCTTTTTTTTTTTTTTATTTTTGCTACTCTAATAGGTAGTGGACTCTTACTGTGGTTTTAATTTTCATATCCCTGTTAACATAATATTGACCATCTTTTTATGTGCCTATTGCCACCTGTATATCTTCTTTGGTAAATATATATATTCTTTATTCTGTGTGTGTGTGTGTGTGTGTGTGTGTGTGTATGTATTATGTAACTTTAATTATATACAAATTCTTTAGCAATAGATGTTTTGTGAAATTTTTTTCCAGTCCTGCTCCCTTCTCTTCTATTTTTGGAAGGAGTCTATGAAAAATTGATAATTTCTTTTCCTTAAATATTTGATCAGATTTATCTGGACCTGGGATTTTCTTTGTGGAAAGGATTTTTTAATATATTATTTTATATGTCTTATTCTAAACAGTGTTACTGAGATTTATTTATCACTTATCATAAAATCCATCCATTTCAACTGTGCAACTTAATAATTTTTACTAGCTGTACCAAGGTGTGAAAGCACCACTGTAGCTAATTTTATTTTCATTCCCCTAGTAAGATGTCTCATGCCCATTTACAGTTAATGCTTATTCCCAACCACCAGCCCCAGGCAACAGCAGGAAGGTTTGTAATCCTAAAGTGTATTTAAAAGACAAGACCTTTTCAGATTTTCTGTTTCCTTTTGAGTCAGTTTTAGTAAATTGTGCCCTTCAATGAATTTGTCCATTTTATTTTGTTAACTATTTTTTGAACATGAAATTGTTTATAACATTTTCTTATCTTTGTAATGAGTCTAGGATCTAGAGTGATGTTTTCTTTTTTTACATCACTCAGTTCTCTCTTCTCTCTTTTGTCTTAATCTATTCAGCTATACATTGTCAATTTTATTGCTCTTTTTAAGAAATAGCTTTTGGTATTATTTTTCCTCTGTTTTTGCCTTTTTATATTTTATTGAGTTATGCTTTTTATTCTTTCTTTCTTTCCACTTACTTTGGGTTTAATTTATTCTATTTTATAGTTTTTAATACATGGATTAGATCACTAAATTTAAATACATCTAATACAAGGATTAAATTATTAATATCTTCCTAAGACCTACTTTAGACACACCCACATATTTAAATAGGCTGCCTTTGTTATCAGTCATTTACAAATATTTTCTAATTACTCTGGATATTTTTTGTTTGAATTGTGGGTTATTTGGAACTATGTCATTTCATTTTCAAATATTAAGGGATTTTCTAGATATCATATTGTTACTGAATTTTAATTTAATGCCACCATTATCAGAATGAGTTCAATATTTTTTAATGTATTCAGACTTGTTTTGCAGAACAACATAGGGTCTATTTTGATCAATGTTCCATATGTCTTCAAGTTCATTGATCTTTTCTTTTGTAATGTGCTACTGCTGTTACTTACAGGCAGTGAATTTCACATACTGTGTTTTCTATATTGTACTTTTCAGCTCTAGACATTCCATTTGGTTCTTTTTTGTATTTTCCACTTCTCTTCATCTTCATGTTTTCCTCAAATTCTTGAACATATTTACTTTATCTGTTTTACTGGTTTTCTATTGCTGTGTCATAAATTACCACAAACTTAGTGGCCTTAAACAATAGTCATTTGTCTTACAGTTCTGTAGGCAGGAAGTATGGGCAGGTACAGCTGGGTTCTCCCCTTAGACTTTCCTGAGGCTGAAATCAAGGCATCAACCAGGCTGAACTGTTATCTGGGGAAGAATCCACTTCTAGGCTCATCTAGGTTATTAGCTGAATTCAATTGCTGCAGCTGTAGGGCTGATGTCCCTAACTTCTTGCTTGCTGCCATTCAAGGGCCATACAGTTCCTAGGGCCATTTTCAGGTCCTTCCATAAGGTCCCTTCCCTCTTGGCAATAGGGAACCTCCTTAGTGTCAAATCCTTCTCATGCTTTGAATCTCTTTTGCAACCAAAGAAAATTCTCTGCATTTGAAGGACTCATGTGATTAGGTTAGACTCACCTTAATAATTTCTTTATCCTAAAGTCAACTGATTAGTAACCTTAATTATGTCTGTATGAGCCCTTTTGCCATATAATATAATAGGACCATGTGGGTTATTTTAGTATTCTGTCTACTTTGCTGTTTTATTGTATTAGTCTGCTGATTCCAAAATCTCTCATTCCAAAATCTGTTTTTATTGACTAGTTTTTCTCCTGATTTTCACATGCCTTGTAATTTTCATTGAATTCTTTACAGTATAAATGTAACAGAGTTAAGTGTCTGCATTTCATTGTCTTCCTTTAAAATTTGTTGAATTTTGTTTTCACAGGCATTACGTTACTTGAAGATTAGCTTGACACTTTCCAGGTTTGTTTCAAAGACATTTTAGGGTGGGTGTTTAGCTCTACTATTAAAGTGTAACCTTTCCGGGGTCTCTACAAAATGATCTGAGGATTCAAGAGGGCTTTCCCCTCTGGAGAGTTAGAACACAAGTGTCCCTGGGCGCTGCATGAACTCTGTTGCAGTTCCCCAATAGTCGTTATGTTCCTGGAGTTCCAGATCCTCATCCAGTGTTTTCCACAGTTTAGTGTTCAGCTAAACCTCAAGGGAACCACCGCAGATTTCTGGCCTTCCTGTTTTTGGAAGTCCTGCATTTGAAGGACTTCTCTTATACTCTGTTCTACAAATGATAGCTTCCTTAGCCTCCCTGAACTCTGACCTCTATCTCCTCAAATTAATCAATCTACCATGCTCAGCTTGGGTCTGAAAAGTGGCAGCAGGCAGAAAGTCATGACATTCACAGAGCTGTCCTCATCCGTCCCCTTCTTTGGAAATCATGGTCCTGAGCTGCAAATTACCCAATGTCTTAAAAGAGTTGTTTCTTATATTCTGTCCAGTTTCCCAATGATTGGCAGGTAGTGAGAGGGAAAGTATGAGACCAATTAGTCCATCATGAGAAAGCAGAAGTCCTAAATTAAGATCGATTGGCTAAATGAATGTCCACAAGATCTTAACCTACCACCATCTCCCACAGAAATGAGGCTAGATCTCAATTCTTTTGGTTTACAAATACCTTGTTTCTTTTTGGTGGATGGGATCTGAGGGACTGAGGAATCAAAATCATTATAGGATCAATAACTTGTATGGCAAAGACACCAGCACCAACTTCTCTTGCATAATTTCAATGCAGATAAAATAAGAAGAAATAGGCAAAATCGCAAAGAATCAAAACTTGAAAAGAGGATGCATGATTAACTTAAGGAATATCATTTAAATCTTAAATGAGGTGTGGATATTAAACAACATAGTATACGGTATCATAAGACAACTTAAGACATTCCCTAGATAGAAATGCCCAAAATTTTGAACATTTAAAAAACAGATCTATAACATCTCAGTTGATTATGTGGGAGGACACAAAGCTCATTTGGATGGCCCAGTTCAGGTATTGTGAAAATAGTCTTATCATAAAATCTAAAGTACTCAGTTAATATTTATGGAAACAAATCTTAACCAGGCAGGAAACCATTCCATAGACACACTCCAGGTAAGATATTGAGCTTGAGCTTGATTCAGGTAAGTGTTGAACTTCGCAGTTTGAGGGCTTCAGTAAGCTGCAACAGGATGTCACATAGAGAGAAGACCCTCACCAAGACTAAGCAGCTTGTCCAGGGTCTTAAGATGTAGTAGAGATATTTATCGCCATATGAAGACATAGAAGACTGAAAGAGAATAGACATTCTCTACTTTTTATATGGATGATACATGTGATTGTGGAGAGGCAAACAAAGCAGAAATTGGACAAGTGAGTACCTATGGTTCACTGGACACATATTGAACATAGCACCCCAGGAAAAATAATCCTGGAAATACCCTGCTGATATAATCAGCATCTACTGACACACAAACAATAGAGTGTAGTAGTTATTAATACAAGCATGGCTGCTGAAAGTAGACATGAGTGTGAGCTCTGCTTCTGTATCCACAAGTTGGGAAGTATAATGATTGAAACGTAGACTTCGGAAATGGACTTCCCTGGTTCAAATCTGAGCTCTGGTGCTTCCCAGCTTTTTGATGTTGGAGCCACTCTGTGGCTCAATTCCTTCATCTGAAAAATAAGGGTAATGATAAGAATACTTACCTTGTATATATTGGGAATTAAATAAATCACCATTACTATGAGGATTAAATAAATCAACATGTGTAAATAATTAGAACAGTACCTGAAACAAAGTAAGTGCCAGACAAGTGTTATTTATTATAATTATTTCTTGTGTAAAATTAGGATAATAATAGTAACACTTTTATAGATTCAATGAAGAGATTAAATGAGGCACTGCATATAAACTGCCTATTTCAGTGTCTAATACAAGTAGCTGTTCAATAAACAGAATAAATCTCACACACTAATCAGGTTTGATTCAAGAAATACATGAAGTTCAATCATCATGTTCAATTATCTGTAAATAAGCAGGTCTCCAGAATGCAAGGGCTGTGTGGTTTGAGTCTTACAACAAAGCAATCCGTACTACTTTAGAATTATTACAGGCTTTAAATAGGTAAAATATCATATCCTACATATCTAACACACACATACATATAAAATCTATATTATTGCTATATTTCTTATCATGAGGTGAACATAGTAAATTGTGTTTTTAAGACAATTTAAAATTCCATCAGTCATGTTCAAGTCTTCCTAAGTTTTAATTTTAATTCCTACTCAACCGGTCATTTAAAGTAACTGTAATTTGGAGCTTAATATTATATCTTCAAGGTTTGCGGTCATATTGAGAGCTAAATCTCGGGCTACTGTACTCTATGTCATAGAATTCTGAATGTCCTATAGTTCATTCTCACAGGTATCTAAGAATCAATAGCTACTTTTCACTTAATTACCTGCTTATCTTTAAGCAGTAACCATCTAAATTAGCACCTTCAATTTTGAGAGATACAACCCCAGCTAGCTTAAGCAAAGGATGGAATGTATTGGGTGGCAATATACAATGCTCAAAGGCAAATACAGCTTCAGGAGTTGCTGGATCCAGTGCCTCAGAATACTTTGTCAGGGCTCTACTTTTCTCATTATATCTTGGATCTGCTTCCTTGTGTGGGTTGGTTTTATTCTCAGACAGGCTTTCTTCATGTTGTGGAAATGACAGCTGCTGGAAGCCTCAGGTCTAGCTAAGAGGGATAGATCTGTCATCTTTATGTATCAATACATTGAATTTCAGGTTTTTAACTATCTTTGTACTCATCAGCCTCACCAGGGGAAAAGACAGCTCAGTTTAGCCAACTCTAGATGAGTTGGGTAGGTGGTTTGGATAGGTGGGGTATTAGGATTGACAACTCCATCTCAACTCATGGTGACTGAAAGTGGTTCTCTCCCAAAGGAATCAGTGATGATGTTACCAAAGGAAGAGAAGAGACATTCCATCCTCCACCAATTTAGGGGGCACTGTGGGGACATAGGAAGGACTGTAGGGGTAGAGTACAGTGCAAGACCTTCTAGACAGGTCTTGTCTAGAAACTTTAAAGCAGGAAATAGTTTTTGCCTTTTAAGCAAGTCAAAGCCATTTTGTTCTCTGATTCACAGCTCTGGAACGAACAATAGGTTTTTTAAAATGGCTGTATAAAATATGATGAAGAGAGGAGATTTGTACCTAGGGAATCACTTTTTGTAGCAGTGACTTACCCCAAAACTGTTGTTTCATGTTTCTACCCAAAAGGCAGAACAAAGAGGTCCTCCCTATGTACCAGGAGAAGAAATGAGTAGAATCATTGAGATCCGGAATGAAAGAAACCTGGGGTGGGAGGTCTGCTTTGGTCCTGAGGTCAGATTCCTTGCGACTTCCTAGTCACTGCGTCCAAAGCGGTCAACAAGACCTGAGAGATGTAACAAGTGATGTCTTTGTGAATTGAGTGCATTTGATGAGAGGGAGCACGTGTCGAGCAGCTAGAGGCCAGACTTAAGGTATGAAAACTTCAGGGCAAGAAGATAATAAGGAAGGCAACCTGAAGAAGCAACAACAGATGGCAGAACATTTATTGAACAATATCTTTCACCTTTCTGGGCCTCCATTTCCTGATGTGTAAAATAATGCTAATAATAGTGACATACCAAATGTGGTTATCCTGAGAATTAAATTGATATATATAGTGCCTGGTACCTAGTAAGCACTTGAAAATGTGAGCTATCAGTAATATTCTTTATTTATATAAAATATTCAATGTTCATATAAATGTATTCATATACTGTTTATTATGATAATAATGATATAAATAATAACAATTGGCATGCATTGGACTGCAAGTAACAGGAAACTCAACTAAAACTATCCTAAGCAATGCACAGATTTTTTTGGCTTATATAATTGGAGGTCAAAATGTGGAGCTTTAGGGTTGTTTGGATCTAGTGTTGCAGGGGACCTCTGTGTTTTGGCCTAATCTTCATGCAGCTAATGAAAGGACAACAATAATCCTGGGTCTTATATCTACACACAATCATGCCAGAGGGCAGGAGCCCAAAAGGTGCTTCCAGAAATCTCCATCAAACCTTCCATGTGTCTGTGTCATTGAGCTGAACTCCTAATGAACTACTAGAAAAGAAGACAGAATTACCAGCAGGGATCAATTCCAACCCACCTTCACAGGCTCTGTGGGGTGAGTTTATCTGTACAATATCAGGGTTCTTAACAAAAGGGGATCAGGAAATGGATAAATGGATGCTAGTTAAGTGACAAAAGATGCCTATTACTATAAATATAAAAGAAAAGCATAACCAAATAACTCTCTCTCCAAGGAAAAGTGAACCCCATTCAATCATACAATTCAAATGTGAGATTGCGTTTTAAAAAGTTACGGATGAAGACCTACATAAATGGGGGAAGAACCGCCAAAGTGTATTAGCAGCAGTAGCAGGAGTAGCAGCTGTTAAGGAGGACGGCCTTGTACATTACAAATTGGATTTAAATAAATAGAAGGGGACATGCAAGTGGAAACATAATTTCCTGCAGAAGATGTTGGGCAGTAGAATAACAAAGAAAATAAATGAAACTAAGATGATCAAGAAAACAAAATGCTAAGAATATGAATTAAAACTGAGACCTTAATTTTAGTTTGATATTTTTATTAATCCCTGAGTGTGGACAGATTAATGACTAAACAGAGCCAAGCCTGTGAATGGATTTTATAATGTATGATCTTTGTGCTTAAAACTAGGTTCGCCTCCAATTAAATCTGACATTAGAACAATGACCCAGTCTTACTTACATAAACCAGTCTTACACAGAGATTTTCAGCTCATATAATCTCAAACAAACAAATGAAAATAAAAAAACAAAGACTGTGTCCTCTATCAAGTGTCGGATACTATGCACCATAGCTAAAGGTACAAAGATGAATTAGATACCGTATGTCCTGGACGTGTGATGATTTTGCAAGCTCAGCATCACTTTCCAGTTTCTCTGGTAACAGATTTCGTCCCATGTAGTTGAGGTGGTGCTAGTGCCTGGTAAGAAAAATAGTTCTGTGCTTCTGACCTCTTCTAGCCAGTCTATGGGAATGGCCACAGGAATGAAACCTTGACTCAGGAAGGACCAATCAAAGCTTTCTCTGAGAGTTAATCAAGTGCTTTACGGTTATTTTAGTCTTATAATGTTTTAAAAACAAAATTATTGCAAAATTTACTAATTATCCTTTGAGTTCTGGAAACTGTGTACGGTGACTAAAAGGACAGCAATTTATCTGCCTCCGTTTCTGCTCTGCCCACGCCAGATTTCGGACACTGTCAAATAGAGGCAGTGGAGAATGGCAAAACCCATTCTGATTCATTCAACACATGAATGCTTCTTAGGCACAAGACAGCGTTTGAAACATGGTCCCGGATAAAAAGATAAATAATACCCAGCTCTTACCCTCAAGGATCTTACAACTTGGCAAGGGAAATAAGACACGCACACAGATGACTGCAATAAAAGGAAGATAATGATTGCAGCCAGATGTTTGGGGAGAACGAGCAGAGCAAAGAGAGAACACAGAATAAAGCAGCATTCAACAATCAGCCAGGAATATTTATTGAGCAATCACTGGGTGAGAAATGAAAATGGAAGCGTAGAGCAGGAACTGAAACACGTACAGGTGAAAAATCAAGTGGCATTAATTGTTACCCAACTCTCCAATTTTTTTTTTGTCACCAAGTTCCTAATACATAGCCTGAAATTAAAAATTAAATAAGGATATAATAGTCTCTGTCAAAGACAGCCTGAGGCACTGATGCTTACACAGGAGGATTACAGTGCCTGTGTTCCTGAGTATACCTTTCTATTGCTTTCTTTTTCTTTCCCTTGCAAATGAGCTAAAGCTACCTTAATAGGATATCTATTTAACCTATCTCACCCTTTTTGATCTGGTGTATTAGAATAGGTGAATAAGATGTGGATCCTTTTGGCTTCAAACAGAAAGAAAACACTATATAATTGAAAAAGTCCAGAGGCAATCCTTCAAGCATGCCTGGGTCCAGGAGCCCAAGTGTTTTAATCAAGCCTCTTTCTCTCCTTCTCTCTCTCTTGCTTTGGGGTTCAAATCTCTCCCTGTGCACGTGGAAGGCTCTAGAACAGCTTCAGGCTCACATCCTCACAGTGTTAGGACTTGCAGGAAGGAGCAGGGGTCATCGTGGCATAAATTGTGCATTTATGTAGTAGGGCATCGAGTCTAAAGGTGATTGATATGCATATTGTACAAAGAGTGGTAGATTTGTGTATTAATATAGCATTGTTTTCTGGAAGATGACGGTTGACATATCTTGTTCTTACAAAATCAGAATAACATAACAGTTTTCCAAAAGAGGAACACAAAGTGTTTTGAGGACGAGGCCCATTTTTATCTGGTGCATACAGACATTGTCTATGTGATAGTCATAACCCTGTGCCTCCACCCTGGCTGCTCCAGCAAAGGTCCAGGGATTAGCCCTGAGTGGCTCTGGTTGGGCTCTCTGCCCATCCTTGAACTCAGCACTATAGCCAGAAGGATCTGACGTTCTGATTAGCCAGACCTGGATTATAGGAAGTGGGATCTGTTCTCCTCAAACCATAAACATTGAAATGTGCAGGAGGGGCATAGCCAAAGAGAAATGGAGGGACTGTCCCCGGAAGGAAGAGGAATAGATGCTGAACAAGAAAATAAAAATGTCCTCTATACCAGGAAACACTTATAGCGTCCTTTGGATATCCAAAAACTGGTCTCCTACACATAAAGCTACAGAAAATATTGGCCTAAAAAGAGCACCGTGGCCAAAGGAACATGACCTATTTTAACAGACGATCTGAAAGTTAAAAGATAACTTGGAGAGCATCCAATTCAATCTCATCATTTTCCAGATGGGGAAACTGAAACCCAAACGGAGGAACAGAAGTGCCAATAGCACACAGGTATTCGGTGGCAGAGATAACCAACTACTCTTCTGACATTTTGTGTGTGTGCGTAAAAAAAAAAAAATAGTTCTCTTCATTACATAATCATCAACAAAAAATACATTCTTGTTTCTGGTTTTCTCTCCACTCTCTAGTCTGTATAATATGGCTTTGCTTCATATCCACAAAAAGCCTCAGCAAGAGTTGAGTCAACCTCCTTGAGTCCACTCCTGTCCCCAAAGACAGAGACATTAACTTTCCTTACATAGAAACTAGGGCCACTTGTTGCTTTAATGGGCCAAGTTTGGCTGGGCCTGCAGGAGAGGCACCTTTCATAAAGAGCTTCTTAATTGCACTGTAACTGTTCTGGCTTCCTGACTTGGTCCCCAAATCCCCAGCCAGAGAAAGAGAAAGGCATTCCGGGGAGAGTTCTGCCGGCGCCCCCCTTTTCTTTCTCCTACCAGCACCTCTTTCCTGCTGTTTCCTACCAGCAAAAACCTGTCACCAGGACTGAAGCATCTCTGGGAATAGGTAGGAGGGAGCCTTACACCTGTCAGCGCTAGGGAAGAAAGCGCGCTCTGCGGAGTTCTCAGTTGTTCCATCTCTGGCGAAGAAGAAAAGAAAAGGGATGAGTCGGAGGTTTCCGCCACCTCGGTCAGTTCACCAGGCTCTGTTGCTAGTAACCCTTTGAAGACCAAGGATGCGTTCCCATCCCTAACGTTTTGTCTCGGCTTTTGCTTCTCTCCGGGCTAGCCCAACGCCCCGGCCCGGAGACGACTCTGGGTAAGGTTCTTTAAGCCATGAATCAGGCTCCTGCGTGCATGGGTGGTTTTCTTAATAAAAATTGCACAGGCGGATCAGCAGTAGAGAGGGTCTCCCCGCGCCCCTCCCTCGCTGGTTGCAGCGCCTCCAGACTCCCCGGCGTTCTCCCGGAGCTAAGAGCCCAGGGTCCGGAGCTAGGGGTAGGGGGCAATCAGCACCCGACCTCCTCGCCCAGCCGGGGGCTGATGACACACGAGCCCAGAACGTGGCTGTGGGTGCAGGCGGGCAAGAGGCTTCCACAGTGAGTTGGGGGCATGAGCTCGGCCCTCGCCGGCGACCCGCAATCCCTAGATTCCCTGGGGACCACGAAACTCCCGTCGCGAGGAAACCTCCCCCTCCTCCCCCAGCCGCCCACCCATTCCCCCCCTTACCTCAGCACGCAGCCCCTCCCTGCGTGATGATGCAAACCAGTGGGGAGGGCGGGCGCCGGCAAGGGTGGGGAGAGCCGGAGAGTAAGCGAGGGAGGGAGGGAGTGGGAGGAGGAGGAGAGGGAGCCGAACGACCATTTAAAGCGATAGCAATCCCTGCCCTCTCCCCAGTGCTGGGCTGTCGGAGAGCGCGAGCGGCGAGCCGGGGAGCGCGAGAGCGGCGCGCCGGCCGGCGAATCTGAGAGCGCGAGGCGCCCCAGGCTGGCAGGCGCCGCGGGACCCTCCGCCCTGTCCGGCCGCCCCTCCTAGGACGCCCCCACCTTCCGTGCCTGCAGTAGCCACTGAGCTTCCCCGGAGGAGCTCACCCCGAGGGGCCCGGACCTCGGCGAGCCCGCCGCCGTCCCCTCCAGCGCCGCCGCCGCCACCGCAGCTGCCGGAGCAGCATGGTCCAGCTGGGGAAGCTGCTCCGCGTCCGGACTTTGATGAAGTTCCCCTGCTGCGTGCTGGAGGTGCTCCTGTGCGCGCTGGCGGCGGCGGCGCGCGGCCAGGAGATGTACGCCCCGCACTCAATCCGGATCGAGGGGGACGTCACCCTCGGGGGGCTGTTCCCGGTGCACGCCAAGGGTCCCAGCGGAGTGCCCTGCGGCGACATCAAGAGGGAGAATGGGATCCACAGGCTGGAAGCGATGCTCTACGCCCTGGACCAGATCAACAGCGATCCCAACCTATTGCCCAACGTGACGCTGGGCGCGCGGATCCTGGACACTTGTTCCAGGGACACTTACGCGCTCGAACAGTCGCTCACTTTCGTCCAGGCGCTCATCCAGAAGGACACCTCCGACGTGCGCTGCACCAACGGCGAGCCCCCGGTTTTTGTCAAGCCAGAGAAAGTAGTTGGCGTGATTGGGGCTTCGGGGAGTTCGGTCTCCATCATGGTAGCCAACATCCTGAGGCTTTTCCAGGTAGGGGGGCGCTCCCTTTGGGGCGGAGCACGCGGTGGCTCCCTGCGCTCTTAACCCTAAAAGCTGGCTTGGACCCCAGGGGTGCGGGGTCAGGTCAGGCTTCGCGCCTTTCCACCCTGGAGATCCTGCTGAATGCCTCCCACCCCACCCGAAGAGATACCGTCCCTCCTTGGTGTATTTTCCTTCCATCTCTCCCCTGTCCACGCTCCACT
Source organism: Varecia variegata (assembly GCA_028533085.1). Lineage (NCBI taxonomy): Eukaryota > Metazoa > Chordata > Mammalia > Primates > Lemuridae > Varecia > Varecia variegata. Next base: position 139,040,408 of record CM052436.1, on the reverse strand, counting down.
CCATCCGGCTTGACATCCTGGATTTATGGCCCCATTTACAAGAAGCAATGTGTGAAAAACAAGGCGATGATTTAAATGGGTTTGCATTACAGTGAAATATGGTCCGAAAACAGGCTTGTAAAAGTGCCGGGCTCCTAGGAGAGCAGGTTAGGCGCTTGGAATAGGAAAGATGAGGAGATGCCTCGAAGCCGGGTATTTCCCACCTCCCCAACTTCCCACCCCCAAGCCACCCGGCAAACCTCCACTCCCTTAGAAAATTTCGAGACGACCTTAAGGAGGCACTTTTTAAACCGAGGGCCAGGTTTTAACCCCGCTGTGGACGTTAATTGTCCCTCTCCCTCAGGCTGGGTTTCCGACCTGTAGCCAGCCCCCCAGGAGCCTGGGGCGGGAGGTACCAGGACCCTCCGCAATTGGGGGATGCCGCCCACAGACGTGACCCCCAGTTGGTTTCCTCCGGGCAATTTTTTTTGCACCATCCAAATTGCATTTACAGTTCGGCCACTGGCCGGAGCTGGGCTATCAGCTTTCTACTCCTGCCACTTCAAACCTCAGCCCAGAGATGATGAGCTCATGCTAACTGCGAAACAAAATCGCGTTCCCTGCGTCCTCCCTCCACCCCCTCACCCACCACCTCCCTAACGCAGCCCCCAACCACAATTCTGGGCTCTGAGAACGATTCCCGCAGTGAGGCAGGAAGGCGCCTGTTGGGAGCCAGTGGGGCGCGCGGAGCAGGGCCTGCCCCGCGGTCCTCCTGCTCCGGGTGCGGGAGGGCGATGGAGAAAAATGGGAGGAAGGCGGATCCCCAGCCGCTGAGCGGTGGGTTCTACCGCAGTGCTCTCTCGCCTCCTGCTCTCGCAGCCTCTGCCCCGTGGCTTCTGCTCTGCATTGGGTGGAAATGGGTGGTTTTGAGGTTCAGAAATTGAGATTCAGGGTCTCTGTGACTGTGGTTCCCTTCTTGGTGTTTTTCCCTATATGCGCATCTCTGTCTCCTTGCTGTTTTTTTCCCCACTATTTTTTTTTCCACCCTTTCAATCTCTGCCTCCTTTCTCCCTCTCTCTCCACACTCCCAAGTTCTTGGTTTATCTCAGTCTTGAGATGACCCTTTCCTAATGCACGGCGCTCTCCCTGCCTGGTGGTACCCAAATCCAGTGAATCTCTTCCCCAGATGTGCAGGCTGATCATGGCACCTTACTCTCCCCGTATCTAAAGAACTGGCTCCCTCAAGTGCTTTCCCTAAGGGTGTGGGGTTTCAGGAGGGGACTCCTTGTGAAATTCAGGCTGTCACCACATCACCCCCAGGAGTGTGAAGCTTTGTGTTCAGGGAGGGGTTCGAGGCTGCAGCTTGGCATGGCCCCTCTAATGCTCTGAGCATCCCTGACACCTCCTGAGTGTGCCCTCGTGGAGATCCCTAGATGTTTGCAAACCCAAAGTGCTTTGGGGGAGCTATCACTCTTGTTTGCTTGCTTTGGGAAAGAACCTGGGTTGTTGTAATCAAACCCCAGAAGCACTTTCTTTATTTTTGAGCTTCAAGCTAGACAACTTGAGGGGGCAGTGCTGCTGGAGAGGATGAGGCCAGAGAGCTCACCTGAGAACCATTGGGTTTATTGCATTTTCCCAGTTAGTCCTGGGGGTTGAAGGCAGAAAACATTTTGTCTTTAGCATTTTACAATTATTTTGCTTCCTGTTTCTCTCTTCACTCAGCATGGGCAGTACTGCAGATGGGCCTGTCTGTCTGTCTGAAAAAGACTAAAATGTTAAAGTTAAGAAAGGAATCCCAGACTAGGCTGAGGGACTGTGTTTGCTGAAAAAGATTCCAGGGGGAGCTGATTCCTACTCTGGTGTGTGAACCTGAGGCAACTTGCTAGGGAAAAAAAGGCTGGCTTTACACTCATTTCTCCTTTGCCTGAGCTGGGGAGAAGAACCGAATGCCAGCATTAGCAGTGTGGGTTGGGACTAAAACCATTCAGAGAAAACACTGTCATTTTCCTCTAATTTGCAAATTGCAGTTATTCATGTTGGATTGAACAGCTGAGGGAAAAAGAGCCCCCAGTTTTCACCTGCATTTATTGAGAAGAAGCTGGTAGTAGAAGAAATGTACCAACTTGTAGCTTGTGCTGCATGCAAGCTTGATATAACAGTTGGTTGGCATGGTATCTTGCTTAACCATTGCCCATGTTGGAATATTTATTTCTGTATACCAAGAATCTCTTCCAGTGGCCTTTCTTTTTTTTTTTTTTTTTCATGTGATTTTAGAAGCTCCTGGTATGCCTTTCCAATCGCCAGTTGTCTAGCTTCTGTAAGCCTGAAAAATGAGTAGGGAAAACAATGGTACACATACTCATTGTTCATCGGCACAGTCACTTAGGGAGAGAGGAAAAGGACATGGTGAATCTTCTCCGGGATTCTAAGGTTCGGCTCTGTTAAGATTGTCCTATATAAAAGAAACTCCTCCAAATGATTGAATTCCTAGCTCTCCAACGATTTGAATTTTCTTTTTCCCTCTGGTCCCTGCCGATGCTGTGGGGATCATGCCAAACCGATCACTGGAGATATAAAATTATATTGAGATAAGCCTCTAGGTTGTGTGTGGGGGGGAGAGGGGATACTTAGGCACTTGTATGGGGGTTGCTGGGCGTTGCAGGGCAGTAGGGAGTAATGAGATAGTAATAGATGTATCAAATGCTGCTGCTGCCAGCAAAGCCTGGGATGAAGTTCTTTCCTGAAAATTAGGACCTGGGCAGGAATGACTACTGAGATGGAAATAGTGTCTGTGACTTCAAGTTTTCATTTGCTTGCTGGTATACCAGATCTAAGATATGAGTTGAGCAAGTTCTCTCTGTCTCCTCTATATACACACTGAGTAGGTTAGTAAATGACATGTCTGAGGACAGGAATCATACCCAGTGGGTCTTTCAAATCCAGGAATTTGAGGCTAATGAAATTAGTGTGTGGCCAGGGCTCTGCCAACTAAAATTAAATCACTGCAACTGCCCTGCAATGCATTTTTGGCCTCAAAGAAGCATCAGGGAGGAATTTCTGGAGATTTGTTTCTGAGCTTGTATAAAATAATACTCTCCTAATGCTAAGAAAGATTAAACGTAAATTAATATTGACTATGAGTAACATATTTTTAAAAAATCATCACAGAGTGGGGATGGCTTAAAGTGGAGAGGTTATATAATATGGTGACCAAAGGATAAATCTCCACTGACCACTGTTTTATGGGCAATAAGTAAGATATATTATAGTGGAAAGTAATGGGAGCATTTTTATTCAAGGCTTCTCTGTTATTGACTTAAGAGCAAACACTCCGAGAGTATAAATTACTCTTGCTACATCCTGACTCTGAATGAATAATATTTCATGTGTAGTGACATGGTCTAGGCTATCGACTTGGAATTGAGTGGCATCTGTTTCAGTTTTTTTTTTTTTTTTTCGCCAAAGCAACTAAATGGAAAAAGTGGTCAACTCTATCCTTGTTGGAGCATGATGCAAATCTGAGCCTGTGGACCTTGTACCATAAATGAAATACATTTGTAAATGTGTCATTGTTTTCATTCTGTTTATTGAAACTTGAATGTAATCTCAAATTTTTGGGGCAACATTTTATACATAAATACCGAGACTTTTTTTTTTCTCTCTCTCTCTCTCCCCCCTCTTCTTATGTAATCAGCCAGAGCTAAGCACATAGAGTGATGTGGTATTACTATAGTGGGGAAATTAAAAAAAAAAAAAAAAAGCAACTCTAACCTACACTTTTTAAAATTTCATGAATATAGGTGCCACTGCCATTTGCAATAGTCTCTATAACAATCTCTGCCTCCACATTCACTGTGTTTTAGGAAATGTGCCTAACAGATGGTGAGTGGGAAATTTTTAAAGGGGCATTTTTTAAAAGAGCAGAGAGGGAAGGGATGAACACATACACATATTATATTTGAATGTGTATTTTATCTTTGCATACCCATACAATTAGGATGTCTTTGGGTATTTTTCTCTTCAAGAATAGTTGAAATAAATGAATGAATGCATTTAATTCAACTTCATAAACATTTGGAGTTTAACAAATTACAAGTGCTCTATTTCTTACATATATACAGGTTGTGTGATGGATTTAAAAGACCAGAGCCGGATTACACAATGTGTTCTAGTCTCAACCCTGCCATTAACTAGCTAAGCTATGCTAGATAAACCCCTTAATTTATCTAGGCCTCATTTTCCTAATCTGATTTTTTTCTTAAAAATTGTAGTTCCTAGAAGTATCTCATTTTTGTTTAGCTTGGAGAAAACCTGCTCTTGTCAAAACTCTATTTGTATTTCTAGCTTCCACTTTGAACTTTCAGTGAGTTTGGGGGAACTTTTAAAGGATATTTTCACATAGCTATCTTGGTCATTACTAGTTTAATTTCCCATATTCCGACTTTTTCCTTATCCTTTTCTCAGTTTGCTCCTCAATCATATATATGGCTGGTGGTAGGGAAAGTGACCTCTTGGGTCAGTTTACTGCATGGTCATAAGACACAGGGCAGGGAGTAAGAACTGTGAAGTTTACAGTAGCAGTTATAGCTTTCATCTCTCCAATGTCCCATTGCTTTCCATCTTGCAAAAATACCAGACTTCTCTCTTTGAAAACTGCCAAATAATGACATCCTGCCTATCTTCCTGGCCCCAGGGATGAGGCTTCTCACCCAGGCCAAGCAAAGCAGGTAATTGGTTCTGTTGTGTTCATCTGACCTTGTCTAAGCCAACGAAAATCTTCCCCAAGATGTTTCTGTCAGAGAAAAATGGGAACATTGTCTCTCCTCTCTGGAATTTCTAAGTTGGGCAGGTGTGGTTTTGGGGTTCCCAGTGGTCATCCAATACAAGAAGTTCACAGATGTGAACAGGGCTGGGTGCTGGGGAGAGAACAGGAGCCCTGTTGATATTCTGGAACTCCCAAATCCAAGTATATTTGAATCTAGATGTCTCCCTGAATTTCTAGCACATACTCTTTTTTAAAACAAATTTCTTTATACTATTTTAAGTTTGATTTTAGCCGCATGCAATTGAAAGCATCATAGCTGAAACAGCTGCTTCCCTACATTAATGTAAGATTCACTGACTGGCATTCATTAATATGATATTTACTTTAAACAGAATCCTTCTAGCCCAGGTTTGGGATATTCAGACATTCACATCTTTTCTCACTCTCTCCAACATTCATTCACTGTAGCTGCTTTAAGGCTTTGTGATCACATCTTTCCCATCTTGATGCGGTTGAGAGCAAGGGCGGACACTTCTGATGTAAACTGCAGGCTATAGGCCTCCTATCTGGAAGCTCTGGAACCATACTCAGTTCCTTTCATTAAAGCAAATCTTTTGTTGATATCCCCAGGGCACAGAAGCATTTTCACGGCATAATGGAGTACAAAGTACATTAAATTCCTGGGTCACTCTACAGTAAGCAACAAGCCTAACTCTACTTCTCGTCCCATTTTACATTAAGTAGGCAATTAAGACCAGCTGCAAACACATTTTCCCTACAACTAAAATGCATATATGATTGCTATTTAAAAGGACATTTATTCAACATATAGTTGGGCCCATAAATTAATGGACCATTTGCAAATTGGCATTGTCAATATATATATTTTCTGCACTTAAAAAGTCAAAACAAAACTTTTTTACAGGTAAATATTTATCTGGACTATTGTGTCCCAGTTCTTACTATTCTGACATTTCCATGTTTGACAAGTAAATTGTATTTACAACTAAGTGTTTTTTGGGTGACATTATTAGATTATAAGGTCAAAAATAAAATATATGAAATTGCAATGATGTAGGATACATGTCACATTTTATGAGAACAGACATTCTAATTTTTCAAAATAATTGTAGCAATGGCCGTGATAATAATCTGAGCCTTTACTAAAAGCTGCTGTTCCATGTACTAAAAATACTTCATCTCATTTATTTCTCACAATAGTCCTGCAATGTCCATAATATCATCCCTATTGTTCAGCTAAAGAAAGTGATTCTCATAGCCTGAAGTCACATAGCTGGTAAGTGGCAAAGTCTGGATTCAAACTTAGAAGTGTCTGACAATACCCAGGTTGTTAACCACTATGCATATATCAAAAGTTGCTGATTGCTTAACCATACCTATTTACAGAAATAAATGCTTTATGTTACTCCTGAAACGAGATTAATTCTGTAGTCCCACAGCAATTTGAGTATACAAGCCTTTACCTCCAAATGAAAGATTCTTGTTATCCATTATTCAACAAGTGGCACGGTATGCCAGCAATAAATATACAGTAGACTTTTCATTCAAATAAATGAGAAAAGATGTTTCTTCTTGTCTTGATTCAGTGCCCATCATTATGGAATATGATGGCTCTTCCTAAATTTTATTTCATTCACTCCACTCTTTCTACAAACCTCAAGTGGGGAAATCCATCATTCAGATGTATGTGCAAAGTGAGAGGACTGTATTAATAGAATTGCCGAAAGTCAACTTGATAGAGCGCGGGAAGTACATTCTAATAAATGCAACATTAATGTTTGTGTGGGCCGTGGAGGGAAGGGTAGGAGAATTTTCAGTTTAATGGATTATTTTGCCTCTTGCTGTAAAAGAGCTGCAGCTTAATAGTTTTATAATTGGTCATTTACAGAATTCTCCATCTCTAGGTTGTGCCTGTGTTTTCACCATTTTGTGGCTGCCAATTCTTCTGTCTGTTCTTGACGGAAGGTAGCAACAAAGTCACTTAGAAGGGCTCAGCCTGCTCTTCTGCATTATTGTTTAGATGAAAATATTTCCATTTGTTAAAGTATGATTTAAACGTTTCTGTCATGTTTTAGACTCGATGATGGTATTAGCTCAGGCAGACATCTTGGAGACTATTTCCTAGGAAGGAATGCCCTCTATTGAAGGAATTGTGAGACTCTTCATATAAGGGTTAAGAATCAAATTCTGGAGTTAGACAGACCTGGATTGAAATCCATACTCTCCACTTATTACTTGTCTGACCTTGATCAAAAAGTTACCACACCTTTATCAGTTTGCTTATCTTTGAAATGGGTATAATAAAAAAGTAGCTGTCTGGTAGAGTAATTGCAAGGATTGCAGGAAGGATTGCCTGAAATATGCATGGAAATATTTATCAGTGAGCTTAGCATAAATGTTTAATAAATTTAAAAGTTATTTTATTATTATTATGCTATCATTAAATGTTGCTATTGCTTAAATAATCATTATTGCCAAAATTTGCTATAAAATTAAAGTAATCCATGCTGCATTACACTGTTTCTTTTTTTTAAATGGAAAATTTATTTATTATTTAAATGAAACATAAATATACAGAGAGAGAGCGTGTGCGAGAGCGAGAACAGCTTAGTGATGCTCTTCATCAGAATGAGGATTTTTATGGCACTGATTAAAGCATATCATGAATTCCACAGACTTAAGATAGCAGAGAGGCTAAGAGCAATGGAAGTCAGCCAGGCCCAAGTTTGAATTTCATTGTGACCCTTTTCTAGCTGCAGAGACTTGGGAACATTACTTACACTTTTTAAGCTTAACTCCTACTCTCCTCATCTATAGTTTTTTTCCAGAAATATTTATTAAGCTCCTTCCTAAGTGCTTGGACGCATCAGTAAAAAAGTAATAGCTTTCTCTCTCTCTCTCTCTCTCTCTCTCTCTCTCTCTCTCCTTCTCTTTCCTCCTCCTCCTCTCCCCTCCTGTCCTCTTCTGTCCTCTCTCTCTTCTCTCCTCTCCCTCCTGTCTCTTTCCTGTCAGTTTACACTCTCTTCTCATGTATGGAAACAGATGGTTGTTATAAATAAATCCTATGGTATGTTAGAAGTTGATGAGCATTATGGGATAAAGAGAAGAAAGTAGAACATGTTGAAGATTGTTGGGTTGGTAGTGCCAGAGTGATGTAAATATGGCCTCTACTTTTAAACAGAGCAGTCAGGGTAGACTTGATACAGTGACATTCGAGCAAAGACTCTAGCAGAGAGAGTTGGCAAAGTGGATCTAGGGGAAGACCACTCCCTGGGGACAGAAAGGACCAGTGCCAAACTCCAAGGCAGAAATAGGCCTGGTGTGTTGGAGGATGTCAAGGCAGACACTGGCTGCGTGGGGGCAGTGGGGAGGGAGGTCAGAGGTGCCATGGGGCCAGACTGTGCAGGGCCTTGTAGGTCATCACAACATTTTGTCATTTACTCTAAATGCACACAGCCAGTGGTAGGATTTTAGCAGAGGTATAAGATGATCTGTCTCTTGTTTTAAAAGGATGACACTTTCTGCGGTACTGAGCATAAAGGAAAATAATGGATTTGGGGAGAACAGACAGGAGGTATCTGTGAGACAGATGTTGGTTTGGTGGCTTCAGCTTCCAAGAAGGGATACATTTTGATGGTTGAAACAGGATTTCCAGGTGGATCGAGTGTGGGATGTGAAAGAAAGGAAAAAAAGGGTGAATCAAAGGAACAAGGGTGAATCCAAGGTTTGAGACCCAGGCAACTGGAAAGGTGAGATGACTATCACCTGAAGTAGAAAAGGCTTGGCGTGGAACAGGTTTGGGTGGTTAAAGATCAGTTTTGGAGATAGAAGGTTCCACATCCTCTCTTTACATCCACTTAGAGATGTTGGATTCCCAGTTGCACAGGCAAGTCTATAGTGCTGAAGAAAGATCTGGACTAGAGATACGTTCGTATAAAATGGAGATATTAAGAATAATTACATGATAGCGTTATCTTACAGAGTAAATGAGGTAATGGAATTAGCACTGCGGGTTCTAAAAACACTTAATAACTATTAGCTATAAATAATTATCTGAAACAGAAAAAAATCCTGTAGTTTGTTTTTGCAGTAAAACTGAACAAAATGATATCTCATTATTTTAATCATATTTGTGACACAATTATTTTAGTCAGACACATAATCACAAATGTTTAGAAGAAATTTAAATTTCTTACTTTTCTCCTTGATACTGTAATTGCAACCATATTTTATAAGGTTTAAGTTAGTTGTGATAGGATATTTCTTTAAGAAGAAGCAATTCTGAACTATTTAGTTAGTGCAATATTTATTACTATTATTAATTATTTTATGTTCTTTATCAAACTCAGTTGAGAATTTGTCATTTCTGACAAATGTGATCGGGGTAGGCAGTTACCCAAGTATTTGAGAATAAATAATGGGCTCGTCTTAAAATATCCATATGAGTACCTACTTTGAACAATTTCACCAGGCATTTCACATCTTTCTTTGACATTTTAAATTAAAAACATGGCAGAGGAAATTTTCTCCTTGGTTTTTAGGTCTCTTTATGTATTTGCAAACCCTTAAACAGCCTTTGTGGCTCAACCCAAATTCTGTTCCTTATTCATTTGGCTATCAGATATTGGTCTAAGCATACATCTGTACTAAAAATGCATGACCACGTTGTCTCTACACATCTATAATTTCATTTTAACACTATCATTATGTAAGCTATATTTTAATTGTAATTATAACACATTTTATATCAACACAAATCCATTTCTAGTGTTCAGGGGGAGAGCTGCATGTAGTAAATTTTATCAAAATACAGCTTCTGAGGAATAGAACAGAGGGTAATTGTGTACTTCTGTATTCACTGTAATTAAGTTCAATGGAGTTGGCATAATAAAATTACGATAAAAAAACAAAAACTGAACAAAACCACTGAGGCACCATGACTCCCTCTCATCCACCCTTTTCACATCAGAGAGCATAGACTTAGCATCTTTCTGTATAGAAATAGAGAAAACAAAAGCCTATAGAGTGGAACCAAGGAAAACGGTATGAAAATGAAATATTGCCTTTGAATCTGGGTGGTGGGGAATGTCAACTAGCTTGTGTGCTTACTGGGACCACAATTTCTGAAAGAGTTAATCCCAAGGTCGAATATGCTGCCCCACCGTCCTTCTGAGTAGGGACATACTTGTACTCTAATCTTTGCTTCCTATTTCTTGATAATTGTTTAAGAAGATTTTCATGAGAACTGTATCATAGGAGGCAAAGTACATTGATTTGAAATGATTGGCATTCCCTCAACGGCCAGTCTCCAAGCTTGCATGTGCTCACTCTCTCTCTGTCTCTCTCTCTTGCTCTCTCTGTCTCACTCTCACTCTCTTTCTTACATGAACTTACCTAAGTTTGGATTGCAAGAATGGCTTATGAGAAAATATCATTGTAATTTTTATGGTTAAGAGTGTTGGTGCTGAACATAGTTCAAATCCCTGCTTTCCACTGGCCAACCATGTGAGCTTGGGCAATTTACCTGATTACCAGTGCCTCACCATTCCCTCAGTAAAATGATGATGATAATAGATCCACCCACACAGGACCGTTTCCAGGATTAAATGAGGTAACCCATACCGAGCACTTAATACAATGCCTACGGCATAGTGAGGTCTATTATTTATTTCTAATATTATTCATCTGTTCACCATGCCAGGTACTGTCCTTCCTAGCCTTATTCCATTATCCCCTACCTCCCATTCCTGTCATGTTCCTGTACAAGGGCAGGTTTGTCACACAGCATTTCCCTCCGCTGGCATCTGACCCCTGGTCACCAATGAGGCTGCGCCAGCTCCCAGCATGCATTGATGCTCCTTCCTAACAATCCCTGGTTTGAGAAGGGAAGTTGAGTGTTGAGCAAGGGCAGCGTCCGGGAGAGAGAATCTTCTCTCTTCTTCACCCGAGGGAGTGAGTATATATTCAGACATCAGAAGGAGAATGAGGCGAAGAGCAAAATGCTTAATTACATAGTTTATTAATTGAGATCAAGTCAGACAGACTGAGTGTGAACTAATTTCCATCATGTACTGACAGCAGGATCTTAGGTGTTTATTGTAACCTCTCTAATCTCGAGACTATGTCTGAAAGAATGGAATAACAGTATTAGGACCTACTGCATCCTGTTGTTGTGAAGCATAAATGAGTAAATCCTTTTCAAGCACTGAACATGCTATTTGGCATATAGCAAGCACTCAGTAAATGTTAGCTGCCATGACTGCTTCTACTGCTGTCATAATATTATTATGGAGTTGAACAAATCTGAGGTCTTTCCCTTTCCTAAATTGCACATGACCATTTGGACAACCAGCTTGCATTTATCAAGCATCATAGATGTAAAGACACAGAAGTCTTTCAATTGTACTCCCAGTAAGAGCCAGCTCTGGGGGGCTGTATCAATACCACCGCTACCACCATCATCAATCCACTAACCATACTGAGCACGTTCTGTGTGCCAGGCACCAAGCTCAGCCCTGTATATGGATTGTAGCATTTTGTTCTCCCACTCAGGTAGGAGAAATTATTATCATTTTATAGATAAAGACACTGAAGTATTGGATAAGCAACTTGACCCAGAGCAAGAGAGATGGAGCCAGGATATTCAAACCCCCTTCTCTCTGACCCCACAAGCCCTTTAATGGTACTATACCATGGTAAGCCATTTCTGTAAGAGTAGGAAAGATTCTTGATCCCCCCATCTCTATTCCCTGTGCTGCCCTAGCTTCAGTACTAGGAGGTAACAAAGGGAACCTTTTCAAAGAGCATTTGAAGGGAATCTACTCCCTTCAGCCTCTCCTGAATCAACTAACCAATATTTTATTTCCTTTTTAAAAATTCCCACATGTTCCTTTTGGTAGTTACCTTGACCTTTTAGTATTCTTACATTCTCTACATGACTCATCCACTCTATTTAAAGTTAATTTATTTGAGGTCAAGTGCAGGGTCTTACTCATCCTGAAGTACAATTATTCTCTAGTGTTTAACTCTGTGCTTTTCATCTTGTAGGACTTCTGCACATATCTTCTTGAGTTTTGTGGAATTGTGCTCAGCAACTATACATTAAAAGCTATATGGAAAATGTCTCTTTATAGAGGGAAACATTCAAACTAAAATTGTAGCTTTTTAAAAAAAGATTATTACAGAGGTCTTGGTTCTGCAGGCATTTTTTTTTAGATTAAGTAATTCATATTACTTTATTTTAACGTACACTGATAAATCTGATTTTTCTCTTTCAAGGCCACAAAATTTCACCTGCTTACAACTTAGCTTGTTGATTATGCTGTTGATTTATCCATTTACAATGATACCATTTGATCATGGCAGAGGTGAAGGGGGTTAGGAAGGGCATACTCGACCCTAAAATGGATTTTCTAGAGAAGTAACATAAAGAACTACAGTTCTTTCATATTTGTACAGAACTCATTGTTTTATTTTGATAATTTTATTTATTCAGGAAGTATAAAATTATCTTAAAAGAGTCCATCTCAATTTGCTCATCTTCCTTTCCTCAGTCTTAATGGGGAGAGAGTAGACAGAATGGAAGGAAGTCATTATGGCATGAATCAGGGCCCACTGGGTAGGAGTCAGGGCCCTGGGTTTGCTTGTTTATTTCTCCCCTGTTAATCTTAGCTAATGCCTTGAGTTCTCACTAGGTGCAGGCACTTTGCTGACCGTAGCAAATGCATTGTGTCATTTAATCCCTTGATACTCATACAGCAAAAATGTATGCCATTGTGATCCCCTACCATGAACACACAGAACAGAGCCTCTGAAGCAGCTTCGGGCACATGTTAAAATATGGTGGAGGTGGAACTGGAACTCAGGTCTGTCTGACAAAACAGAGGTTTTTACCACTAAATTCAAGTTGTGTAACTCTACAAGCATGGACTAGGTGGTTTCTATAATTCCTTCAGCTCTTTTTATAATTCCTAATCCAATTGCAAGCTTATGGGGGCGAGGAGTGGTAGGGAAGAAGTCCAGTCTATGAAATGGTATTTTTTTTCAGATATCAGTGTGGGCTGTTTTACAACACCAATTCATTTATTCAAAATATGTTGAGTATCTGCTATGTGCAAAGGCATTTTGGAGCCCATGCATCACATCAGTGAGCTCTTCTTCCTTAGACTTTCCCATAGCAAGCAGAGAAGTCCTGAACTTTTTTTGCCTTATGTAGGGGTGGAGGGGGAGTTTGGTGCTGGGAACCTTGCTGGTCCCACACCAGCAAAGGCAAGACATACTCAGATTAGTTCATAGGCACCTTAGTGTCATGGTACAGCAGCACACTTGGATCTTACCATTGTTGCTTGGGGTTAATGATAAAATGGCTTTGGGTCTGGAAATGGACAGTGTCCATGAGCTTGATGGTCCTATATATAGATGGACATCATGTATCATCAGCCTGCAGCCCCCTGTCCCCCACTACTCCTGCTGCTTATAGAAGCTAAACAAGGACCTTCTTATCTCTCCTATGGATAAGTTCTTGACGATGGCAATGGAGCCCAGTATCCCCTAGTAACTACATCATTGGCTAAACCAGTGGTTTTTCAAATATGCTCTTTGAGACACCCATAAAGTAGACTGACATTTTGTTGGTAAGAGTAGAAAATGGTGTTCCTTTATAATTCATGGGGAAAAAATAGGCCACTGGATATAATTTTTTCATTTTAAAAATTCGTATATAGATAGATAAGAACAATTTAAAATTGAGAAATTATATACATATTTGGCTTCTACTAGCAAGTAACAAATGAAATTATTAGTGGCTCTACATATACACAGACACACACACAAGCAGGAAAATAACTGATCAGATTTAATTCAGTAGCTTGCTTTTTGTAGATTTATGATAGTGACTTTATATGTGCAAATATGTTTGCTGAAGAAAATGTCTCTTCCACTTTTCATGACAAAATTCCATTCATTCAAGACCAGTATAGCACATCCCAAATGTTTCAGTGCAGTTTTGATCTTTAATAGCTTCAGAAGTATGGAATTACAAACATTCTCCCAAAATATCATTTGAAAGTTTATTTAAATTTCCCTTACACTTATTTACATTTGTGAATTTTGAAAATCAATATTTAATTGTATTTGATTGTTTTTGTCCTTCTGATTGAAGATGGGAAACACTGACTAAAAGACAAAAAGTTAAAATTAAATATGTATTATTAAAAATTTAAGTAGGAAAGAAATTCAAATGATTAAGCTTTCAAAGGTGATTTTTTTTTTTTTTTTTTTTTTTTTTTTTTTGTGAGTATAGTGTTTCTTCTGCAGAAATGAATCCTTGAAGCTCTAGTAAGACTTTTGGGACACGTAGTTTAATGAGCAACTACTTTGTGCCTGGGACTGCACTATGCACTAGAGATTCTAGAGATTAACAGAAAATAATAATAATATAAACGGTAACAACTAATTCTGTCAGAGAGGGAAGAAAATTCCACTGGGGAA
>CM052436.1:138979708-139025654 GCA_028533085.1 Varecia variegata | reverse complement strand
TGCTCACCCACTAGTCCAGTATGGCTTTTGGTGGCTTTCTGCTCAGTGGTTCAGGAGCCTACCATCTTCATTGTGCAGCTCTATGTTTGTCTCAAAAGCAAAAGAAGAAGGGAAATTGCAAGCTCAATAATAAGCTCATTATCCCTCAAATATAAATTCTCATATAATTTCTAGTCACATTCTTTGGGCCAGTAAGCATTAACGTGGCTACACCTGGATGCAGGTGGAGATGGAGATACTATCCTGGGCTTGGTTCTAGCAATCGCCTTACGATCTGGAGGAGCTAAAACTGTTTAGTCAATGACTGGTCATTTCTGCCATAATGGTTAATTAGCCTAAGGCGATGGACGTGTGTTTTTGTGTGTGTGTGTGTGTGTGTGTGTGTATTAGTATGAGCTGACACTTGGGGGATTGTAACTTGTAAAAAGTATATAGATCCAGTTGCCCCTTGTTGCTGTCTTTCCTGGTTGAAGATGATTACTGTTTCTCTTTTCTTTCTTTCCTTTTTAATGTTGTATTTTAGTTTATTTTAGTATATTTTTAGGATTTTTTTTTATTTCAGCATATTATGGAGGTACAAATGTTTAGGTTACATATATTGCCTTTGCTCTGCCCAAGTCAGAGCTTCAAGCACTTCCATCCCCCAGACAGTGTGCAGCGCATGCATTAGGTGTGAATGTACCCATCCTCTCTCCCCCTTCCCACCTGCCTGACACCCGATGAATGTTATCACTATATATACACTTAAGTGTTGATCAGTTAATACCAATTTGGTGGTGAGTACATGTGGTGCTTGTTTTTCCATTCTTGGGATACTTCGCTTAGTAGAATGGGCTCCAGCTCCATCCAGGATAATACAAGAGGTGCTAGATCACCATTGCTTTTTGTGGTTGAATAGAACTCCATGGTATACATATACCACATTTTATTAATCCGCTCATGTATTGATGGGCACTTGGGTTGTTTCCACATCTTAGCAATTGTGAATTGTGCTGCTATTTCTCTTCATCTTCTATCTCACCCCCGCCTTAGTATCAGTGTGATGAAAACTGTGAAAGAAATCATTCCAAGCTCTCCAATGCTTTGAAAGGTATAGAGCACCCAGACCCTAACAATTTTACTTTGTACTACTTTTACCAATTTCAAATGATGAATATGTGGAAACTTAATACAGAAAGAGGCCAATTTTCTTTTGCACCAATACCCTGAGCCATGGTGCAAAATCATTGGAAAATTAAAGAAATCTAAATCTTGTTGAAAATTAAAATATTTTAAATTCTAAAAGTAGTACAAATTCAATGTAGAAACTCCAACAACGAAGAAGACATAAAGAAAGAAGTATAAATAACTCAAAATCCCCTTTCTAATCAATGATTTCCATAACATTTTTGAGACTTTTTTTGTTAGTGGGGGGTGCACAAAAATGCAATATAAACATATAATTTTAATTATCAGACCAAACTATAAAAATGTTTTATAACATTTTTTACTTAGTGTATTGTGAGCATGATTCCATGTTACTTAATAAAACTCCATGTCATAATTTTTAATGATTGAGCACCATTCCATTATTTATTTAACCAGTCCCCTACACTCAGCATTTAGGTTGTCCTTTCTCCCTATTTTGCTACAGCAAACAAAGAGAAAAACATCTTTGTTCGTATGTCTTTGAGCATTGATTCATTTATTTCCTTAGAGTGACTTTTTAGAAATTGGATGGTGTGTTTCAATTTTGGCACATATTGACATATGGTCTTCCAGAAAAGTTATACTACTTTACTTTTCTATCAGCAATTTAACATTACATGCAATTCCTCTCACTGGTACCAGCATTATCCATTTATTTCATTTTTGCCACTCTGATGGGTAAAATATGACACCTACGTGATTCTGATTTTATTACTTTGATAACAAGAGTGAGGTTAATCACATTTTTCTATATTTACTGGCTGTTTGTATAGTTTCTTTTTTTTTTTTTTTTTTTAATTTTTTTTTTTTTATTTCAGCTTATTATGGGGGTACAAAAGTTCTGCATAGATATATTGCCCATGTCCCTCCCAATCCCCCGAGTCCGAGCCTCAAGCGTGTCCTTTCCCCAAACAGTGCACATCGCAGTCCTCCTGTAGGTATACACCCATCCCCGCCCCCACCCCCCTTTACTCATTTTTACATTGATTTATAACAATTTTTTATATATTAAAATGTTCATAATTTTGTTTATTGTTGTCATGCAATTTGTCTTTTTTAAATTTATAAATTCTTATTTTATGTTCATAGAAGTTCTTTAATGTTGTCCAATCTATTCAAAAACCTTTTAGCGAACACAGGCATGGAGAAAATCATCAGCCACTCTCTCACATTTTATCAATTAATTTACTTTTGTGCAGTATGGGAATATAACTCCCTATTTTATACCATGGTTAGAAATGATCTATCCTCTCTGAAAGGGATTGTATCCTCCATAATGCAGTAAAGAGAAATTTTATAGGGTAGACAGGATGTACAGAAAATAAAGTAAATAAAACAGCCACAAATCACACTCCATTGGTGATTGCCTTACTTATACACAGATGGCATTTTAGGTTGTATACTTGTCATCAGATAGAACAATTATTTTTTGTTATTATTAGCAAGAACAGCCTAGGAAGGCTTAGCATCAAGAAGTGAAGAGTTATGGAAGTGGAAGATAGCCTCTGTCCCCTCCCAAACAGCAAAACTTTAAACTGTGAAACTCCTGTTTGTGGGTCTTGAGCCAGCTACTGTGTGTGGTCTGGTAGGGTGAGTAGCTGGAGAAGGCTAGGAAGTTACCTTTGGTCTCCTCTGGAAGTGAGCTGAAAGTATTGTGTAGAGCAGAGGTGATCTATGCACAGTCTGGATATTTGGAGCTCCCCCTATAGTCGTTAAAGTCAGTGTGATACAAAATGCCACTATAAATTATATTGATAGCAGTATCAGTAAGGTGATATTTAGTCCTTTACATGGCCCTAGATGTTTTTACAGTGTGCCATCCATGGGTAAATAGGCAAAGCCATTTGACAGATCTATTTAGTACAATGGGTGAATCTGACACGTTTTGAAAAACTGAAATTGTATCCATTTGTCAAGAACAGTGGCTACTTATTGTGTTTTATTACTCCATGTAGAACTAGATGACATTGCAGGCAGCAAGATGTTATCTCATTTGACCCCTGGAGTTGTCCACAAATGGAAGGAGCTGCCTCATCAGGTAGTCAAATCCTTGTCCCCAAGAGTGTCATTAAAGATCCTATTTATCATTTCTGTAATTCCCAATTATCATTTCTGTATACACTAAGGCATCCAGATTATTATAAAGAATTTCTAACAATATATTGGGATAGTTTTGAATATTTTTATTTGATTAACCATAATCTTCTAGTTATAATGACTGTCACCATTTTGACCATTAAATTATGCCCTTATTTTCTCTTGCAGCCTAGCTGTGTAGTCTTGAGCAAGTCACTAACCTGTGTTATAAGAAGTAGAAAAACTATATGCCTTTAAGTACTGCAGAAAGGGCCGGGTGCGGTGGCTCACACCTGTAATCCTAGCACTCTAGGAGGCTGAGGCGGGTGGATCATTTGAGCTCAGGAGTTCGAGACCAGCCTGAGCAAGAGCCAGACCCCATCTCTACTAAAAAAATAGAAAGAAATTATCTGGACAACTAAAAATATATATAAAAATTAGCCAGGCATGGTGGCGCATACCTGTAGTCCCAGCTACTCGGGAGGCAGGAGGATCGCTTGAGCCCAGGAGTTTGAGGTTGCTGTGAGCTAGGCTGACACCACGGCACTCTAGCCCGGGCAACAGAGTGAGACTCTGTCTCAAAAAAAAAAAAAAAGACTGCAGAAAGAAAGATGAGTGGTGATGTGTTTGTGGACTCTGCCAATACTCCATGAATATATCTAATTCACTTCTGTCTCTAGACAATTTACATTCATAGAATAAATAATGGTTAGTATGATGAGTCCAAGTAAATGAGAACCTATGTAAAGGTTCCATACACACCCCAAAATATGGGTGGATTTTCATGTGCAGTGCGAATGTCAGAAAGCATTATTCTCAGATTATAAAGGAGGTGGTAGGAAGACCAACCAACCTGAGGAGTCTCTGGGTTGTGAATTAAGAGATTTCATTCCCTGCTGTGTTTGCCCCACAACTGGCCACAGGCACTCTGGAGTTCTGTAGCAGGAACCCCCACCTTATACCCTGTAGTTAGTAATAAATTGCACCATAGAATTAATAGCTAATAATAGTTATAGTTACAATAAATACCATTTATTTAATGTCTCTAATCTGTTAAGTATTTTATAGTCATAACATATTGAGGGGTACTGTATTGTTTTGTTTTCAAGTTAGTTTGAGATTTTTTTCAAGCTTTATTGAAGTGTAATTGACAAATAAAAATTGCATATATACAAAGAATATAAGGAGATGATTTGATATATGTATACATTGTGGAATGTTTACTACAATCAAATTACCATGTCCATCACCACATATAATTACCATTTTGTGTGTATGTGTGTGTGTGTGAGAAAGAGAGACAGAGGGGTGGGTGAGGACACCTAAGATCTGCTCTGAGCACATTTCAAGTGAACAATGCAGTATTATTAACTACAGTCACCATGTTGTGTGTACATTTGCTCTGAGGGATACTATATTGTTGTGGTTAGGAGTATAGTTTCTCAAGCTTGGTAATCCTGGGTTGGAATCTCATCTGTACTGCCTGTTAACTGAGTGATTTTGGTCCACGGTTTATACTTTATATTCCTTGGGATTTTTCCTATAAAAACATAATAATGGATTATTGTCCGATATGTGGAATATTTGTTGAATCAACAACATATGCTTAGTAGAGATAGTAAGTGTGACACAGTACTGTATTATACATATCATTATTCTCTGTTAATTCTTGCAGTCATTTAAGAAGTCAGTAAAAATAACAATAATAAAGTTTTATAAGATGCTTAGGATGTGCTAAGGATTTGACATATCTCATTTAATCTGTACCACCACATTATTGTGTAGATATTATCTTCCACTTTTTTTCTTCAGAGCAAACTGAGGCTCATCATGATTGCTTAGCT
This sequence comes from Varecia variegata, assembly GCA_028533085.1. Lineage (NCBI taxonomy): Eukaryota > Metazoa > Chordata > Mammalia > Primates > Lemuridae > Varecia > Varecia variegata. Next base: position 139,020,546 of record CM052436.1, on the reverse strand, counting down.
TGCTCAAGGTAGGAACTGAGGTCTGAATCACTCCAAACATGTGTTTTCACTACACAACGTCTACAACTCTATTTCTCAATTTGTTTGTTCTTATTGTTATTTTTAACTTCCAAGCAGCTGACTTGAAATTCCTTTCTTTATTTGGGGAATTTTTTACTTTATCAGTCTTGGTAAGGGATAGTGACTTCCTCCCACTGTGTAAAGTGGAAATACTAGATACATTGTTCACACTCTTTCTCAGTCTCCCTTGCCACTGGAAGACAGTCAGGTTACATAGGATGGGCCAGTTACACTCATATCCTAGATTTTGAATTAGAAATCAAATATGAGGAAGCAAGGAAGTCAGAGGATTCTTTCCAGAGGTCATAGTGGTAGCAACAGTTACTAGGTCATCATCCTGCAGCCCATTCCTTTTGGTTCAGCAAGACAACTGGGACATAAAACTTCACTTCCGTAAGATTCTGTAATTTTGATAGTGTGGGCTTGGCTTCTGGCTCTTTACTCTGCCTCCATTCCTGAGACCTAACCAATAACCTTTCAAAAAATTTATTTTCTGTTCAAATCAGTCATGTCTTGTTCCTATTTATTGCAAATAAGCGGGAAGGTGTAATATGTTCCTTTTAAGGGCAAAGGGCAAGAAAGGAAGTTCCCTGAGCATCTGAGAGTGAGGAAAATGAAGGAAAAACTGAAGCCAGTTGTGCTTGTTTTATACTTTTATCTGTGGCTGCCTCTGCTTCAAAAACCTAATGCTAAGCATCACATCTGTTTTTGATTTAATTTTTTAAAATGACAAATAATAATTATACATCTTCATGGAGTACATAGTGATGTTTCAAAACATGTAATGTATAGTGATTAGATTAGGGTAATTAACATATCCATCATCTCAAACATTTATCATTTCTTTGTTTTGGTAACATTCAGTATCCTCCTTCTACCTGTTTGAACCTATATATTATTGTTAACTCTAGTCTTCTTACAGTGGTATACCCAGGTACAGGCAGGTGAGGAAACCCAGTGATGGCGATCCAGTGGTCTGTTGTGTTGCCACACAGATGTCCTAGCAGGTGAGAGATTTCATTCAATATGTTTGTCATTTGAGGCTACATCATTCCTCTCTTTGGGGATCAGCTTCTGCTGGGTGGCACAAAATATGCTTAACCAAGATACAAATGGACAGAAGTGAAAGATGCCAAAATCAGCTACAGGAAAAAAAAACCATAAGAATATATATTTTATGTTATTTTACAGTGTTAGGACCTGACACACAATATGAGTCTTTGAAGAGAAAGGTGTGCATGGAAAAGTTGAGTTTCCATGTGTTAACGTGTCCTTTATCTGTCCTAATGATGATGACGAAGATGATGATGGTGATAGCATCAGTAACATATAGCCGTTTCCTAGATAAATGTAGATGCAGGGCACGTCATCTTAATGACCTTTTGTCTCCACTGCAACCATATAAAGTAAGCACTATTATTATTAAAATCTTCTCAAGGTTTAAAAAATTAAGGAATTTATTCTGGATCACGATTGGGTGGTAGAACAGCCATAGCTGGACATGAGATCTGCCTGAATTATATCTTATGATGAAGAGCCATTTAATTATTGCCAGTGCAGTGGAACATATACCTAATTCTGACAGATTCTGACTCAGAAGCTCTGGGGTTATTGGAGAACAATTCAGTGCAATTGAAATGAGATGTCTTTATATAAAATAGATAATATAAGGGAAATTATTTTAAAGTATATTGGCATTTTGCACTGCACTGGTTCTATTGGTAACTGTTGACTAATTCACTGACATGAATCCTAGTCCAATCTCTAACTCATCTCATACAACCTTTGACCGAATTGAGTCATCTCTGTTTTTTTCTTACAAACATAAACTGAACATCCAAAACATGCCCACCATCTTGTAAATATGTGTCCTAAGTTGTATAGGGACTGAGTAAGAGTGAGAGAGGGGAAAAGATACACACTAATAAATCTCTCAGCATGAGAGATATAGTCATCAACTTTTGTATCTTTTATATTGTTGATTCCTCTTAGAATTTTCTAATACCAATTTGTATTTTTTATAACATTTTTAGTTAACATTCATAATAGACACATAATAATTGTACTTATTGATAGGGCACATAGTGATATTTTGATACATATAATGTATAATGATCAGATCGGGGTAATTCGCATATCCATTGTCTCAAACATTTATCATTTCTTTTTCAGGGAAACGTTCAATATCCTCCTTCCTGCTATTTGAAATTATGCAATATATTACTGTTCACTGTAGTCATCCCACAGTGCTATGGAACATTGGAGGTATTTCTCCTCTCTAGCTGTAATTTTGCATTCTTACAAATCTCTCCCTACAGGCCTCTGCCTCCTACTCTTGCCAGCCTTTAGTATCCTCTGTTCTACTTTTTACTTCTATGAGATCAACATTTTTTTTTTTTTTTTTTAGCTTTTGCTTATGTGTGAGAACAGGAGGTGTTTAACTTTCTCTTCCTGGCTTATTTCACTTAACATAATGTCTTCCAGTTGCATCCATGTTGTCGGGAGTGACAAGATTTCATTCTTTTTTGTGGTTGAATATCATTCCATTGTGTGTATTTGCCATATTTTCTTTATCCATTCTTCTGTTGTTGGACACCTAGGCTGATTCCATACCTTGGCTGTTGTGGATAGTGCTTCAATAAACATGGGAGTGAAGATGTCTCTTCGATAAACTGATTTCCTTTCCTTTGGATAAATGCACAGTAGTGGGATTGCTGGATAGTATAATAGTTCTATTTGTAGTTTCTTTTTTTAAGGAACCTCCATACTGTTTTCCATAGTGGCTGTACTAGTTTACATTCCCACCAACAGTGTATATGTATTTTTTAATATATCATTTTTATTCACAAAATATTTTTATATATGGTTATTATTTATATTGTCATCTAACAGATGATATATATTTATATATCATCTAACAGTGATACTAATTACAGACTATTGAAAAACTCATTCAACTCTACATTTTTATCCCCAAATTATGAAATAAGATAGGAAATAAGGTGGAAAGTGAAAAATCTCTATATATCTTTCCTTTGGTTGGGGTGAGGAGCTAAACTTAATATGACCTGGTTGGCATTTCTTGTTACATTGAAATGCTTTCCTTGGGTCATATGAGCACCTCCCATTAAGGCAAATGACAGCCTTGAGTGCAAACTTAAAAGAGGAAAAATGAAAAGCTTTTAGGTAATGGTAAAGTCAAAGTATATACATTTTTGGCAATGAAAAACAAATTTCTTCTTGAAAAGTTCAACCACTATAAGTTCAATGGTGAAAATCTTTCTATGTACAGATAAAACTTCTTCCCATAGTTTGGGAAATTTCATCGGTAGAAACTGATGCTAAGTACACTTATTTCATTTCTCTCTGTTTTTTTTTTTCTTCTTGCTGTATTGAGATTAAAGTCTGTAGCAGAATTACATATTAAGCAGTCTAGGAAATTGATATGACATTTTATCTAAATCTCCAAAGTAAATTTTAGATGAAGATGCTCTGAAAGTCACACAAGAAAAAAAAATCTAGAAATATTTTTATATTATCAAATGTACTGTAATAATGAAAGCAAATCTTATTTCTAGCTAATAAAACATAATTCCTTAGGTGGTGTTATATTATGGCAGAAAAGGAATTTATATCATCTGCTGTTTCTATCCTAAAAATAATGGGAAGTGGGGATAAAGGACTATATTAATTGTTTTGAATTGAAGTTGTAGTTTTTAGTAGTGATTCTACTTAGTGAGTCTTCTGAAGCAAACGTATCTCATTTACCATCACCAATAAATACGTACTTGTGTAGTTTTACATATAATAAAACATTATAATGTATATTATTTTAAATGATTTATATTAATATATCTATTCATCTTTGTATCATAGTATATAACTATATTCCCTAAATAAATAAAAATATACTTATTTTCAACTTGTAGCTTAAAAAGGGCTCTGTGTTCAAACTCATGCAAATATTTATGAGGTGTTAATTAAGTACAGGTACTGCACTAAGCAGGAGAGATATTGCTTTAGTGATGGAAAATGCCCTTGTCCTCTGGAGCTGCTATGTATATGAGAGAAGTATTGGGCTAAACAAAGTCAAACTCTTTGTTTGCTACAGAGCTTCTTAAATTGTCTTAGTGAATTATGAGTCTCTGAGAAGGAGCTGTGATGAACAGCAGTTCCCAAATTTGTTTGATTATGAATCCTTTCCTTCATGGGCTCTTTCCTAGGAGACATGATCCAGTTAGCACACATTCAGAGATTCTAGTATTTTGTAATAATTATTTTCTATTAAGCAACTATATGACATTATTCTGGATATTTTGGAGATTATAGTGAGGTACATGAGCACCATGATTATAAGGAAATCCAGTTTAGGGAGAGAAAACAAGGAGTTACAATTTAATATACTAAAAGTATATATGCATATATGTAAATATAATTCATATAGTATGCATACATGCATATGCCTATATATAGGTATATGTATACATAAGTATATGTACATATATGCACATATGCAATACATATATATATACACACACACATATATAAACACAGGTATAAGTGAAATTCTCAACTTGGGTGCTCAGAGCAGGTTTTACAGAAAAGATCTAATGTGAACTGGGTCGGCCTTCAACAAGTTTACTAGGTTCTGACTTTAAGATAAAATGAAGCATTTCAACTAGTCAGTCAGTCTGACCTTGATGGAACAACATTCCATCTGGCAGGAATAGTACATTAAAAGTGCAATTGTAGGGATGCCCAGATTGTAACCTTTCCAGTTCCTGGAAAGTGTTGAAACATCTCTCTTCTCTAGGGTATCTCAAGTGAAATGTACGTAAAATAAACAGAGGCCAGTGCTTTTTTTCTTTGCACACTGCTTCGATTCTATAACAAGTAACAATCTCGTAATCTGTTTAAGATTGTCTTTAGGAGGTTTCTTAGCAATAGGAATAGAAAAGAAAGATTTCTCTTTCTGGGGTTCTGTTCTCTGTCCATGAACAAGAGAAGGTGCCAACAGACCAACAAGGTCACAGGTATCCGCAGCAGGAGGGGTGTGGGGTGATAATAATACTCATCCTACTGAGAAGTAAATAGATATCCAAAGAAAGACTTCAACGATATGCTACAACTTTTATATATTTTATATACTTTGTACACTAAAGATGTCACTTTAGTGGGCCCCTTCGGTAGAAATGCCAGTATGTTTTTGCCAGTGTGTGGCAGAATCTTAGAGGTAAAATTGGGGATAAAAGTGGAAAACTGCCTTTAAATTCTAGCCCCTTGAACAGGAACACACAATAGGTTTTCAATAATCTTAGCAATCATGCTTGTAATAATGACTATCAGAATAACTGCACCTTTCTGTCAAGGGGAAAATATATTACCACATTCATTTTCTTTCTTTAACCTTACGACTTGGGTTATTTTTATTTTCATTTTACAAGTTATGTAAGTGAGGCTCAGAGATGCTAAGTCATTTGGCCGAGGACACACAGCTAATAAGAAATACGTTTGAACCCTTTCTGTCAGATCCTGAAGACCACAATTTAAGGCCTTCAGCATCTACCTCAGAGCCTTGGAATGAATTAATAAAAACATCTTGATAGTCAGACTGACCAAGCCATTATATTAGGTTAAGCAAAGTGGGAAAATGGCATAATAATATTTGGACAGTTAATATAAGAATTTACTTACATCTGAGTTACCCAAATAATGTTCAGCTCATGATAGCTTTGTGATTACAATCATTGAATGGAAATGGAGATATTTTGCTGTTTGGAATAAGATTACCCATTGAGTCAAATATATATTTATTCCTAGACCAATATCATTTGAGGAGCAGATGACATTGAAATGCCAGCTAGTAGTGCTCCAATATAGTTCATCATGTCAGCACAGCCAACAATTTAAAATGTTCTGAGTCTATAATATATGCACCCATAAAGCATATTTCTAATCAATGCAAATAATATTTTCCTCTGCTAAACCAGAGTTAAATTATAACATGCAGCATAAGATTAATGGGCCATTTTTTCTTCATCACTTTGTTAAATGACTTAGTTTGGAAACCATTCAGAAGGATGTGAATTGGAGCTGTGCTGAGCAGTTGGAATGAGATTCTGCTTTTGATGAAAGTATTCCCACGCCTGCCCCCTACTTCTAGCTTCTTAGAAAAGAAGAGAAAGTTTCTTCTAGAAAACATCACACGTTTATAAGCTGGCTCATAGAATATGCATGGAGAAATTGTGTGTCTTCTAAGCTAAGCCTATCTTGGCATATAAAGGAATTTTAACCTACCATTTCATAAAATGAACATTTGATTCTGAGCTGAGGTCTTATGTCATTTGACTCCTGGATCACTTTCATGAATAGATTTTGCTTGAGACTAAGTTGGAGCTCAATATATTAATATTATCCACAGTGCAGTCTGTCTAGCTGATATGCATAATCTAAAATGCAAGCTGCTTGAGGGCAGGTCTATACCTGTGTCATCAGTACAGCCCTGGCTCTGAGCTCAGTGTCCAGCATTTAGGAGACGTTCAATAAGTATTTGTAACTGAGGTTTGCTTCCCACCTTTAGAGAGAGGCAGGACACCTATCCACACTTGTGTCCAGTGAACACTGGATACCAGAATCTTGCCACATTATTGTTCAATTCCCTTTGTGTGCAGGCTGACGGGACAATTTCGTTACTTAGAATGCCCATCTCTTCTCATTTTCCTGTAGAAAAACTCTTCTTCCTTGAATAGTTAAGTCCCATTATTGACTCCTTGAGATTGAATTTATTACCTCCTTGCAAAGACAATTTATTTCTTCATCAACTGCGCTTATGTTATGTATGTGTGCGCACACACACACACACACACACACACGCTCTATGACAACAGTTATCACATTGTATCATAGTTATTTACTTAAGTGTTTGCTTGCTCAGAAAGAATTCTTGAGTGTGGTGCATTTCTTTTCGACTTTTATCAGCAGCAAATTACTCCAACAAATAGTTGGTGCTCCTAAGATGCTGGCTGAATTGAATCACATTATATTGCCAATATATAGATGATAATATGCCTTTGTTCTTCTGACTTCCAACTAGGAAGTCAGCTGGAAACTAGCCTGAAAATTTCTGTTCACACAGCTGAACAGCTTCTTTAGTTATTGTATATGGGAGGCAGTGCTGCATGTTCTAGTAGTTCCGAAGGTGTGGTGCTCAGACCAGCACATCAGCATTATGTGGAAATTGGTTAAAAATGCAAATCTCTGGGCCTTGCTCTAGAACAACAGAATCAGACATTCTGGGATTTGAGCCGCCACGCCTGTGTTTTAACAAATTCTTCAGGTGATTTTGATGCACACTGAAGCGTAAGACCCATTGGTTGAAATCAACAGCTTAAGGTTTAGGCTCTGGACAGACTCCCAGGCTGCACTCAACCACTACAGTGATCTTGAGCAAGTGACTTCTGATAGGCTCTCACCACTTTTGTCCCTTGCTTTGCTAATAGGAATAATTGCATTAGATTAATGCATTCACTGCTCTCCGGAGAATGTCTGAAACAGAGTACGTGTTCCATAAATGCTAGCTGTTACCATTGTCATCACTCAGAACTTAGTGACTCAGCCTGAACACACATTTCTAATAAATGTAATAACGTGGTTTGTAAAATTAGCAGCTTAGAAGAAATATAGTAAGAAATTCATTAGAAGGGTTTCAGCAGGAAATCAGTGATACACTGAAAGAGATAATTTGAACAAGATGTAGGGAAACGAGATAGTGTAGCATTATGGGGTCAGTAAAAGCTTGGCTACTTTTATCATTCTAGGCCTGCGGGAGGAGAGAGAACCAAGGCATTGCTGGAGAGTGGGGGCCTCCCCATAGAGGCTCTGACCTTAAATTGAGGATGCAGCCAGCCCTCAGCAACTTGCCAGGAAGGGAGTCAAAATAATAAACAGCCTAACTTCACTGTTCTCCCACGTTTTCTTCAATATCCCATGGGTACCCTCCAGTGGTTAACCCAAAGAGAAACCATAAAGTAGGGACACCCATTAAGGCAGGCCATGCAAAGCAATCTAGGGCACAGAAACGGATGGAAAAAGAATCTGGAAGGGGGCCAGGCGCGGTGGCTCACGCCTGCAATCCCAGCACTCTGGGAGGCCTAGGCGGGTGGATTGTTTGAGCTCAGGAGTTCGAGACCAGCCTGAGCAAGAGCAAGACCCCGTCTCTACTAAAAATAGAAAGAAATTATATGGACAGCTAAAATATATATAGAACAATTAGCCAGGCATGGTGGCACATGCCTGTAGTCCCAGCTACTAGGGAGGCTGAGGCAGGAGGATTGCTTGAGTCCAGGAGTTCAAGGTTGCTGTGAGCTAGGCTGACGCCACAGCACTCTAGCCCGGGGAACAGAGTGAGACTCTGTCTCAAAAAAAAAAAAAAAAGAATCTGGAAGGGCCAATAGGGCATATTTGCCACAAGGGGGAAGCCTTCTGTACAGTCACTTGCCTTTCTCATGTAGCTGCCATCTCAGAGGCATAGAGGAACAAGTGTTTACTGCTGACTTGGCAGATCCAGGAGGCTTCAGGGTAGACCTGGCATTTGAATCAGGCTGAAAAGGAAGATTTGGATCTTAATGGAGAGTATGGAGTGGGGACTGGTGAAGAACCAAGGAAAAGGGCGAGTTTCATCCCAAGTAGAGAGAAAGCAATGGCACAAAGACAAGACAAGGCAGGGCATGTGGTACAGACAGCAAATGTTCTTCATGTGACTGGGGCAGAAATGGAATAGTGGAAGGGTAGACTTCAGATGGCGTCAATATTTGAAGAACATCAGCATTCCCTGCTTGAACCTCAATTTCCCACTTCCACTCTCTTCACCATATCTGGGAGAGTGAAAGTGAATGTGACTCGGGTGGGGAAAGAGAGGAGAAGGGTGGGTAGGAAGGCCCTGGGGAAGCTGGGTACGTGATGGGTGGTTTTGCCACAGCGAAGCATGGGCAAGTGCGTGCGACAAATTCAGGCTGAGTTCTTGACTCCCTGACTTCCGTCAAGTTACTTAAACCCACTAGGCTTTAGTTTCCCAATCTGTAAAATGGAGACAAAATCTGGCTTCCTCAAGTGTTGCTGGGGGGACGTAATAAGAAACGGAGGTAAGAGGTGGGTCCAGTAATGAAGTCCTAACACACACGAGCTTAGGTGATGGTGATGAGTAGCACTGGCTATGTGCCGGTACTGCATGCGTTCTGTACGCAGCTTTCTTCGCTTAGCTTTATCTGTTTCTATAGACAAGACACTAGTGATGACTCACTTTTGAGGAAAATATCAAAGGGGAAACGTACCAGAGTATTAATTCTTAATGAGCCCGTCAGCTTTATACATAACACAAGGCATGCAAAATACCTGACAAAGAGCTGGGCATAAAATACTCAATTGGACAACTTTTGATGAAATATTAACTAAATAAAGAGGCAAAAACAAGTCGAGGACTTTTGGAGGGCATGTGGTAATAATAGTATTATAGTGTGATGTCTTTTGAAAGCTCTAGGGTCTCAAGAGACCAAAAAGAATACCATGAAAGGGGGAAAAGTTCTCAGAAAAACCAAGTTGCTAAGATTACAAAATGGGAAATCCTGAGAGGTCAAGTTACTCATAGGCCTTCTTAAAAATGGGTCCATGAGAAATATTTACAGTGATTGGATGCCAGGAAAAAGGAAAAACACTGGCTTCATAAACTGGTAATTTATTTTAGACAAACTGGCTAATGATAAAAATAAGGATAATTTGATGGACTTTACTGAGAGTTGCAGTGACCAAACTGACACTAAAGAGCCTAAACACCAAGATGTTCATGCTTTTAGTCAATGCATTTTGGAGGCAAGCAAACAGAGCATCTGAAAATTTAAGGGGCTTTTATCCAAGGTCACACAGTTAATTAGTGGTTTATGCAGGACATAAATTCATTCCTAAAATCCTCAGGTCAGCATCCTTTCAGAAGTCATATATTTGCCTTGTCAAAGATAGCATGAATTTACTTCCAGGAAAAATGCATAACAAAATAACTGGGGTAAGAAAGGATATTGATGTAACAGCTAGTGTAAGAATCCAAAAATAGAGATAAAAGGTAAAGCAGTTATTGGTTAGGAGAATGTATAAATTCGAATAGAAAAGGGGATATGGTTAGAGATGGCAATTTGAAAACAGGGAGTCCCCAAAAGTAAAATTTCAAATTACAAGCAGTTTGGGGTCCTTCAAGACAGGTTTTATAGATTGACCAACAGCAGGTTAAGAATAAACTATGGGGCTGACACAGAGAACAGCCTAGAAAGAGAGCATTGCAGAAAAGTCATATCTGTTTGAACTGACTGGGGGACATGAAAACAGTTGTTTTAAAAGCACAGAATTAATCCAATATTTGGTAAATAATACAAGGTATTTTGCATTTACATTAATTTATGCACATGAGCACCACTTAAAACTGAAAAAATGAACAAAAATCCATAATCCTGATACTATTTTGAAAAAACAAAAAGCTAACTTTTGCCTTGAGTAGGCAGGTTAAAGATGAGGCCACAGACATTTGGGAAGAGAGCATTCTTGAAAAAATCATATTACCATTTATTAGCTATACCAGATTTGGAAGGTGATGATTTAAAAAAAGAGAAGTTAACTATTGATTTTTAAAATGTAATGTGTTGGCCAAAAGAGAGAAGCTTGTAGAGACTTAGAGTGTTCTTTTAAGGATATATTTGAATGTCATTTCAAAAAATAAACACATTTCCCATAACAGTGCAGTGAGGTTAATGGGAAAATGCAGGTGAAAGCTTTTTGGCCCAAAGGAGTTCCATCAGGGCAAGGTATTATTGCTTAACACACCGCGACCCAGCCTTGTGAGTGCCATTCAGTGGCTATTTTTACACGATCCAGTACAACATTCACAGTATTTCTGCCGTTAGAAGCTGGCAAAGATAATTTTGTTTGCATTTTCATGATGCCTTCTCTATTTAAACTGAATAATCCCCTCATCTACTAAACTGGAAAGCAGTTTTATTCTCCAGGTTCAGTTTTCTTAACTCTTAGAGCTCTGAAATTAATGATAGGAATTGTATTATATTTGAATTTATTTTTATTGAGGAGTTAACTAAGGGTCATTTATGTAATTAAATATGAGTTAATGACAGATGCCAAAAAATGAATAATCAACAATCAAGTTTGCTTTTAAAATCATATGTATTAATTATATAACAAGTTCCATCTGAGAAGTAAAATTATTAATAGGTATAATTCAATTGTTTAAAGAGAATTTTTCTTTCTACCAGTTTAGCAATAAGCAAATTTAAGTCAGATAATTTGAAACAAAAATGTTTTCTTTTTTTTTTTTTCTTGGTTTTGTTTTGATTTCTAATATATATGAAACCTTTTGGGAGGCCTTTGGTAATACACCAAAATGAATGAGTTTTTAACTTTGTATTGCCTAATATTTCTCTTGCTTTAAATTTTTCCTTCCAGCTTTAATCTTTACTGCTTCCGTTTATCTTTACATTTAGAAATAATGTATTTTTCTCAAGATTGCAATCTCAAGGAAGTCCTCTTAATTTTCTCTTTGTTGGACTTTCCCCTTAGACCACTTACACATTTTTGTATGTTTCTAATTTTCTACACGTTTGATAAGAACTTTTCTGTCTTAAGAACTCTTTTTATTTGCCTCACCGAGATAAGATTTATGGGGATCTCCTTGAGCTTCAGCTGGAAAGAAAAACTAATTTTTTTATGAAAAGGCGAAGGCCTTTTCAGTATATGTATGTTACACTAATTTAGGAACTTCAATCAGACCAACCTGTTCTTAACCTCCAGATTAATGTCTACCACAAAGCGCATACTGCCAATACATAGCATTGCCTTGTGTTACTGCAAGTCTAGGGGAAATTGTTTTGTCTTTTGGCAAAGAACATTAACTTTTTATACATATTTTTAAAATGACAGCTACCCAAAATCAATCAGAAAGATGGTACATGAGTACAGAGAAAAAAAAAAAAAAAAACTAGGCAAGCCCAATGTCTGGGTTAAAACTTTTGGTTATTTAGAGAGAAAATTTGGATCCCAAGCCCAAATTTATAAGTTTTTAGGGTTATTGAAGTATTTGCCTTTAGTTTATAGATAACAAGTTTGAGTTATAGAAAATCAAAGTTAAATGAATTCAAAGCTTAGAACTAAGATTCTACTACCCCAAATACTTGGATAATCCTGTTCTGTAAACTGTTGTGAACCAACAATCATCATTTCTTTAAAATATAATTTTAAGAAGCCTATTTTTAATTGTTTTAGAAGTATTAGTTAGCATGCCAAGTAAATAATCGTCCATCTTTCTCCAAAAGTACATTAAAAGTTCTAACGCTTAAAAAAAATCTAGTTGTTAAATCTTATCCTTGAGTGGTCTACTTTGACTTTTCAAATTGACTTTTCTCCCTTTGTAGGTGTAAACAGTTGGTTTTGTTTGTCTGTCTGTTTGTTTATCTCTCATTGTAAAAGTTTCTGTCTTAAAAGCTGATTTCTATTTGCTGCCTTCCCATGGGTAACATGGGAACAATCACAATATTTTATCAATTTTGTTTCTGTTTAAATTTAGAGGTTATGTATTTCTACTGTGTCCTGCAATAATGTTAAATATTTTTTACAGTGCATATAACTCTTACCATATTGTTTATCTTCGTTTTTAGGATACCTAGACAAATTGGACTCTATAGCTTGGCTAATATTACCCTATCATCGACATATATTGTTCCTCTATTTTCTAATACATGTATTTTTAGTCCTGCCATTCCTCTGCCAGCTTTAATTCCTTTCTTCTCTCCTCCATAGCATCATGTAAGTCATTTGATATGCAATCTCCCAACCTATCTTGCACACTTAGTTTGTATATATTTTTGGAAAACTGGATTGTTTTGTGTTTACTAAGTTGTGCAAAAATAGTATTGACTAGAAACCTCATCCTATGTCTTAATTTTTCCCCACATATTTATAGCTTTAAAATATAAATAGGTCCCTCCATATGAATTTAGTTTGTTGCTCTGGCCACTGTCTCATATTTCACCATATGTTACGATGTTTTTCTTATCCGTTACCCAAGCTATGAGCACTTAGGCTGTTTTCAACACTTTACTTTCACCATAAAGCAGTAATAAACTCTTTTTACATGTCCCTTGGAGGAACATGGCAGAGTTGCTCTAGAGTTTACACTCAGAAATGCAATGGCCGAGGTAGAAGTTGTATACCTACCTTAATTCACAGATTATTGCCAAGAATAGCTTCACTGTTTACCTGCCACCAGCAGTACTTGACAGTTTCTCTTTCACCGTATCCTTTGCAACCACACAATATTAGTTTGCATTCTAACTTTTGGTAATCTGGCATATCTCAATGCATATGTAATTATTTATTTTCTCTTAGAGACAGGGCTTCTCTCTGTCACCCAGACTGAAGCACAGTGATGCAATCATAGTTCACCACTGCCTCAAACTCCTGGGCTCAAGTGATGCTCCCGCCTCAGCCTCCTGAGTAGCTGGGATTATAGGCATGTGCCACCATGCCTGACTAATTATTTTTAAGTTTTTATAGAGACATGGGTCTCACTATTTTGCCAGGCTTGTCTCGAACTCCTGGCCTAAATCCATTCTCCCACCTTGGCCTACCAAAGCACTGGGATTACAGGTGTGAGCCACAGGGTCTGGACTGTAATTTTTGTTTTAATTCTCCACTTTTCCGATTCTAATAATATTGAGTCTTCATATACTTTTTTGCCTTTCATGTTTCCCCTTCTGTGAATTGCCCATTCATGACTTGTGCTTGTTTTTCTATTAAACATGCCTTGTTTTCAATTAGATTTGAAGGAGTTCCTTTGTATTCAGATATGTCTGTTATCCATTTGTAGATGTTGCATATATCTTCACCCAGTCACTTGTTTTCAACTCTGACTTTGGTCCCCTGTATTGTACATAAATCTTCAATTTTAATATAGTCAAATTAATGAGTTTTGCCTATACAATATATCCTTTTTTAAAAAATCTATTTTATTCCTTACTCTGAAATAACAAAGATACTCTCTTGCAGTTTCTTTTTTTCTATGTTTTAACTTTCACATTTAGCTCTTAAACTCATTGAATTTTAGTTTTATACATACTACGAGATTGTGCAATATAGTGGTTAGTAGAATGGGCTCAGAGGACAAGACTGTTTGGGTTTTGATTGGACTTAAGCCCCAACTCTGCCATGTACTTCTTAGATTAGTCACTTCATTCTCATGCTTCAGTTTTCTCACCTGTAAAGTGAGGATAATAGTTTATGCTTCATAGGATTTTGTGTGTGTGTGAAAATTAAGCAATCTATATAAGATTTAGCACAATATAAATTATATTTCTAGGTTAGAATTCAGCTCTTTATCTCTTTATATAATGAGCCCGTTTCCCCAAAAGCTGTAATTCAACTTTTTTGACAGGACTATGATGCTACATCTTTCAAGTACTTCCCATCTATATATGTGTCTCTAATTCTAGCCCATCTGTTTAGTTGTATTTTCCATTTCTTGCAACAGCATTACAACGTCTTTAATCATCATGACTTCCTAATATATCTGAATATCTGGTAGGGCAAGTTACCCATCATCATCTTGCTTTCCAAAACTGCCTCAGTTATGTGGTGAACTTTATTCTTCCAGAATTAATTTCAGAATAACTTTTCATGCTGTCTCTCAAAAAAAAGTTTGGATTTTGATTGGAATTGTATTCAATTTATAGATTAATATGAGGAGATTCATATTATTAGTGTTAAGTCACCTCATCTACAACTGTGATATATATGATTATTAATCATGTACCTTCTCATAGAGAGTTGAACTTTTTACTATGAAGATTTTCTACATTATTTATTAGATGAAGCCCCATATTCTTTATCATTTTTTGTTGATATTACAAATGTATCTCATATTCTACCTGGTTATTGATTCTATTTGGGCTCTTTTCCTAGATTTAGTAGCTCATTTGTTTTCTCAGGTTTCCAAATAAATGACAAAAGTATCCATAAAAAGGCATTTTAATCTATTAATGATTTTACTCTATTAATCATTTTAATCATTTTAATCTTCTTAACCTTCTCTCTCTCTCTTTCTCTCCCCTCTCCTCTATCTTATGTTTGCCAATTCCAGTAATGTTGGAAATCTTTGTCTTGATTTTTTCTTTAAGGAAAATGTTAAAGTTTTTTAAAAAATTATTAGCAATATAATTTTCATTAGTATTATATGTGTGGCATATATTTTTGGTATATAGCCTTTATTAAAAAAGTAACTCTTATCTGGCTCAATATATTTATAAAATTTACTTCATCTAATAAGTTTTCAACATCATCAGGTGCTTTTAATTTTTTATATCTAATAACATGATTGTATGATTTTCTCCCTTTATTTAGGTTATGTAGTGATTCACATTAATGATTTGCTGATATTGACCCAAACTTGCATTTTCCAGGATAAACCTAATTGACCATATTCTATTATTGTGCTGAAAGGAAGATTGTGCCATCATTTTTGAAACTTCCTGTCACAAAATTTTTAAAATATTCTAAATTTCTATGGAATAATATTATATTCAGGTTTTTGGTTTCTAACTTATAAGGGACAGTTGATTAATTTTTTGTGTGTGTGTATTGTCCTTATTCAGTTTGATACCCTTCTTCTGCCTCCAACCCCCTCATTCTAACCTGGGGGCATTGAAATAGATCGAGGAGAATAGAAATGAGTATTATATCTTAAATCATATAATAGACTTGCACAAGTGGTTCCCATCATGCACTGAGGATGTTCTCCTGACTTTGATCTCACAGTGGACTCTTGAACCTGTATGTGCATGGGACACTTTTAAGAAGGGTAATACACAGTATGTCTCATTTATACCTTAGCATTTTTCCTATGTTTTAAGCTACCATACAAGGAATTAAAATTCATTTAAAACTATCTTTAGGGTTCAAAAAAAGTTTCTCTAAATATACCTTGTATTTTTACCTTGATGCATTTTTAACATCCTTATTGAGGCATAATTGATATACAAAGAACTGCCCATATTTAATGTGTGTAATTTGATGAGTTTGGAAATACATAAACATCCATGACACCATCACCACAATCAAGGTAATAAACATATTCAACAATTCCCAATGTTTCCTTAATGCATTTTTAATAATCAATAGCAACTGAAAGTAGACTAAAGATGTTCCTACTTATTGTAATGTATTCTATTTTTTAAATTAAATATACTAAATGCTTGAAAAAAAAAATACAAAGTATGAAGGGAAAATTCTTCATCACCCTGTCTCTCATCCTCACAGGTGAAACTGCTATAAAGTTAGGATATCAATTTTAAAATGTTCATCAGATGAGAATGGTTTTTAAAAGACCATGGGGATATTTGTTCATTGAAGGGTTATGTTGAAGAAGGTAGTCAACAGTCCAATCTCTGATTCAAAAATTATTGGCAAGAAGCAGTGCTCTAACAACATGGTCTCAAATCAAAGAACTATAGTTAGAACTAAAGAAAAAGTTATAGATCATCGGCTCCAAGTTCACATTTTTCATTTGAGGAATGTGAAAATCATAAATCATTGAATGATCTCCAGTTATTTCTAAGTAATTCCACAATGCTATTTCCCCCTAGTTGGACCATGATAAAGAGTGGAGTTAGAAGAATGAGAAGGAATAAGGCTATTTTAACTTTAAGGAATCATGGAAAGAGGAAGATTATTCACTGTAACATTTCCTGGTGGATGGAGCTCTTCTAGGAACTAGTGTCTCATTAAAGTAGGGAAATGCAAGACATTATCCCAAAGAGTGCAAAAATATATTTTCATTCAACCTTATTCAGGGCAAACATTTTTAAGTTCATTTGCATTACATGGTATTTTAGATTATAAAATTGCTTTGTCTTCAGGAGTCAGTTTCTTTCAGCCATGTGGGTTTGTTTTCAATTTATTCCTCTCTCCTTCTCTCTTTCTCCTTTTCTCCCTTACTCACGTCTTACTAGCCAATTGGAAAGAAAATTACATATACCTTACATATGCTAAACTGTGCAATAACAAAACCCAAAAATATAACTAATGTTTTTTAAAGATGGCAACAAGCAAGAACATTTTTCAGCCTCAGAATCTTGGGAAAGTGGAAGGAATTTCTGGGTTCTTTCTGTCTTAAAGTAGATTTGAAAAGTAAATTGGAAGCTAGCAGCTCTCTTTTCTAATGCAGAGATGCTAGTTGAGCCTTTATTTTGTTTCTAAGAGAACGGTCAGCTTACATGGTTCTTATTCAAGGTTATCTTTACCTTTGGAAATTAATAATGATGAACAGAATTCTGTGTACTTAGATGATGTCTTCTTTTCTTCTCATGGGCTGAAGGTACTTAAGCGTAAGTCCAGACCTATTTAATAACCCTGACATGGAAAAAAGGGGCAGATGGTTTTTTCCACATTTCACAGATGAGAATACTGAGGTTTGATGGGGCTGAATGACTCGGCCAAGGTCATTCTTTGAGGTGATGCCAGTGCCAGAAATAGCACCCCTATTCCCTTGCTCACCCTCATTTGATTCTCTGTCCACTGGTCCACTCCTACTATTTAAACTCACTGTACCTGCCCTCACATAGTCTCTGAAATGTCCTTTCATTAGGACACTAAGACTATGACAAGACTGGCCAGACACAAAGAATGCTGTGTAAAAGGATCAGTCTTTTTTATTGACCCTATCCCATAAAATTCCACAGCCACGCTGTATGAGAAACACGAGACATCCATTAAGATCACGTTCTCATTAGATCTAGCACGAACTAGATTGTGTGGAAATTAACGATATGTCTTGTGGCCTGACTGTTGAAATGAGTGCCTCGGCAGTCAGAGATGCATTGCTGCTCAGGTACATCAAGAATGCCCTTTGCTAATTGTTTCTCCCTCATTTCTTGGAGACTTTAAATTTGTGATTGACACCATATATTATAATTCAGTACCATTAGTCATCCATCTTGCACATATTTGCTGGAAAGAAAGTTGTCCAAGTCATTAAATACTCTCATGATTCAAAAGATTATGACCCTAGGTGGCAGCCTAGCAGGTAGCTTACCAGGTGTACTGAATCATTCCTGTTACAGACATTACAAGAACATGACCTCTGACTTACCAAGCTGTCTCTTCATAAAATGAAAATGGAACTGAGAGGGTAGGGAAAAAATTTGCATCTGGCTCCTGTAGTCATCTAAGGAGATGTTCATTTCTTTTTTTTTTTTTTTTTTTTTGAGACAGAGTCTTGCTCTGCTGCCCAGGCTGGAGTGCAGTGGCATCATCATAGCTCACTGCAACCTCAAATTGCTGGGCTTAAGCGATCCTCCTACCTCAGCCTCCCAGGTAGCTGGAACTACAAGTGCTCGCCACCATGCCTGTCTAATTTTTCTCTTTTTAGTAGAGATGGAGTCTTGCTCTTGCTCAGGCTGGTCTCAAACTCCTGACCTTGAGCAATCTTCCCACCTTGGCCTCCCAGAGTGCTAGGATTACAGGCGTGAACCACTGTGCCAGCCTAGGAGGTGTTCATTTTTAGCTGCTAAGCCTGCCCTTTGATTGGTGGTTACTCTAAGATCAATGGTAAAAAACAAACAACAACAACACCAAAACAAAATAAAACAAAACAAAAACCTCTACTGGACTCTTTGGAGACGTTTTTCTCTCTGCTTTCTGTCCCTCACATGCCCAGTAAAGGAAACCACCCACTTGGTCCTCTAATTATGTTGTGTCAATTACTATTAGGGGTAAGTTAAGTCTTCCCCTATGAACTCCTTCCCGACAGACCTGGGCCTTATTTTTCATTGCCTTTCCAGCAGATAGCGCAGTCTTTGGCTCTGATTAAAAGCTCAAAAATGTTAGTGAGATGGGTGGATAGGTTGTCAGTGTCTTGCAGCACACAAATAACTGAAAATACTGTGATTTTTATAGTGTTTAAAAAATGATTTAAGTCAGGGAAATAAATTCCTAGCACATATGCCACCACTCTTTTCCTTCCCATGCTTATTACAATAACTACTAATCTATTGTGACATTCTTTCCCTTTGGGTCCAGACATGACATTAGAATCCTTGTTCATAGTATAAGCCATCCATGCCTGTTAGACTTGAGTTGGGGCAGAAGAAAAATTCTATTTTCCATCCATGACATAGACATTGGAGAAAATAGCTAATTTTATGTAAAAATTTAGATTTATATTAATAGAAGAGAAAATTAGTTTTCAAGATGTGACCTAATACAAACTTCAGGGAGAAAATGTATATCTAATTGATTATAGAAATCTGGTCAGTCATTCAGCTTCATCCTTCAAAAGTCATATTAATTTCTATTTTAAACCCTCAAATGAACCAAAGGTTTGGCAAAACAGGCTGTAAAGCCTGCAGGACAGAGCCCTTCTAGATGTGATTCCTTCATGGCCTGATCCTCCAGGAGTTAATCTCTATAGATAAACAATGCCATCTTTCTTATTGGGAAGTTGGGTGAAGGGGGAGATAGTGAGGTACAAGGGATAATTCTAGGCTGACTTAGTCATCAAAAAGCAGTATGTGAAAAGTGGGCAATGAGAAATGGAGAAGGTTGGCATTGAGTAGACTTATCACTTATCCATGATCATCATCACTGGTGTGCCAATCTATCAATGAATATATCAGGGTGTTCAATGCTAGATACTATAACAAGCACTCCTTAAACCCAAGTGGTATAACTTAATAAATGTTTATTTCTTATGTTGGAGGCCAATGTGGTTCAGGTAGTTCTTTCTTAGCAGATCATTTTTAAGTAATGAATCAGGAACCCATGTCTCTCCCTTCTATCTTAAAATGTTCGTGTCTTAGATACATGGCCTCCTAAATTATAGCAGAAGGGGAGAGACATGGGCAGGAATGCATGAGTCTCCTAGCCTGACCCATGTCCCATGCTCCTCCATGCCCTTCCATGGAAAAATTTGTCTTCCATGAAACCGGTCTCTGGTGACAAAAAGGTTGGGGACTGCTGGTCTAGGACACAGTTGAAGAACAACCGTTGCAGATAATGATGCGTGAAGATTGGGGAAGATTGATGCCTTAATCATTGAAGAGTGCTGTCCCATCTAACTGCATTCTATACTGTAATACATTAACTCATCCACTGGAAACCACCAATCCAGTTTGTGAGCAAGATAGCAGAAAGTATAATCTTGTCATTTATTTAGTAACTCAACAAATATTGATATCTACTAAGCACTGTGCTGGCAACTGCCACCTACCACTATGTTTTTCCTGGGCCCTAGATGATTTCTAGTACTTAATATCGGGATCTGAGTAATTACTTTCCATGGGCACTAGCCCCCTCATGGGAGCTTCTAATCATCCTTAACCAAAAACAACAGGAAAGTGGGCAGCTTTATTGTTCTGCTTATGAGAAAATGCTTCCTAAAATCTGGCGGTTTTTTGGGGTTTTTTGACACATTTGAGTAATTTCTTCTTTCTTCACTTTTCTTGGCTTACTTAACACTACAATCAAATTCTCTGTCAGCTTGCGCATTGCCAAAGTATACAACCACATTTTCTTCAGCCTTTTTCTTAAAAGAATCTTTCTTTTGTTTGTTTATGCTTTGGAAAATCTGATAAGGTCACATATTCAAAATTCACATAATATAAAAAAGATAAACAAAGGACGTTTCTTCTGGGATTTTTGGTCATTTATCCAACCAGTTTTAGAGTCTTTACACCTTTCTTAACAACTGTTATTAATTTCTTATGTGTCCATCAGAGGATTTTTGTGGATATATGCAAATGTACATATGTATGCTTCAAAGGTTATTATATTATGAAATTACAGAAGCAGGAAACTGGAACAAGTTGTCTAAGTAAATGTTTGTACTACGCGAGACAAGTGGTAGTCACCAGGGAAAGTAAGCAAATAACCCATCTTTGCTATTTACTTTTCAAATCAGATTTAAGAAGAGATTTTTTTCCACAGCTGATGAAAACTTCTACTTTAGCTCTTGCTTATTTGCAGTCATTTTTTTTTAACTTTTTGTCTAGCTACAGATATTGTTATTAGTTTTATTTAGGTTAGGATTAAACCTTTAAAAATTAAAAAAAAAAGTCACTCTTAACAGGGAGATTATGTTAGGCTTAGTGAAATGCATATGAAGCCAGGATCATGTGACAATCATGTGTAAGACCTTTGCAGATGATCTGCATCATGTCAGCCACCTTCAAGTCCACCAGCTGTAAGCAAAACAATGGGATAATTAAGGCAACTTTGCAGATTGGTGGCACTAAACTATTAAGTAAGGTCTCATTTTTAAACCAGATTCTTCCCCTTCCAAATATTTTTCAAAGAACACTAGTTTCACCAGACAGTCGTCTGATAGTGCCTTCATGCTAATGTATTAAATATTTTGTATATCACCTGTGCTTCAATGGGACAGTAACTGATACCAAGTCAAAGAAAAATGAAAAAGGATTTTTTCGTAAAATTTGTTGAAAAATGCTGGGTTAGATAAAATTAAATATGTTTCTTGACTAGAGAAATGTAGAATGAGCTACATAATGTGCCCTGTGAATTTCTATGTTAACTATGTGTTGGTATAAAGTGTTTTTAAACCTCATTCAGCTACACAGCCCTCTGTTGGTGGAGCATTTTAAAGGATTCTTGTTTCTAGCAACTTCGGAAAATAAATGCTATCCTACTTTCAGTTGTGCCGTTGAAATCTTAGCAGTTGGAAGGAGGCCCACAGATAAGCTCATCCAATTTCCAGTAGAGAAATCTTCGCTATATCTGCGCTATCAGCTCATTTGGCTGTGGATGAATATTTTGATAACAGAATGTTCAATACCTTATAAATCAGCTGATTCTATAGTTGGAATGCTCTTCTGTTAGGAAGTTTTAACTTAAATACCTTTTATAATTACAAAATTTTAACTTTTAAAAGTTTACCTATTGGACTTAGATCTAATCTCTGAATTGAGGAAAATCCTACTCAAGTAAAGGAATCTTTATTACTCAAAGACAATTTCTACCTGGGGGGAAAAGAGATTGCTAAAATAAGCTATCCATAGTAATCAAAGATTAATTTAAAATTATTTTTTAAAATATTGATTTATAATTTGTGTTAAAATAGGTTGTTAATAAGTAATTAAAACCAGAAAATTTTCTTTTATGTTTTTTAAAATCTAGGCTAAATTGCAGTTATGCACAATTGGTAGAATAAAAGAAATTACATATTGTTTTGAGTGATTATTTCAACAAAATTGGATTATAGCACAGTACTGTGCCCTTCACTGAATAGGCAATATTAGCAGCTCAAATCAATCAGGATAATTTTGGCAAAACTTCATCAAAAGAGTTCATCAATTTCCTTAAGGCCTTCTCCTGACTATTTGATACTCAGATAACTTTCTTTTGTAGTCCTATTGTGTTCCTTTATCTTTTGAAATTGTTAGCTCTATGTCTTTGCCAGATCTTCATTTAGCAATTGCTTCATGTATTTATTCTAGCAGACTTCTGATATTATTTACATTGGCTTAATGCTATCCAATCTGCAAAATTTAGTATTTTACTTTGCAGTTGATTTGCATTTATATCTATTGTATGGCATGATGTTTATATTGGGCATCCATCAGTGAGTAATCAGCTAAAGTAAGATGGTAGGTTACCAACTTAGAAAAGCTGGATTCTTTGGGCAGCTTAAAATTGTGAGGATGTGAACAATAAATACCTGGAAGACAAGAAACCTGTTACGTGAAAATGCAAACCAATGAGCTCCACAAATTTCATGTACTCTATTCTTATCTTTTTTTAGTCCTTAGTTATGGGGTTCTTAATTTTTCAGTCAATACTGAATTCTTGATTATTTTCAGGCCTCCCATTTTCTAGGTCAAATTTGATGAACCTTTAGTTTCATTTTTTGTTTGTGAAGTGGTATTTCTAGTCTGACCAGAAGTTGTTCCATTCAAGGTTTAGAGTTTTCATAGTTTTAGTAGCAAGTGTAGGTATGAGTTGTCCTCAAGCACTCAGTCTTCCAACTAACTCTACTTCTTGATTAGCTTGATATGATAGAAACGTAGGCAAACAGACTGAATGATAGAGCCTGTAACTTTGACCAGAAATTTGTTTCTCATCCTTGGACTCCCAGGTATACCATCCTTTTCAAAAACAGCCTGCCAGGTAAAATCTCAATACCTGATCTTGGTATTCAAGATACTGCGTACTCCGATCTTCAGAAACCCACTTCCAGTCTTTCTGTCTTCCAGTCTTCCAGAAACCCACTTCTTTCTTTCACACACTGGCCATCCATTCACCTAAACCACATTCAGTTACTGGAATATAAGTTGTTTTTCTTCTCTTGTGTCCCAGTGTATCCCTGTTTCTCTGCCTGGAAAGCCACTTTAGGCTATTCACAGGCCTAAATCCTACTTCACCGTTAAGTACTTTAGAAAATATTATTCTTTCCAGGATCAACAAGTCCATCGATCAGTAAGCCATTTATAGGTTCATAGGTTGCTTCAATGAAGTTGCCCACCCACTATAAGCAAAGTTGTCAGTCTTTACTAGTGATGATTATATTGCTCCCACAGTAATATATCCTAACTTACTTATTTGACTTGGTGCTGTCTAAAATTATAATTAAAATATTCTTCATTGTTTTATTTTCACATTTCAATATTGCTATGATAATATCAGTTCCTTGAATCCATATTTATCATCAGTTTTGTCAATCTTCTGGTATCTTGCCTTGTTTTTCACTTAGCGAGTGTTCAATAAATTTGACTTTGACATTTTAGAAAGGAAAGAAAACTTCCCTCAATCCTCCCCATCTCTGTTTGAGACCAGTGTGGATCCTGTCATTCCTTGCACAACATCATTTGATTATATCAGCTGGGAAGATGGGTTTGACAGGAATTTGAAAGGACAGAAAAAATCCTACATGTTTTAAGACTTAAGCCAATGTGTACAGTTATATACAGTTCTTATTCAACATTATAAGTATATTCTTGAACATATACAATGAAGAGTTACACTTTCATTGTTTTGTGATGAATCCCATACAATATAGTCATCAATATTTATACATATTCTTCAGAGTGCAATTCTTTTGGAAGTTTTATTTTTATACAAATTATTTCACAATTAAAAGAAACCAAAATATAACAGTTGGGTTTGTTGTTGTTATTGCTGATGTGTTGTGTTTGTTTGTTTTATCTCATATTGTACCTTGGAGATGATGAGACAAGTTTTACTAATATTCTATAGCAGTTTATATGCACAATGCTTTTTTTTTTTTTTTTCGAGACAGAGTCTCGCTTTGTTGCTCGGGCTAGAGTGAGTGCCATGGCGTCAGCCTAGCTCACAGCAACCTCAAACTCCTGGGCTTAAGCAATCCTACTGCCTCAGCCTCCCGAGTAGCTGGGACTACAGGCATGCGCCACCATGCCCGGCTAATTTTTTTTTTTTCTATATGTATTTTTAGTTGGCCAGATAATTTCTTTCTGTTTTTAGTAGAGACGGGATCTCACTCTTGCTCAGGCTGGTCTCGAACTCCTGACCTCGAGCGATCCACCCGCCTTGGCCTCCCAGAGTGCTAGGATACAGGAGTGAGCCACCGAGCCCGACCTGCACAATGCTTTTTAAATCTCATGTATAAATATTGATTTTTACAGTCACATGGATGTCAGATATAAAGAAATGTGAATCATTAAAATATTTCTAACTTTCTGATTTTAAAATAGGAGGCAATTTCTCAATGTGCATCTCCTCATACAGTCATCAAGTTTCTTACTTTAACAAAATCACTGGTTCTATGCATACCAATGAACCTGAGTGTTACATTTTCAAATTCATGCTAATATATTCTCTGTAAAATTTGGAGAATTTCGTTCTGTGTATTATAGATATTTCACTATTCATCAAGGTGGTATAAATGCTTGGGTGAATTTGACCTAAAGGCATCCAAATTCATGGCAATGAATGTGAAAATGGGACAACAGAATTAAACATCACAACTAGTGGGCTTGATACTCCTATTTCATCTTTTACCCAAACATATTAAAAGTAGATTTTTAACCAAAGACTTGGTTCTATAAATAGTTCAGCCAGCAAAAGAGTTATTCTTAAGGTGTCCTGTATTCCCACCCAGCCCATCAGCTTCAGCCTGTGGGCATAATGACAAAGTCAGAGCCTCACTGGTTTTTGTTTGTTTCAATCAGTGGTATAGACAAAAAATAAGAACCCTTTTTGAGAAGAGCTCTGAAAGTAGACCCAGAGTAAATTTGCAACATGGTACTGTTATTGTTTATGTCACAGCCAACCAAAATTATTGATCCAATCATGTATTCATTTGTTATTACAGAGTCTTGTATTCATTCATTCAGCACATTGCCTGGAGGTTTGCCATGTGCCAGATACCGAGGATACAATGATGAGCAAAGTGAACAGAGTCCATGTAGTCATGGATCTTATATTTTGAAAAAGCACTATGGAACTAGAGGTACCCTTAGGAAGAAGGGGTTCAGACATTAATTAAGCAATCACACAAATATATGTAAAATGTACAATAAATATATGATGCTATGACAGCAAGTACAAGGAGACCCAACATTGTCAGGAGTTCCAAGAAAGACTTCCCTATGTGCCATTTGAGATTGGAGGGATGCATTGGTCAAGCAATGGCAGTGATGGGAGTAGTTAGAGAAATGAGCAATGCAGGGAGATTGTCTTAGTCCATTCAAGATGCTAAACAAAATGTCTTTGACTGGGTAGTTTATAAACAACAGAAACTTATTTCTCACAGTTCTAAAGGCTGGGAATTCCAAGATCAAGGCACCAGTGGGTTCAGTGTCTGGTGAGTGTTCTCTGCTTCATACGTGGCACCTTCTATGTGTCCTCACGTAGTGGAAGAGGGGAACAAACTCCCTCGGGCCTCTTTTAAAAGAGCACTAATACCTTTCATGAGGGCTCTGCCTTGATGATCTAATCACTTCCTAAAGGAATCACCTCTTAATACTATTGCACTGGTAATTAGATTTCAGCATATGAATTATGTGGGGACACAAATGTTTACACCATAGCAGAGATAAAACTTTATTAATTTGTTTATGTTTTCATTTAGAATCTACTATGTGTCTATACTATTCTCAGTTCTGAGATGAAAGAAAAAAGAATATTTCTAAAAAAACGGAAGTGGTGGCTGGATGGGGACAGGGAATGTTGAAAAAAAATCACTGTAGGTGACCCTTAGGATCTTGACCAATTCCAGACATAGGTGTCTCCTTTCTATTGGAGGGGAGGTATAGTGGGGGAGTGGCGGGGGGGGGAGGGTTACTCTATTCGGAAGAATCTCAATCCTGCCAGTCAGTAGTTTTAGGACCTCAGGTTAAATTATTTAACCCTTTGTGCCTCAATTTTCTCATCTTTCAAATGATATTGTTAACAATCCCTACCTTATAGGGTTTGGTGAGGATTTGGAAAGAATTTAGGACAATGTCCAGCACTTAGTCTCTATATAAACATTTGATATTGTAGTTATATGGTATTGTTGCCCAGTTTTTTAAATTAGAAGTAGATTGAGAAAAATATATGGAAGTAAATAATGGTGAATGTTGACAAGAGATTTATTTAAAATAAATTACAAGTGATAAATAAAACTTTCCATACAAGATCAAAATTCAGATGGGGAGACAAGAAAAATGTGGAAAAGAGGCAAATGTAATGATGCAAATTAACTAAAATGTGTGCATTATAAAATGACACCTAGGAAAACTGGAAATCAATGAAGTTTTGTTAATTGCTACTTTTTGGAAAGAGAAGATGGATGTTTGTAATAAACTTAAATGAAAGAGTTTTAAAAATCGTTCCCTGGGAACACAGAGGCACAAACAAATGCTCATAATTTTGTGACTTGGGCTGAAGCATTTCTCAAATGTCCTTGAAAGTTCCCAAAGACAATCTTTCCTCAGGAAAGTATTTCTCCTGTGAGTAAATAATGTTCTTGCCTAGAAATGGAATTCAGTAATATATTACACTGCAACCGAACTGATAGCTAGACTGGCAGACGAAGTTCAGAAAATAATGTCATATTCAATCTAGGGTTTGAGTCTTGTATCTAAATTTCCATAGCTTCTTAAGGGATGCCCTCCATATTAAATAAAAATAATACAGAAAGGAGTTTTGACTTCTCTTTACCTATCCATTAGAGGGATTTATTTGGAATTATTATTGCACCAACAATATCCTGACTTAAATTTTTTATGGTTTACCTGACAATTGATAAGCTAAGGTTTCTTTTCACCATAAAAAAGTCTTTTACAAGGGGTTATATAGCAATGACATTTAAAATATTTGCTCGTTTTTGAAGAAAGCTTTGTATTTTCCAAAGTGCTTTATACTTTGCAAAGTGCTTTATATATGCATCTCTATGAGGCAGGTAGAACATGTCCTGTCAACAGTATTTTAGAGAAGAGGAAACAAAGGCTGCAAAGGAAAGCTGCTAGCTCAAGGTCATTCTGTGAGTTAGACATGGATTTCATCATAGGAATGACTCAAAGTTCAGTAGGGAAGTCAGCAGGGAAAGCTTAAGCCCTTAGTTCATCTTTGCACATGATTTTTTTGCCCATCACCTTGCCTTGTAGGATGCCATAGGGAATGAAGTGTATTAGGTACCCAGTATCTCCTTCATGTTGCTTACAGTCTAGTGAGGCATTTAGGGTAGACATGTTCTATACTAATGAGGATAACTCTGAAATCCTCGTAGCTGATCATATGGGCTTTAGAATTTGAATTTGGGCTTCATCACTTACTAGTAGTATATCCTGGGAGGCAGTTACTTAACTTCTTGAAGGCTGTTTTTCCTTCCATTAAGTGGCAGTTTTAATAGTCTTATATGTGTATCCATTCATTCTTTCAACAAATACTGGTTAAGCACCTACTTCATGTCAAGCATTCTGCTAAGAATGGTTAAATTCTCTAAAAGGCCAGAGAGATTTTTTTGGTGGATAGCAGAGGTCAGGAAAGGGTAAAGGTAAGCCTTAAACTGAACTTAGGGGAAGATAAAAGGCTCAGATAATAGGAAAAAGAGAGAGGACTCTCACACAGTTCCAGGAGGTAGGCCTGGAGACATCTGGAATCATAATGTGTTGTGGTTTTGGATATACTGCACTTCTAGTCTCAGTCTCCAAATCTGGAAAATGGGAATAATGATGAAATATTATCTTGTAGAGTTCATATGGTAAGGATTAAATGAGGGGATGCTTGGGATGTGGCATGGAAAGCATTTGACAAATTATTATATATGAGTATGTGTGTAAGTAAAATCAATCTGTATGACCCTTCTCCATACCAAAGGATCACAGCACTCTTTACTTTTCTAGC
Organism: Varecia variegata; assembly: GCA_028533085.1. Taxonomy (NCBI): domain Eukaryota; kingdom Metazoa; phylum Chordata; class Mammalia; order Primates; family Lemuridae; genus Varecia; species Varecia variegata. The sequence goes on along the minus strand of CM052436.1, from coordinate 138,992,067 downwards.
TGAGCCTGACATGGACATGTCGGGCAGCCCTTACCCTTCAAATCAATGGGAATTCTCCAACACCCCCACACCCCCACCAGTCTAATGTAAGTTCTTTTTCATTCTTTAGGTATATAGACATAAATAAAGGAAATCATAAAAGAAATGTATTTTAGATTTTGTGATTGAAAATATAGAAAAACGTTATTTTATTATTTGTCATTTTACCTTTGGATATGCTGATTGGCTATTTTTTGTCTGTACCTGGGTAAAAGAGAGTCTGAAGAAAACACTTTAAAATTTTAATTTCAGATAGATGATAATGGAGGTATCTTCCTACTTGATTTAGATTTATGCTAATCTTCAACTTTAGTGTTTTAATATGGATAAAGATAATTTTAGGAGATTCCAAATTATTTAATTTCTGATATTGTGCTTAACCAGGTGAGGAAATTAGGCTTTGACTAAAATATCCCCTCCTCCTTTTCTTGTACCTAAGTTTGTTCATACAGGATTTGTGCCTGTTCCACCTTGAGATTCTCTAGTCGAGTAGACTACTCGAGTTGCTGTAATCAGAAGTGAGGCTCAGTTTCTGCTGACTCAGCCTATCTGAATGAGATGGTGATTAATCAGCAAATGTTTATCATGCACTTTTTATAGAGTGGAGTATAACACAATGGTTAAGAGTCAAATAGGCAACACTATCTTCTATTCATTTTCTCTACCAATTGATTAATATATAATATATAACCAGCAAAAGCTACAGAGCATGGTTTAAATGTGGGGCATAGTTTTCTCATTTGCTTTATTTTAAATGTATTTGTACTCAATTTATTACTTACAGAGGAGTTTTGAGATTGCTAAGCTGTAGCTAGTGACATAGCAATAATAAATTTTTATCCATTCCCAAATCAAGACAAATGAACATGGATGACATTTCTCACAGCTTTGTAGGACAATGTCTCTGCAGATCAAGTCAGACTATTAACAGTTTGCTGTGGCTTCCCATGAGTTGTCCAGTCTGATGCCCAGCCTACTTGCATTCACTCTAATACCTGTGATTCCCATCGCTTAGGGCTGGTCTTCATATCCATCTGGATTCCTAGACCTGGTTGAGTTGTACTTCATGAGATGCTAATGTATGAAAACCTGAAAAGTGACTTCCACATGAGCTTCTTCTGTTTTATTAATATGTATCATTTCATTTTGCTTTAGTGGACCCAAACATGGTTTCAGAATCATATATTTCCAAAAATGTTACCAGCATATCTCTAAGCCAATAGGAAGCACATAATCTAAAGATCCTTCTTAGATGACAGAAATTTTAGAAAAGTCTAAAGAGACAGATAATTTAAAAAATAGCAGCATATACTTCTGGAGACCGGCTGACATTCTCATGTGAACCGGCATGAAAATTACTTCCAAAAGCATCCATCACAGCGGCTTAGAGGAGTCTGTTCCATCAGCATATAGATGAGCCCGTGATGCATCCTCACTTTGGCTTATCTGTGTGGTTTGGTTCTAACCCCAGCAGGAACAAAGGCTGCCGGGAGGCAACTTGTTTGGCTTGGGATCATGCCCAATGTGAAAAGTTTGCAGGCAGAATCCGAAAGAGCAGCTGCAAGAGGAGAGATGGGGGTAGATGACAGCTAATGATTCAGAAAGCAATTTGCATGAGAGCCTTCTGCCGAACAGGAGGCAGCAGTGCCCGGGAGATAGTTTACCATTCACTGCCGGGCTGGTTTCAATACACCGAATCTTTCTTCCGTCAGTACCTGTGTCCCGAGGGAATGCCCAGCTAACAGCTTCTACTTACCTGAAATAGCATGACTCGCTATTTAGAATTTCAAAGAGCTTTACATCTATTAGAACACATGGATCCATTTTATCCTGAGGCTCAGAATACCTAATCTCATATAAACTGATTTAACACCAAAAGTTTAAGTAGAAATCCAAAGCCACCCAGCTAATACTCCTTGACATCTTCTTGGGTACCGGGCACTACACTGTGTGCTTTCCATACTGGGTCGTGTTCAATAACAGCCCTCTGCAGTGGGTATTGAAGGTTCCTGCCAAGGGACCTGTATACAAGGAACAATAGCCAGAAAAGACCAAAGTATTATTTACTGTTACTTTAAGTTTGCCCCTGTTATCTCATTTCGGAATTCTAGATAAAACCCTTTGCCTTCTCTTTCTCCCCTCCCCACAAATCACAGATGACTTGATCACAGGACAAGCCTAAGCTAACGTGACTTATTCACTGAACTACAGACCGAGGTCCTGGGACAGACTGCGTGACACATTTGTCACTTTCTAACCCAATAACTCCTCTCACTGCTCAACAGACATTGTGGTTATTGACCAATAAAGTTTGCAATTTCCCATCCAAGAACAGAAGGGAGGGCCGTGGGGTGGGTGTCCTATTCCCTCCCAAACGTCTGAAGACTGAAGCATCGTCTGGGCACACCTCTTTCTAATATGTTTTATTTCGTGTTTTAAAGATGCATGAATGGAAGAGAAGTTGAGTATCATGTCCATATCATGTAACCCATGCTTTTAACCTCCGTGTTATACTACTTCCTCACCTGCCAATTTGCTTTTTATCCTGAAGTCTAAAAAATTGACCACTGTTCCAGATAGAAATGAACAACCATAAATAAGCTTGAAATGTGCTTGTATTTCCATTACCTGAGATAGTCACTCTTTTCTTTGAAGCGAGGTCTTCTACCTTTTCAGTGGCCCTGAGCGATGTGCTAATGATATGCTTCAGTTGATTAAAATGACCAGGAATTCTCAAAGTATAGTATTCAAAAAAAGATTCTTATATTTGTTTAAGCCTTATGTATGCTTCTACAATTTAGATTCTAAATCAAATAGGTTTCTTCTTGTCATAAAGGAAATGAATACAAGACTTCAGTTTGTAAACTTACCAACTTTTTTTCTCCTTCCCATAAGCAGGAACTGTTGCTGGGTTTTTGGACATGGTAGATATAGGCAAGTCCTTCATCAAATCACAAATTTTAGGAACCCCAACATCCATGTAGCACAGAAATTTAAGAAGAGATTAGGGGAAGCTAAGGTGCTAGAAAATATAAGTCAATATTGAAATAGAGCTTAACACATTATAATTCATCTAGAAAGAAGCTCAGATCATGATTGTCAGTTATTTAATGTTCTGTTCAAAGACGATGAAAACACTGTTAAAGTATGGTATTTTGACTGCCATTGCAATGGTCTGATTTCAAACAGCAGTGCATTAGTTGTGCTTAAATGGATAAAGAATGTTGAATAATTAAGTGAAGAGAAAACAGAAGACCTGCATTCCAATCTTGGCCACTGACAGAAATGAAATTGACTCTGAGCCTTTCACACAATCATTTCCTAACTCAGTTTTCTCACTTGTAAAATGAGGCAGTAGCCATAGTTCTTTAATAATGCTTGATGATCTTTAGTTCTATGATTCTAGAAGCATCTTGATTTGATTTATATATAAATTCTAGCAAGGAAAAAAAAAAGTTTTTTATTTCTAAAATGGCTGTAACATTGGATTAATACAGCAAATGAAATCTTTTGAGGATTGTTCAAAGAATCACAAATTTAGAGTTCAACTCCACTGTTGGTCTTTATTGTTTATTTAACTTTTACTGGATCTATGATAGTTTTATTTTTTTCCCCAGCCCCTGGACTGGCAGACCGGGTGGTTCAAGAAACACATCAACACTTATTTTGGTATCAGAGCCAACTCTAGGAACTTTGTCCATGAATTATTTATTTCATTTGATAATGTTTTTCCTTGGATTCATAAAATTTCCTTTTGTCATGATGTTTCTTTCCATTTTTGAGACTGTAAATACAGCTGGCTAAACCTCTCTAATGGCTGAAGACACATCATGTCTTTTGTGTGAAGGATGATATCCTCTCTGTTCATAAGCCTGCTACATTTTCATTCATTTGCTTTTCTTCTGTTCACTCATGACAATATTGTCAGTGGAGTAAATAAAAGAATGACACTTGATATTTATTTAAGTTGGAGTAAGAAGACTTGAGCTTTCTCTAACTTGTTTGACACATTAACTGCCATGTGAGTTGTATTTAACTCACACTGGTTTTGAGCCTGGGGCTCATGAAGCACATGAAGACTCAATTCTCCAAAACAAATGAGATAAGTATGTCATGAGTCACGTACAACTCAAGTGGTGTGCAGTGTAAAAATTGATTCTAGCGCCACATGAGTTGAATATAACTCACACACAGAAAACAATAAAAAATAACAAGGTTTTCAATAGATTAGAAAGGATTGTTTTGTTTTCAAAGTTTTTATTCTATTTTTGTAATAAAACACCATGGCTGCAGGGGAAATTATTTTTTTTTCTAGTTTGGCAATCAATGTGTTAAATTGCTAGGTTCATGGCAATGTGCACCTTACTTATTTTCTCTGAATTTAAGTTCCTCTTCTATAAATGGTAATAATTATGCCTACCACACAATGTAGTTAGAATGGCAAACATCAAAGAAATTCTACCCATGTGCTACCATGTTGGGGAAAAATCACTGAACTGACTTTTGTCAGATTTGGAGGTTTGTAATAGTCTATTTGAAAATGTTGGCTACATGGGGTACTATGGACACCTCAAAGAGATAGACAAATATCTCTCCAAGGGCATCAAAAACTAAGATAAAATGAGAAGTGTTTTGATTTCTCACCAGGAGAGAGATGATCTACGATGTCAGTGGTTTTTAACTTTGGCTATACGTTAGACTCTCTCGGGGAGCTTTACAAAATCTTAAAGCCCAGACTGTGACTTACACCAATTAAATATGAATTTATGGGTCAGGGGAGTTGGGGCCAGGACATTGGTTTATTTTAAAGCTTGCAGGGTGATTTCAATATGCAGTGAAGATTGAGAACTACTATATATGCCAATGTGGCTGAAGTATCACAAAAGTGGGTGCTGTGACAGGGTAGTTCTACTTCTTAGGATGAGTAGCAATGTGGATTTTTTTTTCTTTTTAAATAGCAGCCAATCATACATATAAAAATACTTTAGGAGGCTACAAGACACTCATTAAAGGAACTCATAGTATATTAGCTTTAAAACTACATGTCCTATACACTGTTCAGTAGAAGTGGTCTAGGCCTGTGACATGGAAGGCCCGACACCTTGCTCACTGAGGGAGACACAGGGGAGATCCCACAGCTATTGAAATTGGAAGAGAACACCCGTGACCCTTTGGAGGGTGATGATATCATGGCTTATTGGCCTCTGGCTCCTGTTTCATAAAATAGGGACACATAGCTTACATGGAAAATTTATATCTGAGGCCTCTCTTCCACTTGAAGTGAAGAGGACAAGAATCTTCCACTGACAATGGAAATAAAGGTGTCAGTAGAGAAGATGGAACAAAAAAAAAAAAGGAAAGCAAAAGTAATCCCTGTAGAGAAGACTTACCTTTGGGTCAAGCCCTAGGCATATAATCATCTCTATTTCCTCTGTCAAGATTCACTTCATGCTTTATGTATGCATTTAATAGTTTATCTTCCTCATACTTTCAGTTCCATTAAGGAGATTCATTTGTGCTGGTGTTTTGTTCCACTGGATTGCAGGCACTTAGCCCATTCTCTCAGTGTTTGTTGGGTGAATGAATGAATCAATTAATCAATCAATACAACCTCAAACTCGGCACCCTTCTCAAATTAGTTACCTGCTTCTTACCATAACTGAGAAGGTTATATAGTCACATTGTTGGGTCTCAAAGGGAAACATAATCTTGATTTTTAGAAGCTGAGGTCATCTCTTTTATCACCTTGCCCACCATAAGAATTTACTCTATAAACCAGGAAGTGGTCATCTAGTCTCATTTTGAGCACTTCTGGCGACTTGAATGCTGCATTTGATGATTTAACTGATCCTGCCTGTGAATAGCTACAAGTGCTATGAAGTACTTCCTTATTTCTGCCTCCCTGAAGCATCCCATCAATTGATCTTACCTTGACTGGATGGAATTACAGAGAAAAATAGGCCGGTCTCACAAACACGTCAGCACTTCAGATATTTTAGCCCATTATCACACCCTGAAATGTTCTTTTCTCAGGACAGACATCCCTGTGTTTTTTCCTATGAATCGTGAAAGTATGTCTAAGCCCTTCACCATCTTGTGTATCATTGTTTGCATTGACTTTCATTTTCTAAAGTTATTCTCCAAAAAGTGGTGCTCAGACCTGAATTTAGTCCTCCTAATGTGGTCCATCTGAGACATAGAGGGGTCACATGCACATAAGGAAAATCGTGTTTCTATTAAATGTAATTCTCATATCATAAAATCTTCATGTGTTTATTCCAAAAATAAAAACTGTATAAAATAACATAAAGAAAACACAAAAATCATTCAAAATAACCCATTACCCATAGAAAAGCCCTTTCAGATTCTTTCAGATCCATTTCTGTCTCTGCTTTTTCTCTCTTTATTGTGTGTGTTAATTTACGTGAACATCACACAAACACACATCCTCATATGCACATGTAATTTTATCTAAATAAAAATATAGTGTTTTAAGCCTATGTTTTAAAATTTATCATAAGTATCGGGCATTATTACCTGGTAATAATTTTAATTCCACATCAAAGTTTGCAAAGTCACAGCTGATGGGTAAAATATGGCCCACAGATATTTTATTTCCCCCCAGACCTGCGCAACATTTTCAAAGCCATGACATTTTGCAGGTTCTCTTGAAAAGTGAATAATCTAGTGATATTGGGTCTTCCTAAAAGGAAGTGATGGAAGCTGAAAGGCAGGTGTCTCCTTTACATTGAGCTCTAGGGTTGAGTGTGTGTTCCCTGAACATCATCATTTGGATAGCTGGAGAACTAAATATATGCAATAGATAAACCAAGACTCATTTCCTCAACCCCCTTTGGATAGACTTTAATGTCAGTTTCATGTTTTGTCTTTTATAAATAGAGTTGCAGCAAACATCTTTGTATAGCATATTTACGCAGACACTTGATAATTTCTTATGATGAAATCCTAAACTAGATGTGGAATTGTTGGACCAAAATAGACTTAAATGTTTTAGAACTAATTTTAGTCTTTTGAACATTGTCAGTCCCACAAAAATAGCCTGCATTTTTTTCATTTTTACTGTGTTAAGCAAAACTTGGACCATTATATGTAAAAACAAATTTAAAAAATAAAATTGTTCAGACTTCATGGTGTGTAGCTTAAATATGAGCAAAATAAATAAATAAATAAATTATTAGAAAAAATCTAGTAGTTAATATTTTACTGTAGAAAAATTGTAAAATAAGAAAAATGTAGAGAAAAAATAAATGTATTTATGCTTTTGAGAAGATAAGCATTATTTCTACTTTTATTATTCTCACTTTTATATGCACATATGTTCATATGCATAAATATATTTGAATACACTCTATTTTATACAGAATATGATAATGTTGATATGCTATTTATATAATTTTTATCTATATTACATTTTCACTTAACATTATAACATGACCATTACCCATATGATCCAATATTCTTCATTTAGATAATTTATAAGTTGCTTAATATTCCCACGTATGGGATCACTTATTTAAATAATCCTCTGTTATTGGGCACTTAAGTTGTTTCCAAGTTTCTCCTTTTACAAATAATTCTCCAATCAATGCCATTGTACAAAGATTTCTGTGACCTCTTCTAGTTACACATTGAGAACAAATTTCTAAATATGTGAACACAAGGTCACATATCGAACTTTTACCTTACGCAGGCAATTATTTAAAAAGCTAAATTCAGACCTTTGCATTGCAACTATTTTAATTATATTTCTTTTATTCATTTTGCTCATTTGTTTTACCCTGTTGAGATATGTATTTTAAATTTAACACATCCCTCATCGATCTTGTTGCCTCACATCCCTTTCTCTTCCAAACACTTTGCACAGTTTTGGCATTAACTAGGCATCTTGCCAAAATGTCCCTTGGAATTCCCCCAAAGATTGTTGCTCAATACTGCTCTTCTTCCTAGGTGCTGAAAACTGCAGTTGTAATGATTTGTTAACATACAGATCTGATTAAACCCTACAGTTTTCCCATGAGAGCTTACTATCTGGGGCTGGTTCCACAGGAATATCACAACATTACTTGCATAGTGAAATTGTATTAATATTCCATCTATACATCATGGCATATGAGGAAACAAAATCTGTGAAAGGATTTGAAAGTGAAAATAATTATGCAAATGATAAATATTATTTATTATTAAGTATAATTAGTAGTTGACAAGCAGATCTTTTCCTGCCAAAGTACTAAACACCTTTAAAAATGAATGTTTGTAATTAATATTTAGATAGGGGAAAAATGAGTTTTTCTCAATTTTTTCATCGTAGCCCAGATATTGCCAGGCAAACAGCTTGATAGAATCAATGGAAGCTCAGTTAAGCAGGTGACAATCTTCTCTTGCCCTCCAATTTATCACTAAATGGCTTTTACATGGATTGCAATCATTGAAAGGTTGTAATTGTAGCCTTCTGCTATATTTACTGTTAGAAAATTTTCTTTTAAATTGAGCATGCTGTGCTAATAAGTAGTGGGTTTGCGAGCACTTGTTTGTCATTCATAATGATTAGGTTCCCCCATGTTTGAACTGGCACATAAAATGCCAGTTATAGTATTTTAAAGTGTTTCCTGTCTCCATTTCTGGTTAGACGCCTTGGGTAGGTGCTTAGTTAATATCTTGCACCACTTGGCCTCTGCAGGCAAACAAGAGGGCTGCACATGCCACCCACAGCCTGCTTGGAAGCTGAGAAATAATTCTCAAAGAATGGTGATATCTATAGGACTCTCAATCTGTTCCACACAGTGTGATATTGGAGTTATATCACATGCTGAGTTGTCAGTAAAATTCATAATCAAAGCATTCCGTGTAGTTTAGGGAGGTGTGAGAAAGGATTAATTCAGTTTTGTCGAGATGTGCGTCAGGTTGGCAAGAGGGCCCATCTTCAGGTTTAATAATGCACAGAGTGTCCATTCTCTGTCCTTGTCCCCATGAGTAATCTGATTAGCTCTCCATGCCTCCCTGACCACCTCCCCCATCTCACCAGCTGCGCATCTCAGGGCTGGCTTTGGAATATCTACCGGAGACAGCACTGAGATGAGCAGCTCCAAGTGAAACTGTAAACTGGACAGTAGTGGAAGCATATCTGAGCTGAAACCTAGCAGTTATACTGCGGGACCCTATTGATGAAGATGCTACAGCAAAAGACCTGCTGCACACCACACAGTGGCTGTGCTTTCCTTTTTCCTTTCTTTGTTTTCTTTTTTCCCCAGGGAAAAACAGAATGGATGCATGGCAATCTATTTATGCTTGGGACTAACTGTATATTGTCCATAATTGTGAGCTAAAACGAGGGGACAGGACACCGATGGAGTTTTTGGCTATCAATAAGGGGGTGAGACAGAAAAGGGGCCCTATGCCTGGCCCCACATACAATGAGAGACTTGTTAAAATGAGCATCTATCAGAAAATAAAAAATCGTTTTAAATCCTAAGCAGCCTGCAAATGTGTAGGGAAGGTGGAAGGTGCTGAATGCACGTACTGCCCAGAGGCTGTCAGAGTGGTTTGGGGACTGATGGAGGCGACGTGAGCCTTGTCATAGACCTTTTCCACATCAGATGGGAACAACTCTTTCTCCCCGACAGATCAACCCCTCAGACACCTTATTACAGGGCAGACCTCCCCAAGCGAGGTTTCTGGAGTGATCATCTGATTCTTTTCCAATCCGTATGTGGCTGGGGAATGAAATAAAGCTAATGGACAGGCAAACAAAAAGTAGTGAAAATGACATGAGCTCCAGAGTGAAGCAGGCTGCATTGAAATCCCAACCTACCATTGATTTAGTTATGTAAATTGAACAAGTTCTTTAACTTGTCTGAACTACAGTTGCCTTGTTGGTAAGGTGGAAATAGGGTCATTCCTTGCTGGGTTATTGTAAGCATTAGAGGTAATATATGTTAAAGGCCTAGCAGAGTACTGACATCAAAGATACTCAAAGTGGTGAGTCGAGAAAAATAACTCGGGGAAAACACTCTATCTAACATAGACCATCCTAACGTGAAACAATATGTTAATAAAAACTTGCCGGAAGAACTTAGAGTAGGCAAGGGGTCAAATGATTGTGTGACTATGTCCTGTGGTTAGGTCTTAACACATCAGTTTATATCCAAATAGCTTCTCAATGTGTAGTGTAGGTGACACATTTCCATTTAATGTCATTATAAGAACTAAACCTTTATAATTTTTTGGTTTCTTAGTGTTTGATATTTCAATCTTAATAATGCATTAGAGTACCTCTGAGTTTAGCTCTTACTAAATTATAAATGCTATCACTTTATACCTAAGATACATGGTTTGCCCAGTGCAAGGAGGGGGTGGAAATAAACATTTTGAACAGACTGACTCTGGCTTGCTGGGGTTCTGGTCTCAGTACACAGACCAACGGTAGTGTCAGCAGTGCTGATGGGTCGATCATTAAGTGTAGTTGGGTTAGATCAAGATGCTAATATCCAGTTGCTATATGCACTTTCAGATAGTCTTTTTTTCTTTAGTGTAAGGGTACTTCTTTTTCTCTATTTTTGAGAATATACTAGCTGCTGGTCCAAGTAAAAACTACAGAGTCATTAAAGGGCACTCAATGCTTCTCACCTGGTAATTTTTCTTACCTTCAGGAGTAGCCTCAAAGGTGAACTCCCACCAGTTACCGGCCCATCCTCTCCCTCCATCATTACCTCCATCACAATAGTCACTCCTGTCAACGCAGCACCTACAGGGAGCCAGGCTTCGTATCCATTTATATTGTGCACTGCTTTACATATATCAGCTCCATTCACATTAGCTTTTGTCTCACTCGAACAGATATCAATCTGGCCTTCATTGGGTAAAAAAATAATATTAATATTAATGACTTAACTCAGGAAGGGCAAGACAGTATCATCTTGAGGGCCCTTACTGAATGATTGGTAGTGGCTGCCAGAAACGCTCTTAACAGAAAAGCTCAGAAAGATTTCAAGGCTTTACCAAGCCTTCGTGGGGAAGGATGCCACGATTGATTAGCACTGTCTGCCTTGGGTGAAAGAAAGAATAGAAACAGGAAGAATAATGTAGAAGATCGAAAGGATGGCAAATCTTGGGCTCCCTTCCTGTCCTTGCTCTGCATAACCTTCTGGAAGACCAATATGGTCCCCACTTTTTATCATGTTGCTGTACAGTTCATTTCCCAAGTATTCATTTTTTTCCCTCAATTCCTGCTGCATCCTCCTGACTCAGAAACTTTACTCACTCTGTTCCCTCGGCCTCATGCTCTGCTGAGCACCCCGGAATCCAAAGTATATGGAGAGAGGCCGTTCCCTATTTACCCTAAGAAACTCCTCCAGACTGTTGTATGCGGTGACACCTTCCTCTTGTATGCTATAGGAATTTGTAATTATTCCTTGGCATGTTTATCTGTGTATTTATTATCCTCTATATGAGTTCGAGAACTAGATCTCTCTTTTTGGCCAATCATCTTAGACCCAGCACACACACCTGGAAGAGAATAGACATTTGACACATATTTGTGGGAAAAAAAAATAAATGCACTGAACTCTGGGGATTCAAACTTAGTAAAACAGAGTTTCAGGCTTCAAGGAACTCATATTCTAGAGAAGGAGAAACTTGATTAAGTAAGTGATTATGATGCAATGACATAAAAGCAATATAGGATAAGGGATTATTATTGCTTGGGTAGGGGGACAGTTGTTGGAACAGCATCCCAGATGTGATGGTAAGATTAGGTTCTGAAGAATAAGAAGTGAAAATGAGCCTCAGTAAAATTACTACTTATGAAAAATCAAACACTGCAACTTGTGCTCTCTATTTGGATGCTATATTCCACCATTAAAGTTTTCTTTTTTTTTTATTTCAACTTATTATGGGGGTACAAAAGTTCTGGTTAAATATATTGCCCATGCCCCTCCCATCCCCCCGAGTCTGAGCTTCAAGCGTGTCCATTCCCCAGACAGTGCACACTGCACTCATCATGTAGGTATACACCCATCCTCTCCCCCACCCCCATCCCCCTGAGTAAGATGTTCAAGCGTGTCCATTCCCCAGACAGTGTGCATCGCACTCATCATGTAGGTATACACCCATCCCCTCCCCCTACCCCCACCTCTGTCCGATACCCAATTGGTGTTATTCCCAAATGTGCACTTAGGTGATGATCAGGGAAACCAATTTGCTGGTGAGTGCATGGGGTGCTTATTTTTCCATTCTTGGGATACTTCACTTAATAGAATGGGTTCCAACTCTCTCCAGGAGAACCAAAGAGATGTCGTATCACC
>CM052436.1:138962305-138979208 GCA_028533085.1 Varecia variegata | reverse complement strand
TGTGCTGCTATAAACATTCGGGTGCAGGTGTCTTTATTATAGAATGACTTTTGTTCTTCTGGGTAGATGCCCAATAATGGGATTGCTGGATCGAATGGAAGGTCTACTTGAATCTGTTTAAGGAATCTCCATATTGCTTTCCACAGGGGTTGCACTAGTTTACAGTCCCACCAGCAGTGTATGAGTGTTCCTGTCTCTCTGCATACATGCCAACATGCATTGATTTGGGACTTTTTGATAAAGGCCATTCTCACTGGAGTTAAGTGATATCTCATTGTGGTTTTGATTTGCATTTCCCTGATGATTAGAGATGTTGAACATTTTTTTATATGTTTGTTAGCCATTCTCATATCTTCTTTTGAAAAATTTCTATTCTTTTTTAAAATCAATTACCAGGTATATTAACATGTACCTATGGTATTGTTCTAAAAATATCTTAAATAAAATATAATGGATATTTTGTCTACAGAGGGCACACAATTAAGATTTTCCTTTGAGGATATTCTTAGTCTTAACTCTTTATCCTGCTTTTTCCTTGCTGTATGTATTCATTGTTCTGATCCAGTAGCTTTCACAGAGGCTCTTGGTCCATTTGTAGAAGGTCCATAGGGATTATGTGAGCATAGGTTTTCTGAAACTTTAAGCAGAAAATGGTTCAAGTATCTCCTACAGTTTGGGGACACTTGGTAATAGTGGAATAATTTAGAGAAATGAAATTACATTTTTCCTTTAGATTTATACACATAATTTGGAGATAATAAAGGAAAAACCATTACTAGTACAATAAGGGATATTTAAAATTAAAGACAGTTTTAAGTACACCACTAACTTTTTCACAGCCAGCTTCAATGATAAATTATTAGGTATCATATTCATTGTAGCAAGAGGTAACATGTTACTTTGCACTTGTAGGTTTTTTAGAAATGAGCTAGAGATTTTTGGCTTGTTCATTTGTTTGTCTTTCTGTATGGTAGAAAGGAAGGGAGGGAGGGATTGAATGAAGAAAGAATGAGGCAAAATATTTCCTTAAATCACATTTAAAATAAGGTAGAGTTTAATAAAATACAGGAAGGAAGGCTGAAAGGCAACAGTCATTAAAAACAAAAAACTTTTACAATTATATTATAGCACTTGAGAGAGATGTGGTGGTGTTTTGGGTAAGGCCCTGCCATCTCCCCCAAACATATTCATTCACCTTGACTCAATCACGTTCAAAGGAGAGTTTCCTCGCTGGGCTGGTAAAACAGGATCACATCGAGGCTTTAATTGGACCCTAACCTGGTTGTAGTTCTGTATGAACCTGCACGTCCGGTACACGGAGAAGCATAGGCAGTGTTTAAATCCAATGGGTGCCGCTTACTTTAAGATGAAAGCCGTTTAATGAATTTTAAAGTGGAAAAATTTATGCAGAGTCAGTGCCATCTTCATCCCATATTTTATTTGAAATACAGGAGGACATGGATATAAAATGCATGTTGAAACTTGTTCAAAATCAAACTAAAATAGAAACAAGGTAACGGCACGCCACGACCTACAAGATCAAACCAGAAGTTTTAGTCCTCTTCTTGAAAGACTAAAGATCAATTCTGTGCCTAATGCCTGTTTTGCAATCAGACAAGCTGGATTTTACCAAATGTGTCTTTTTAGAAAAGACTGGCAAGAAACAAAAATGTTGCCAGTCATTCTCAGACTTGGGTAAAAAACTGCACCAAGGTGGTAATTAGGGCTTGATACTATCATTCAGAAAAGATTAAGCCAGAAGAGTAACTTTTTTTTTTTTTGCCAATATTAATGGCAGGAAATACTGACTTATAAACTTTTTTTCCAACTAAGTGACTTTATAGAAAAAGAACTAATAAGATCAGGGTGAAATTTAAACAAGGACAAGGATGGGCTAAGTGAGGGAAAGTAAGGAGCTTTTAGAGCTAAGCCAATTTCAGTGAGTTCCTGGCACTTGCTCTGAGTATGGAGAAGATGATTCTTGCTGTCAATATGCACCATAATCCATTCTACAAAACCAGCGTAGGATTGACCATTGATTATGTCCTAGCCTAATTATAACCTATTATTCATTCACTAGGGATGGAAGGTCCTTGAGACTTCTAGCATGGTCTCTAGGACATAATAGGTACTCAGTAAGTATCTGTTGAATGAATGGATGAACCAGAAGGAAATCTGTTTACTAAGAGGCACACAGTGATATTTGCTCGTTCATTTTTTTCATTCATCATTTAATGAGTATTGTTTTAATATCATTTCTATGCCAGGGCTGTGCTGGGCACAGATACAATAGTAGGCTACCATAACAAATGTCCCCTGCCCTCCTGGAATTTAATTATATTAGGAGAGAGCAATATTGAAAAACAAAACCAACTAGAGAATATATCATTGCAATCCAAGGTTAGTTTATCTTAAATATTATGGTACTTAAAATTAATATGAAGGCATTTGAATGAGTGTATGTGAATATTTGCATGTCTCTGCAGGCGTGTATAACTGGATATATCTTTGGAAGCTATTTGACTGACCACAGTAGTGGAAGACAGATACGGCAGAGAGCAGAGTGGAGGAGGGACCACTAGGTGGTTGTAGTGCAGCTGAGAGGTGATTTAGCCTATGTGAGGATGGTGGCAGAGCAAAGGCAAGACATGTACAGGTTAGGGATATATTTAGGAGGGAAAGACCAATAGGAATAGGTGAAGTTTGAATGTAGTGGGGGGGAGGGTTCAAGAAGGAATCCTAGATTTTTGCCTCACGTGATGTTTATATCATGACCTGAGAAAGAAAGAATATTAGAAGATGGCAATCTTTCCCCAAATAGAATTATGCTGAGAAATGTCAATGAACTAACTACCCCTCTTCAAGATCCTTGATGAACATCAGCATTTTAGCAGTTCTGAGAGGCCCAGTAATACGTAAACCTGTTCCCCTGTGGTTCATTGATCACCTCCCGAACTTATTTCACCTTGCATGCCTTGCCACCAACACCAACCCCAGAAAATACATCACATATAGTTAATTTGGAGAACTAGAGCCTGATTTTCACATTATTTCTTCAGTTAGGGGGAGTGTTTAGGTAGAAGGATGGAAGAGAATTGATAGGGATAGTTGAATGATCTCTTTTACTTAATACCACAAAATGAGTAAAACTTATTGGATTATGCACATAAATGTGCCATATCCACACTGTACTTGTGCTTATGCTTTACACTATGAGTAATTAGATGTAAAGTAAAAATTATTGAATGAATATTAAGTTTAATGTGTACTTCATAGTTTTAATTTTTTTTACAAAGGAAATCAATTATTTACATTTACATTGTAGAAATATGGCAATGCTCAAGAATAATGTAAAAGTAACCTGTAATCTCCCCCTCAAAGAGATCCATTGTTAGCATTTCAATATATACTCTTTTTTTTTTTTTTATTTTTATTTTTTTTTTATTTCAGCTTATTATGGGGGTACAAAAGTTCTGCATAGATATATTGCCCATGTCCCTCCCAATCCCCCGAGTCCGAGCCTCAAGCGTGCCCATTCCCCAGACAGTGCACATTGCACTCATCAATATATACTCTTTATGCCAGTTTTTTATTTATTGCACTTCAGCTCTAAATTCACCCTTTTTACCTGCCCTGTGAAAACAGAGCTGGGCCCTTTACATAGTGTTTCGTTGGCCAGCTGACACAATATTAAGCTTTACCAATGATGGCACTGGCGGGACATTGCAAAAGGAGAGGCTTTGCTTTCTGTTTCCAGTGCGCTTTCTTGGAAATCTCCTGAAGGCCTCTCCCACGAAGCACCTGTGACCTCAGTACCCAGCTCTGCAATGCATGCGGTTTCTCCAGTATTCTAGGTTCCTCCAGCACCTTCTATCAAGAGGTTCTGTCGTATAGTGCCTCTGGTAAGAAACCTCCCCATGAATAGCTTTTCCTGGAAGCCTAGAGGGTGATTTTCCAGTAAGTTCCAAAGGGTATATTTCCAGAAAGTTCCACCAGTACAGGAACTCTCTGCCATTCAGGGAGCCACAGTCATGCCCTCTCCAACCAGGTCTGGGTGTCTTCTCGGCCTGAGGTGGAGTGGCTGTTCTTTATATCTGCTATTCCTCTATTTTTTAGGGTTCTCTTCACTTACCTCTATCCATTTTCTCATTATTCTAATTCCCTGCCATAGTTAATAATTTATTTTATTAAACTTTTCATGCTGAACTTATTGCATGGCTTTTCCCTCCTGGAAAACCATAGGCCACCTCTGGGAAATTTTGTAGCATGAAGCTTTTGCTCAGAGCTTAAAAAGTCTCACCAAAAAATGAAGGGGAGTGGAGGTAGTAAGAGGTAGAGCAGGTAGCGAATCACAGAGTCGTGTCTTATAAACAACCTTATCTCCTAATCCCCGAACTTGGGAAATCTACTGATAGCCCATCACAGTTATCATTGAATGATAACTGGGAAGTCCTCTGACCTAATATTTGTATTATTAATAATATCTATATTTTTGTTTTAATTTTTAAAAGAATCATAGGCCCCTTTTCCACAATATTCTGTAAGTTTCTATGTCATTATTTTAATGGTTGCATAGTATAGTCCATAATAATAGTAGATACTTCATCATTTCTCTCTTCCCCTATTATTAGACATATAGACTGTTTCATTTTTAATTGCTAAACATAATATACTGTTTTTAAATTGTAAACAATGCTCTGGTGAGCATCCATGAACATAAATCTTTGCTCATATCCATAATGATTTCCTTACAATTAACTCTTAGTCATTTGGACATTTTAGTCAGTGGCAAATGATGAACCTGCTACGTAAAGTGCTTTATCTAACTCCAGGGGCATTTTGAGCACATTATTTCGTGGCACAATGAAACCTCAGAAAGAAGTATAAGAAGAAAGGAAGTCATGGTGTTTATTGTCTCCTGCCAAAAGTTCATAGCAGGAATTTGAGAAATCGCTCATGTAACAGGAGAACTGAAACAAAATTTGAGATTGAGCCATTAAATATCAATTATCATAAATCACTCCTAGCTGCTTCTTTGATTAAATGTTTTCCTTGTGTTTTACAATTGGGGAATTCACCTCATCAAAAGAATGGTAAATGGGCAGGATTAAATGATTCAGAGCATCTTGGTTGTTCTTGGAAGGGAGTGCTTTGAGAAAGAAAGCAAATTATTAACCTTAGCATCTTAAATTGAGTTTGGCTGATTTCCTGGGCTTAGAGAAAAGATCCCCTGTAGCTTCAGCCAGAAGCCCTAATGCACAGGCCCGGTTGTCTTCCTGACATGACTGCAGCCCAGGTATAAACAACCTTGACTCTCGATCTAAACATACCTGCACTACTGAAGATCTTTCAAGTTAATTTGAACGAATGAGGGAATGATCCTGACTGGCAGCCATTGACAGTTCTCTCCCACCAAGAAGGGCATGGGGGCAACGCCTTCTAGAACCAAGCATACTTCAGAGACTGGTTCTGCAGTGGTCATCTTAATTCAACAGTTATGTTCCTGATTTGTTTATAGTTGTTTTCTGAATGAGCTTGTGGGAATACCAGTTTTTAGTGAGCCGTTTGGAGGTTTGCAAGAGATGCTGTGCTAATCTCAGAACAATGAGGTGTAATTTATGTATTAGCACAATAGAATCATAGAAATAGGCATCCTTGTTGTGGTGACGGTCATTATCATCAACGTGCTGTCACTTATTGAGCACCAGCTGTGTAGACAACATGCCCCATATCTGTAGTTTAGTTTACTCAATCCTCACAAATCTCTTAAGAAGTAAGTACCAATAACATCCACATTTTACAGATAAAATACTGAAGGGGAAAAATAGTTAAGAATTTGGCTAAGATCACACAGTTACCCATCTGTTTAGCCAGTGCACAAATTAGTCTGGCCCCAAAGACACCAGCCCAAGCATTATACTTTAGGAGCTAAAGGAAATCTAACAATGAATCTTCCTCCACCTTCATTCAACTCCTTTCAGCTTTCATTTCAATGGAGTCTCTAACAAACAATGTATCAATGGATTCTTATCAAGTGAAATGATTGCATCGTTCCCCTTAATTGACTGTTTTGAACTGAAATTGCTTGGATTTATCAGATGTTTTATAGTGCCGTGTGGTCTGGCATAGTTATTATCAACTTCTTTCCCACCATAACCACATTTGACAAACAAGGTTTACACGCATGATAGTCTATCATGTGCTCATCCAGAAGTAACACACAAAGTAAAAGTCCGCGGTTTTTTTGCACAATTTCTTCTAAGACAGCTGTAACTCTACTCCTTTGTCTCCCACTGATCCTAGAGTCTGCAGTTGAGTATCTACAGCCTAGTAAAACTGAGAGAGATGTGCTGGCTCGACAAATAGATCTTGAGCACCTTTAACGTGCAAAGGGCTGGATCACTCTAGGTAGGCTTGTATGGGATTTAAAAATAATAAGACAGCCTAAGAGAGACAGGCATTGACACCATCGACAAAATCACTTCAATCACAAGGCAGTGAAGAAAGGAGGGGAGTGGGTAGAAGGACATGTCAGCAGGCAAGGCTGAGTGTGGCCATTCTCAAGTTCCTTCATTGGAATTCTGCTCTTCAAAGATGGGCCACCTCTGGGAAATTCTGCAGCATGAAGTTTTTGCTCAGAGCTTGAAAAGTCTGACAATAATAAGAGGTAGAGCAGGTAGCAAATCATAAAGTTGTGTCTTATCAACTTTATCTCCTAATGCCCAAACTTGGGAAATCTACTGATAGCCCATCCCACTGTAGAACTTACAAGTGCCCACTGTAAGGGCACTTGCTGTTTAGTCATGAGGAGGCAACATGGCGTAAAATCAAAATAGCTCAGGGCATAAACTCACCGCTCCCTATCCCTTGCTTGAGTATGTAATCAGTACAACTACAGCTAGGATTCTATATATTTTAATTTTTTGTCTGCACAAGTCATATAGGATCACAAAATCACAAGATGTTCAAGGGGACACAACAAATATTTAATGCTAACCTTTTTTTTAGAGATGAGGAAACTCCAGTTCAGTTAAGAGAAGTGACTTGATTCACATACACTTAACCAAAAAAATTGTAAAGAGATTGTAATCAGAAATATCCAGTTGTACGACCTCCCAATTTTGTGATCCATTCACCCCACCATCAATTGATAAGCCTGATTTGAATATAGAATATGTTGGATTGGCTTCATAAGATAACACCACCACCACCCCCCTCCAAGAAAAATAAAAGAAAAAAGTGGGTAAGAGAATGAATAATTTAAAAAAATTAAGTAAATCTGGGAATTTTTTTTGTACCAGAATTATTCACATTGTTATTTTGAGCTCAGGGCAACAGCTCGATGCCACATTTAAATGAAAAGCCTATCTATTCCATATTTATAAATCTTTAGATTTTGTATGTGTCATGAAAAATGTAAATAAGTTTTAGAATACTGAGATGTATGAAATTAATTTCTACTCTGTGTCAAAAAGCTCCATGGTAAGCAATTAATGCATAAAACACAAGGGACTTTTGCCCTAAGGGCTACATTGCCAGATGAAATTACAGATCTCAAATCCCATCATTATCCTGATATTCACTTTTTGTTTGTGTGGTCTAGGGAAGATGTAATCTTAAATTGAATATTTAACTAATCAGCAGGCTAAGAGTGTTGTCTGGTTTTTGTCCCCTTCGAATCTAGAGCAGTGTCTAGTTGTCAATGTTAATATTTTACTCATATTCTAGGCTACTACTGCTTACTGTTTCCATTTCATGGAATAGAAAATGGTAATATTGAGATGCCACACTGAAGTAAACTGGAGGAGATTTAAGTGGAGCTTGGTGAAAATGGTATTATACTTTTGTAGATTACACAACCCTCATAAGAATACCATATAGGGTGTGTGGGAAGATACCAAATATGTAATTTACTAAACTTTTAAATAATGTTTTTAATTTTTTAAATGAGAAATCTGTTCCTACTTCCATAAACACAAGTTTGCTGTCAGATCTTATGCTTTAACTTGTACCTGCAATTCTGATCAATATGCTTTAATGACATTATCTTCCAATTCTTGATAATCACATTCAATAAGAAAATTTTAATCATTTTTACAACCATTTAGAAATTTACAAGAGGTGTTTTTTTTTTTTTTTTTTTATCTATAGTTTCTGGCCATGCGAGGTGGCTCATGCCTGTAATCCTAACACTTTGGGAGGCTGAGGCGGGAGGATTGCTTGAGGCCAGGAGTTTTAGACCAGTGTGAGAAAGAGGAGTGAAACTCCTGTCTCTATGGAAAATAGAAAAATTAGCCAGGCATGGTGGTTCATGCCTATAGTCCCAGCTACTCGGGAAGCTGAGGCAGGAGGATCGCTTGAGCCCAGGAGTTTGAGGCTGCAGTGAACTATGATGACGCTACTGCACTCTAGCCTGAGTGACAGAGCGAGACCCTATCTCAAAAAAACAAAAACAAAAAATGTACAGTTTCTTCTTTCTTATACACACACACTAATTGAAATATTTTCCGATAATGTGCATAAAATTAAATTCAGTCTAAGTTTGTCATTCTTACAAGTATGTCACAATAATGCTGGTGCTCTATTTTCTAGAAAGCACAGGGTATGTTAGAGCCCCCGTTTTCTATCCAGCATGGACATCTACTCAGCAGCCATATCATGTTCACTTGCAGACAGAGATGTGGGGTAACCACCTAAGTTCTCCCCGACCTACTGTATCCTGCACCATGAGTTCTTCTAGAAAGCCCAGCAGTCCCTTGTTCACGGTGAGCATTGGTATACACTGAAGCTGGCTGTTGCAGAAGTGTTGAACACTGAGCAAGGGTAGTAGACCCATTGGTGTGGATGCTGCTCATTGTGTTTGCCATCTGTGGCCACTTAAGCCTCATTGGTCCCTGTCTTGGGTCACCTTCCTGGGAGACTCTGGAGTTGCTACTCATCGCTGGATGAAAAGAGCTCCAGGATTCTGGGTAAGCTAACCTCCACCCCTGAACCCTAAAGCTTAAGTGGTCACTGTCTCATGTCCCACTTACACACATAAGTTTCCCAACTATGTACCCAAGTAGACTGTTGGGAACCCTCTGTTTTAGGTATATGATTTAAAATAGCCATGAAGAACTTTGAAAGTAATACCACAACGGCAAACTTCTCTATTTTATCCTTTATCAAGACTATACCTGCAGTCTCACAGGAGCTGAAAACATTGACTTTTTATACTGAAAACATGTGTATTCTTTGTCTTTTATTAATATTTAAGATAATCAGCAGGAAGTTAACATACTTTGGTTGAAAAGGGCAATTCAAGTTAGCTTGTTGCTTTAGCTCGGTCAGAAAGGTTTATGGAGAGAAATTGAGGGTAAGAACAAAATAGACAACCTTTTTTCTGCTAGATCTAACCTCCAATCTTTTGATTTAATTCTATTATCTGAGTGATTTTGGACTGATTTAGACACAACCACATTTAAATACAAGCTCAAAAAGGCATTCTAAGTCAAATGGAGATTATTTTGAGTGATCTTGATATGAAAATAATGGTTTCATTCTTCGTATATCCCAGCCTGTCCATTCATTCATTTTTTTATTACTTGTATTCATGTATTCACTCATTTACATATTCATTTATACATTCATATGAATTTTTTGGTGTGGACTCTGTACCTGATATTGATCTAGGTGCTGGGCTAGATAGGTCATTATCTTTACTCTGGAGATCCTGTCAGTCCTGTGTGGATTCCTATAGGTTAATACATAATTATCTTACAATTTGACAAGTACCATTGTAGTCATATTAACAGAATATCAGGAGAGGACAATTTCATTCAGTCTTGTTATATATTTGACTACTTACCTGCCCAACATACAAAACCTTTTAATAAAAGTTGTGAGTTTAAGGATAACATTCCATGTTTTAATCACTTTTATTTTAACCATGTTGCATTAGCAAGTGCTTTGCACATAAGTAACTATTAAATATATATTTTTTCAGCTATTTTTTACTAGTCACCCTTACCTTACCCTTCTAGTTAGTGTGGATTTTGTTTTTGTAAAGTGGCAATAATACCACAATTTCTACCTGTAAGATTGTGAGGATGGAATGATTGAACACATTTAAGGGGCTGATTTTTAACAGCTTTTTTGCAGTGTAATTGGCCTAAAATAAACTGCGTGCAATTAAAATGCACAATATAAGTTTTGACTTAGCTATAAATCTGTAAAACCCACCACCACAATATCTGATGCCCACAAAGGTTTTCTCCTATGTCTTTTTGTTAATATAGATGAGTTTATATTTTGTAAAATGTGTTAGAAAGGGTTCATAGAGTTACTATTGGCTTCTTTTACTCAGCATAATTATTTTGACATGTATCCACGTTATCTCCTGTCATTCTTTTTAGTGCTAAGTGAGAAGTGTTCCATTGTATAGACATACCACAATTTGTTCCATTTACTTGTTGATGGGAAGTTGGGTTATTTCCAGTTATTTTAGCTATTAAGAAACTAAAGCTGCTATGAAAATTTGTATATGTCTTTGTGTGGGTCTCAGGGGACCCAAGAGAAAGGCACTGGATCATATGGTAAGGATATGCTTAACTTTTTGAGAAACTGCCAAACTGTTTTCCAAAGTCATTGTACCATTTTACATTCCCATCAGTAGCTCACAAGAATTCCAGTTCTTCTCTATCCCCACCAAGCTGTATAGTCACTCTTTTTAATTTTAGGTATTCTCATATGTGTGCAGTGATATCTCATTGTGGCTTTGATTTTAATTTCCCTAATGATGTACAATTTTAATTATCTCTTCATTTTTTTTGCCATCCATATGTCTTTTTTGATAAAGTGCCTGTTCAAATCTTTGTCCACTTTTTGCTGAGTGGTTGCTTCCTCATTGTTCAGTTTTGAGAATACTCATGTATTCTAGAGATAAGTACTTTATCAGATATATGCTTTGCAAATTTTTTTCTAGGCTGCAGCTTGTCATTTCATTCTATTATCAGGGTCTTTCAAAAAGCAGAAGTTTTAGTTTTGATAAAGATTAATTTATATATATACTTTTTTCTTTTATGGGTCATGTGTTTGGTGTGGTGTCTAAGAAATCTTTGCCTAATCCCAGGTCCCAAGATTTTCTTCTATGCTTTGATTTAGATGTTTTATAGTTTTATGCAATTTTCAATTAGGTCTATAATATATTTTAATTAATTTTTGTATGTGATTATGAATTAAAATTAATTATTTTGCATATGAAAATCCATTTTTTCCAGCACCATTGTTGCAAAGACTTTCCTTTCTCCGTTGGATTGTCTTTGTTAAAAATCTGTTGCCAGAAAAAAGAAAAAAATCTGTTGCCAGAAAAAAGAATAAAATCTGTTGCCAGTGCATCTGTGGGTCAATTTATAGACTACATTCTGTTTCATTTGTACATTTGTTTATCTTTATGCTAACACCACACCCTATCAATTAGTGTAGCTTTCTAACAAATATTAAAGTCAGATAATGTAAATCATCTAACTTTATTTCTTTAAGGTTATTTTGCCTAGTCTAAGTACTTTTCATGTCCATGTTATTTTATTATTTTTTATTTATTTATTTATTTTTTTAGATTGGTTCCGTCAATGCTTTGTTTTTAATCTTTTTTTATTCTTTTTTCAGCATATTGTGGGGGTACAAAAGTTTAGGTTACGTATATTGCCCTTGCTCCCCCCACCCCCCCCGAGTCAGAGCTTCAAACGTGTCCATCCCCCAGACAGTGCACATCGCACTCATTATGTGTGTATACACCCATCTCCTCCCCCATCCACATCTGCCCGACACCCGATCAACTTGTCAATTTTGACAAAAGCACCTACTAGGCTATGTTTGGGATTGCATTGAATTTATTAATTTGAGCAAATTATCTTCTTAACAATATTGAGTTTACTGATTAATGAAAAGAGATCTCCCCCTATTTAATCTTTTTAAATTTCTTCAGTAATGTTTTATAGCTTTTGGTGTACAGGTGTTGCACACCTTTTATCACATTTTATCCCTAAGTATTTTAAAATGTGGATGTTATAGGAGAAGATATTTTTTAAAAAAATCATCCCAATTCTTTGTATCTAGCACATAGAACATTATCTACTTGATTTTGTATTTTAACCTTTCATTTTGTAATCCTTCTAAGCTTACTTTTTAATTTTATAAATTTTGTAGATTTCATCCAATTTTTTATGTATGTGATCATGCCATCAACAAATAAGACAGGTTGTCAGTTTGAATGCTTTTTATGTCTTCTTTTAGCTATATTGCACAGGCTAGTGTCTCTAGTACAAAGTTGAATAGAAGTGGCAAAGGAAGGTATCCTTGTCTTGTTCCTGATCTTAGGGGAAAAGCTCTCAGTCTTTCATCATTATGTATAATCTTATCTGTAGAATTTTCATCGATACTCTTTATCAGGTTGAGGAATTTCCCTTCTGCTCCTGGTTTTCTGAGAATTTTTACCAGGAATGGATGCTGGTTTTGTTAACTGATTGTACATCTATGGAGATGATTTGGCTTTTCTTTTTTAGTTTGTTAATACATTACATTATACTGATTGATTTTAGAATATTAAACTAGCCTTGTATTCTTAGAATAAACCTACTTGGTCATGACATATGATCCTTTTTACATGTTATTGGATTTGATTTCCTAAAATTTGGTTTAGAATTTTTGCATCTGTATTCAAGAGAGATACTATTCTGTAGTTTTCTTTTTTTATAATGCCTTTTTTTCCTCCGAATTTTGGTATCAGGGTATTTTCAGCCTCATAGAATGAATTGGGAAATATTCTCTCCTCCTCAATTTTCTGGTCCTTGTGTAGAATTGGCATTACTGTCTTAAACACTTAATAGAATTTACTAGTGAAGCCATCTGGGCCTGGAGTTTTTATTGTGAGAAGGTTTTCCATCACAGATTTGATTTCTTCAGGAGATATAAGCCTATAAGCCTATTCACTTACTCTGGTTTTTTTTTTTTTTTTTTTTTTTTTTTTTTTTTAAATAGGGTCTTGCTCTGTTGCCCAGGCTGGAGTGCAGTGGTGTCACCATAGCTCACTGCAGCCTCAAACTCCTGGGCTCAAGTGATCTTCCTCCCTCAGCCTCTTGAGTAGCTAGGACTACAGGTGCACACCACCATGCCCAGCTAAGTTTATTTTTATTTTATTTTATTTTTTCAGTTTTTGTACATTCAGGATCTTGCTATGTTGCCTAGGCTCATCTCAAACTCCTGGGCTCAAGTCATCCTCTTGCCTTGGCCTCCCAAAGTGTTAGGATGACAGGTGTGAGCCACCACACCCAGGCGTGTTCTCTATATTTTACATGAGCTTTAGTAATGTGTCTTCCATTTAAAATATCAATATATTGGCATTAAGTATTCATAATATTCTTTTATTGTCCTTTCAATGTTTGTAGAATTTGTAGTAATGTTACTGCTCTCATTTCTGATATAAGTAATTTATATCTTCTCTTTTTTCTGATCAGTCTGACTAGAAGGTTATCAATTTTATTACTTTTTCAAAGAATCAGCTTTTTGCCTGATTGATTTTTCTTCATTATGTTTTGTTTCTATGCTATTATTTTCAGGCCGATTTTTATTATTTTCTTTCTTCGACTTACTCTGAGTATAATTTTCACTGCTTCTACTTTTAGTGTGGAACCTGAGGTCATTGATTTGAGATCTTTCTTCTTTTTCTAATACAAACATTTTGTGCTATAAATTTTCCCTTAACTAGTGCTTTAGTGGCATTCCACAAATACTGATATATTGTGTTTTCATTAACATTTTGTTTAAAACAGTTTTAATTTCCCTTGTGATTTCTTCTTTGACTCCTGGGTTACTCCTCAGTTCATTATTTAGTTCACAAGTATTTGAGATTTTTTTTTTAGAGATCTTTCTGTTATTGATTTCTAATTTGCAAGACTTGCATCCTTTTAAGTTTATTGTGGCTTGTTTTGTGGTCCAGAACATGGGTTATCTTGGTAAATGTTCCAGGTGCACTTCCAATAAAAAAAAAAGTATATATATACACATATATATTAATATATATACACGTGTGTGTGTGTGTGTGTGTATGTGTGTGTGTTCCACTATTGTGGGGTGGAGTGTTCTATAAATGTCAATTAGGTCAAGTTTGCTGATAGTGTTGTAAAAGTCCGAATAACCTTACTGATTTTCCTATCTATTTATTCTATTAATTATTATGCTTCATGTATTTTGTAGCTCTGTTATATTTTACAGACTTTGAGGACTATCATGTCCTCTTTATAAATTGACCCCTTTATGATTATGAAATGATCTTCTTTATCCTTGGTAATATTCTGTGTTCTGAAATCCACATTTCCCAGTCTTAAGACAACCACTTAGTTTTCTTTTACTAGTGAGTACTGATATTGTTAGGTTGAAGTCTATCATCTTGCTATTTGTTTTCCATTTGTCTCAGAGGTTCTCTAATATTCTTCAGCTTTGTTTGGGGATGCAGTGATGTTGCTTAGAAATAATTTCATTGTTTCTGGTGTTGCTTTTAAGAGTTGTTAGGAATGACCAGAACCATATTTACTTGAAGGCTATTTATTCCCAGCAACCTAGGCAAGACCCTTCTGAGACCTCTATGCAATACTTCATGAATTTATGAGGTTTTCCAGTCTGGGTAGTAAAAAGGCACTATTCCAGGACCTATGTGTACCTGCTTCTGTTACCTCTAAATCTTTCATTCTTTTTCTGCTTTCTTTCATCCATGCACCCATCAGTATTCTGCTACATGCTAAAGGGAAACCCTGTGCAAATGTCTGGAGCTCTCTCTGCGTCTCCGTGTGGCTCTCTCTACTCTGGGGTTCTGTCTATGGACTCGAGCTGCATTAGCTCTCCAGGCTCTCAGCTGTGGCTCCTCAACTCAATGAGTCTGCTGGGCTCAGCCTTATTTGTCCTCCCTGCTTTTTGGCCTAAAAATTAATTCCTTAAAAATTTGCTTCATATATTTTTCCTTTTTTTTTTCTTTTTAATGTTTCAGGTAAGAGGGTAAATCCAGCCTCTGATACTACATCTTAGCTAGAATAGAGAGTATGTTAGCATGCAAAATCGAATTAATGGCACCATATGACTTTCCTTCCTATATTACTTTGTTACCAACATCCTCATGGTTAAAATGAAGTTTCACGTTTCCCTGTGGATTTCCTTAATGTAGTCATGATGCAAAATTCCAACGACAATGGATAATTGACTGCACAATACAACATCTGTTCTTAATGGAATAAAGAAGATTCGCATTTCTACGTTATATTAGCGAGGGTAATACGAGCCGGTGTAGCAACAACTCTCTAGATTTTAGTGACTGAACGTGAAAAACGATTTGCATCTTGTTCATGGGATAATAGAACATGGTGCTTCTGATTTGCTGAGGGCTGTTGTCCATGGCATGGCTCGGAGACCTAGACTTCTTTCATCTCCTGGCTCTGTCATTTCCTAAGGGCTCAAAGTGGTTTTTTCTGGTTTTTTTTTTTTTTTTTTTTTTTTTTTAAATACAGTTGGAAGACAGAGAAGAGGGTGTAGAAGGCACACAATCACCTCAGCCTGGAAGTGACATTCATTACTTCAGCTCACAGTCCATTGCAGGGTCCAGGTGCAGGGGGTTCTGGGAAATGTAGCCCTGACAAACCAACATCTGACAACAGCTTTACACATTGGAAGGCAAACGAGCTCTTTGCTGAATTTCTCATCATCTCTTGACAAACAAGGAACTTAGTGGTCTTGCAGCCCCTTTTAAAATGTAGGCTTCCTTTTTCTCCCTCATCCCCCCCCCAACTCTGGTCCTGGGCAGCAGCCTGAATGTCTTCTCAATGTTTTATCCACTCAAGCTGTCAAGGGAGCCTTCTCCTGCACAACAAGCAAAGCACACTGGATTTCTCTTCATAGCACATTTTCCACATTTAGATCAAATCCATGCATTACATCTCACCAGGTGATGACTGGATAATCTCAAGACTGTGGAGTCTGTGTGAAAGGAAGAGATGATTAGCTTCCAAGGCACTTGTGGGGCAGACCTGCGGGGTTCCCTTTTAACCAGGCAGGCTGATACCTGCCGTAGTTCTTTGGGATTTATAAATTGCTCCCCTGAATGAAATGAAGGAATCATAAACTGAATAGGGTGTGCTAAAGAAACTCCCCCCCAAATTCTGTAATATAATTTAAAGACGTTTATTCTGAGGCGAATATGACCAATGGCCTGAGGAACATAGTTTTAAGAGATCCTGAGAAAATCTACCTGAGGTATCCAGATTACAGTTTGATTTTGTACATTTAGGGAGACAGAAATTGCAGGTAAAATAATAAATCAATACATGGAAGGTATACATTGCTTTGGCCCCAAAAGTTGGGACATTTCCAAGCAGGGGCTTATAGGATGTAGATGAGTTTGAAGATTCTTTGATTTTTAATTGGTTAAAGAATAAAGCTTTGTCTAAAAACTTGGAGTCAGTAGATAGGAATGCTTCAATTGCTATGAGGGGGTCTGTTAATCACAGAGCAACTCACAATATACTCAAAGTGGTCTATTAGACAGATTGATGGCCTGCGGGTGATTTAACCTTTGCCCTGCACGGTGTGAGACCCTGTTACTAATTTAATAACGTATTGTTATAAAGGGTCTGTTTTGTTAGTCTTATGATCTTTGTTTTAACATTGAAAATGATCAATTGTTCCATCTAAACTCCAAAAGGGAGGCGGTATAATGAGACATGTCCAACCTCCCTTCCCTTCCTGGCTGGGAACTCAGTTTTAAGGCTTTTCTGGGGTCCCCTTGGCCAGGAGGGGGTCTGTTCAGTCAGTGGAGAGCTTAGGATTTTATTTTTAGTTTACAAGTTGTTGTGAGGCTCAAATGAGATAATTTATGTGAAGC
>CM052436.1:138919389-138961805 GCA_028533085.1 Varecia variegata | reverse complement strand
CAGTTTATTAAGCAAAAATTAAAGTACACTTCTTGAGGACAGTGATAATATATTGAAAAAGTAATATTTTGGATTGTTTTCTGCAACTAATTTCTTTATTTTATTTTATTTTTTGATACATTATGTTTGTACATATTTATAGGGGACATGTGAAATTTTGTTACATGCATAAAATGTGTAATGATCATGTATTTAAGGTATCAGCACCCTAGTATTTGTTATACATTTGTATTTAATGTATTTAAGGTGTTGTTGGGTTCATTTCAAGTCCTCTCTTCTAGCTATTTTGGGAAATATAATGCATTGCTGTTACCTATAGTCACCCTACTCTGCTATCAAACATTAGAACTTACTCTGCAACTAGCTTCTATTTAATAGTCAGCTTTCACTATGTGCTTGCTACCTGATTCCTCAAGGCAATGGGTTTTCCCCTCTCACTTATCACATATGTATCACTTGAATGTTTGAATACCTGCAACTGAATCTACTTTTAGGATTTTTCCAGCCTGTAATAAGCAGCAAAACATACTAATGAAGAGATTTGTTTCTATTAATAAATGCAGAATCCAAGTCCTAGCTCTATTACTTACTGCCTATGTGAACTTATGCACCCTCTGTTTCCAAGCTTGTGAAATTTAGCCAATGGTATTCTTTCATAGGAACATTAGGATGGGAATGAGACAATTATAGGTAAAGCACTTAGTACAGAAGATGCCATATAGTAAATGCCTAATGAGTGTTATTATAATTAGTAATATGACCATCAAAAGAGGCAATAACATGCAGTAGTAGATAGAACATTGAGATTGGAGTCAGATGACTCCAATTTATGTCCACGTTTTGTTGCTTTTAACTTTGCTGTGCCTCAGTCTCTTCATCCATAAATTTGGGCTAATAAAATCTCCCTCACAGGGTTGATGTAATGATTCTATTACAAGGTATAAAGTAGACAGGACCTTGCCTCGAACCTATCAAATGCTAAATACATGCTAAAATTCTTCACTTCATTTATAGTATCTGTGGCCCCAGTCAAACTGATCCTTCTTTCACATTAATTATGCCTTCCACTTGGCCTGCTGTAGTTAATATTAAAACCAAATAAAACAAAACAAATCTTTAAGCAACTGTAAAGAACAGTCCTGGGTATAGCATCATTATTTAAGAATAGGATGACCTTCTTTCCCTGAAGGATTTGACCATTGAAATTATGGAGGAAGATCATTGCTGGATTTGTGTAGTGACATTTCTGAAACACGTGGTATGGCATGGATTGCTTTAATCACAAAGAAAGGAAATCTTAATATCTCTGATCTCATAAGCCCTACCCCAGGTTAATTTTTAAATCATTAGTAAAGACAAATTTTATTTGGAAATTTAGTACCGTGCCAGAGGATCTCTCAGTACAAACGCTTGGAAAGGCATAACAAGACATTCAGAAATGGATAAAACTAGCCTATGCCGTGGAACACCATGTTCCCAGGCAATTCAAGAGAAAAAGTGACCCCCTAAGCAAGGGATGGCAAATAGATTGTCCCTTATGGGCCAACTCTCACATACTGCACTGTGTTGGGAAAGATTCTGACAAGTCTGAGGTCAACAGTCAAAAAGGACTTTAATCTACAACTAATGTTCTACAATGAGTACCAGTGGGCGGAGGTGAGGGTGCACTGCCTGTTCACCCTCCCTCTGCTCTGAGGTGGTTTCTAATTCAAATTAGAGGATGACATCATTGCGGAGAAGCCCTGCTACTCTCAGATATTTCCCTCAAAGACTCTGGGCAATCTCGGGCACCATAAGATTTTGTTTTTAATTTTTTTTATATTTTGTACAAAAAGAAAACCTGAGGGTTTTCTGTGGCATCTCCTTCACACTCTTCCTCCTGTTTTTCTATGTCGATGTCCTTCCTCTATCATGTCTCACTTCCCCAATCCTAAGCATCCTTCAAGGTTAAGCTCAAAGCCCATCTCTTCTGTGCGTACTCACCAGCTCAGTACTGCTCGTGGGAATCTCTCTGCTCTCTGAACGCCTGCAAACGTGTTCATATCTCACAGTTGAGTGTTCAGCTCCTTATGTCTTTCATATTATTTTAGTATTAATGTTACTATGTCTTGATCAAGTAGCACAGAGGCAAGGAAATGCCATTTGGAAGGAGAGGTTAATTTTTGAAGGTAGACATTGATTATATTTTAAATTGCAATTTGAAACCTATGCTAATGAACACATAGGCTAAGGAAATATAAATTCAATTAAAATAACATGCAGCAATGCTTTACAAAACTGCTACTGAGAATAACATCAAGTTTGCATCAAACTATCTAAAAATAGCTAGATGGCTATTTAACCTTCCATTTATATGTATAGATATGGTGTAAGGATTTGCCCACTAGAATTTTATTTTCCATGGCAGGTCCATTCCATGCCTATAGTGACCCTATGAGCATCTTTTTAAGATTACCTTTGGACCCCAGTGTTACATCTTGGGACTGCCACTAAACACAATCCTAAAATTTTCCATAAAGGCTCACTCTGGCTTTTATTTCAGGAGCTGTTTCCATTTAGTTAAAATTAATCTCTCTGCTGCAGGAATTTCTCCCAGGACTCAAAGTTTCCATTCTTGATTAAGGTGACTAACCTGCCAGCCTGCTGAGGGCAGGGAGCTCAGAGCATAGCTCAATGGCAACGGAAGCCCAGTGTGATGTGTGACATTGCTTCATTGCCAAAGGAGTGTTCCCTGAGGGTTGCATCTGACACATGCACAAACTCCTTTTCTGCGCTTGCATTCCCAACACTGATACAAAAATGTTGGCCTTGTTCTTTGGTGTCCCATAGGCAGCACATCTTGCATAGGATATTTTTAAATTGTATTGCGCCTCCGTGTAGATTCGTTTTACTGGTTTCTGCATATGTCCCACATTAAAGCAGACCTATCTCATTCCCACTCTCATTTACCCTCCCCTGTCTCATTTGCACCCCACAGCACAGTAAGTGGACACCTTTCCTCATGTTCACCATTGGCCCATCCCCTACTATTCTGTCCTCAGAGGACCTGACTTGACAAGAAAGGAGATTCATTCCCAGATATTTACCAGCACAAGTGAGACCGTCAATGTTCCATCCATTCATTCAACGTGCTAAATGTTGAGGAAACACAATGAACGAGAGGGACGTACTCCCTGTCCACTTGGAGTTGACAGTCCAGGGAGGCGGGAGGACAATAAACAAACAAGTATGCCACTAATTATAAAACATCATTGGATGCATTTTATAAAGATAAGGTACAGGTTGTTATGATATGGCATAGAACGGGGCACAGGAGCTCACCTGGTTTGGAAACAGGTGATCAGGAGAGAATAGAAGGACTCTTTAAAATAACTTTAGAGAGGTAAAATTTATATACAATACATTGCACATATGTAAGTAACCTATTTGATGATTTTTTAATATATGTATACACCCACAAAATCATCATCACAATCAAAATGTCAAATATATGATCACCCCCAAAATTTTTGATTTTGAGGTCCATCATGTTGTCACATAGTTTGTTCCTCTTATTGATTGATTGATTGATTGATTATTCATGTATTTATTATTGGATAGTATTCCACTGTGAGGATATACTACAATTTGTTTATCTGTTCACACACTGATGGGCATTTGGGTTATTTTCAGACTTGTTTATTTTAAATAAAGCTGGTACAAATATTTGTCTACAAGTCTTTGTGTGGACATTATACTTTTATTTCCCTAGGGTAAATATCTAGGAGTGGAATTGCTGGAACATAATTTCATTGTTTAAGACATTTGGTCACTGAATAAACGGCAATAACAGTGGTCTAGACCTTACATAACAGATGTCCAAGACATATTTAAAAATTAAAGCTGAGTTAAACTAAATTCAAAGATACTTTCCCAATAACCAATATGGGTGTTATCAATTTCATACCCTAAAATCCATGACTTTTCTTCTAAGAGAGTCCTTCCAGCTCTCATTCAAAATCTATTTTATACTTACTTTAGACAGTTCCAGTAAATCCAGATACCAAGTTTCTTATACCAGAGCATATTAGAAGCAGAAAATCCACAGCAAAAAAAGTGATGATATTGAAAAGCATGAAATTATAATTCAAAACCTCAGTAGTTTAGAGCTATTGTGTCCAGGGGCATACAGCCCTGATGGAATCATTTGGTGAAAGTGGAGGAAATTTTTGATGGAAAAAATGAAAATGCTGATCTGATAATAGTAGCTACCCTTGATTGTGCATGACATGCCAGAATTGATGCTAAGCTCTCTCCACGCATTATCTCATTTAATTCACATAATGACCTATGAAGTAAGTATTGATACCTTCTACAGAGAAGGAAAGGAAAGCTTAGAGACTTTAAATATCTTGGTTGCATAGCTCTTGACCATGACCCTATCCTGCCTAATCTAAGTAATCAAGTAATCTAGTCTAGCCTGCCTAGACTAATTTTTTTTTACCTGGCTAAGAAAACAATAAATTTTAAAAACAGATTTTTTTCCTCCAAATTTTGAATTCTCCAGGGAGATGGCTATCTAAAATAGTACTTAAGGCAGAAGCATGTGTTCCCCAATCATGCCAAATAAATGAAGTTTTTCTAGAACTGCTTTCCAATGCTTGCATTACCCTTTGGGTTCGTCTGTGAGACTATGAGCATGAACAGACTCCAGGAAACAGTGCTTCCTGCTAAGTGGCAAGGGCAGAACGCTGGCACCCAACAATGCATTGCCCCATATGGGCCCACTGGGGGCGCTGTTATCACTTTCATTGCAACGCACTTATATCCCTCAAATGAGTCCGTAGTCTTTTTTTTTTTTTTTAAACAGGAAGTCCTGGATATGTAAATAGAATCTATCATGAGATCCATTTAGAATCCATTGATTTTTCTGACTAGAAGTGTTATAGATCATCAGCCCCTCATCAGTGCTCATCTTCCTTATGGCGAGTTTAAAATGTGGTGTCTCTACTGGGAGATTAATTTTTTTATTCACACTTTTGAGTGATAGACAGCTAAAATCCTAAACCTATAATACTTTGCTTGAAGTACCTAATTCTAGTGTTCCATTAGGCAAGCATGGACTTTCTAGCCCTGCCTTTGAAGGGGCACCTCCAGCCCCCGAGTGTGCTGCAGGCGATGGCTCCAGGCCAGCCACCCCAGTCCATGCCTCTGCTAACCCCGAACTCCGCATTTGGGCAGATTCCCAACCTCCCCGCCTTTTTTTTATATCTTTCACTCTCTTGGATTTAAGAGAGCCTGAAAGAATTCTCTGTGGTCCTGATGAAGAGTTCCTCTTCCACAGCTATGACATCACTTTAGCACTTGGAAGCCCACCAAGCACTGTGTATAACCAGCACTCCCACCAGTCCCAATCAGTGTCTCTCCACACCTCCTCTGCTCTCACCACTAATTCCTCTTCCACCAAAATGCCATCGGGATTAGTCCCATTGCACTTTTATTCCCATTTTACTCAGTGCTCACCAAGACTCCAAGCATCCCAGGATCTTTAACCAGAATTTTCCCTATAAGCTGTTAAATCCCTTAATCTGACATAATCTCCCATTTCTTTCCAATCCCTCACCCTTCAAAACACTTTCAATATATTCTCTGTAACATGCAGTCCATCATTACCAAAATTACCAGACTTCAACGTTTTCTCTTACTATTTCCTTCGACTTCTGACTTGAATAAAAAACTGACTTCCCTGGTGACACAGCTTCCATTATTGTCCCCTAAGAGAATAGCTCCTTTTCTTCCTCCATTCCACCTGTGGTAGGGCGTAGGTTCTCATTCTCTTTCTCCCTCCTTGCTTTTTCTAAGACATTTCTCCTAATTCAAAAAACTCAGTATGTTTTAAGCACATGCCAACAAAATGTACTATTCTGGTTGTCATAGTTGTCTGCTAAATCTTATTCATTTCTCTTCATTTCCTGAATATTTTTGCTGGCAATCTTCTGTCTTTCTCGCACTAGCCCTGTCATTACATTTGGTGAGTTCAGAATTTAAATGGGTCACCTACCCCACATCCCATTCTTTCAGTTGCTTGACCTTTTGTACATTTGGTGATCTTTTCTTCCACCTGACTTCAACCAATCATTTCCTTGGACATATCCTAGAACTTGGCATCATCAAGAAGAGTGCAGTTTCCCAAATCTCAATCACAGCGTCTCATGTTCTCACAACCACCTCCTATCTTTCCATATCACACCAATGCTCCCATTCTTACGATTCACTGACCCTTTTCAGATCCCGAACACCCTTGTCAATTTCTCCTCACCCAGTTTGACTACCATATTTTCATAATCACTTCCTTGTTCTCACCTTCAATTCCTTTGTCTCCTTTGCATCTGTTCAACGTGCCTGGCCAACCCCATCGTAACTCTCCATCTATTAGATCCCTGAATTGAAGCAGCAGAATGTGGCTCGAGAAACATGCACAAGTGTACTGACCAGTCCCATGCTAGTGCCACAATGGACCTCCACACTGATCAGAAATCCTCCTCCACAGCCTCCATCAATCACTCCTTCTCTCTACCTCAACATCCACCGGATCCTGCTCCATTTGTACTTCCAGTGATTCTACTTGGTATTTCATTTAAAAATAGCATAGACACAATCAAAAGAGAACTGCTTTATCTTCCTAGCACCAACTCTACCATCCCAGTTGCCTTTTACCATGGATGATATTTCCTTGTTCTTAACAAGGGCCGAACCATCCACTTCTGTACCACAGTCCCTTCCCGCTGTCCCGCTCCAGCACTGTGTTCACACAGTTGATTCTCTTCTCTCCTGTGTGTTTAACTTCTGAATCTCTACTGGAGGATAGACATGCTATACTATGTTACCCCATCTGTTCTCTGAAAGACCACCAGGAAGACTAAAGAGTAGAAAGGAAAGCTTTACCAGTGAAACCAGTTTGCAAACTGGGAAGAGGTAGTCTGTTATGGACCAAGGTGCTCTCTCTTTGATAGGGAAGGGGCAGGTTGGATTCTATGCACCACAGGGCCTGTATGACACAATAGAGTCATACACTTAGCAGGTTTGGGGGGAAAGCTGTACATATTTGTGACTGGGACCCTTGCTCTTAACCGTTAAGCTATATTGCAGCATGAATTACATTCCCGAAGTAGAGAAGGAGGTGGATAGGTCCAGGTTTTATCAAGAAGACAAACAACTCAGTAGGAAAATAAAGTGGAGAGGATTTCTTCCTTTAAAAAAAAGGAACAAACACTGTAATCATTTTACTTTTTAAGTTTAAGCTGTTTACTCGTCTCCAGCTATTATCAATCACGAAGTGATTGTGAGGAAGTGTACTTCAAGGTTAAATGCAGGGGGAAACTGCCTTCATCTCTGGAAAACTGCCAAAGGACCCATGTATAGTACGTTTCTCTGCAGTGTGTAATTACAGCTTTCATAAATAAGATTAAAAGAGCCTTGATAGTCTATGGGAGCACTTATTTTCTTTGGGGATGTTTTACAGGTGGCCAGTGTTCTGCAAAGTGGGCGTAGCTGCTGTTTCAGCATAAACACAAAGCTCTGCAATTTTGCCAGGAGAGAAGTAAATTATTTACCAAAATAGGGCCGTGTAGGAAACTCAGAAGTTGAAGGTTCTTAAGAACTTTCATTGGCTGATATTCCTGCATTCTTGAGCTCAGCAACCCCAAATACCTACTGTATAATTAAAAACAACATCTGGGTAATAGTACCGCCAGAATGCAGATGTTTCTCAAGTTGTATCATGTACAAGGATGTATGGGTAGATTACTGCATACAGAATATATCCCTGCTAGTGATTTAAGCCGACATTAACTGAAGAAAGGAGTCATAGCCCCAGTACATTTCATCCATTCTAAAATATGT
The DNA here is from genome assembly GCA_028533085.1 of Varecia variegata. Classification (NCBI taxonomy): domain Eukaryota; kingdom Metazoa; phylum Chordata; class Mammalia; order Primates; family Lemuridae; genus Varecia; species Varecia variegata. The sequence continues at coordinate 138,953,924 of CM052436.1, read as the reverse complement.
GTATGCTTTTAGCATTTCTCAAATCATGGTATAGCTTACAATTCATGTGGGTCATAGTTTCATTGGTAGCATTTTTCCTTTCTTATGTAAAATAATGGTGTGACTTACATGGATGGCATCCTGGTATCAATAAAATAAATACTAGGGATACACTTATTCATACACTTTGTATGAATAAGAAGATATATGCTTATTTTTTAATCTCCATTTCATCAGATTTGCCAAGCCGAAGTTCTATTGGATTTTTTCTCTACTTTACAAAAGTTTCTTTTTGGCACTTCAATGCCTTCATGGACCTCCCTTCATTTCACAACTTACATGTCTGTACATGACCATCTACATGTGGTGCCTTCATGTTTTCACCACTTGGTCACCCCTCCATTTCCTTATGCAATATTTAAGTGCAATTGCTCTCTCCAAGATCCATAATTGCCTTTTAATCAGCAAGTTTAAAGGCCTCTTGATAGCTGTTGATACTATCAAACATTCCCCATCTCAGTCTGCTGGGCTGCTGTAACAGAGAACCGTAGACAAGGTGGCTTATAAACCAGAGAAATTTTCTCACAGTGGGAGGCTGGAAGTCCGAAATCAGAGTGCCAACATGCTTGGGTTCTGGTGAGGGCCCTCTTCTGGGTTGCAGACTGCCGGCTTCTCATTCTGTCCTCGCTGGTCAGAAGAGACGTAGCTAAGGAGCTCTCTTGAGTTCCCTTTATTAGAGAACTAATCCCATTCATGAGGATTATACATTTTGTGGGGACTTAAACATTTAGTCCATAGCACTCCTCCTCTTCAAACTCTCTCTTGCCTCCTATAACGGCTTGTCCTAGTTCAGACATATCTGGTCCCTTTCTTGCTGACTCTGCTTCTTTCACAAGCCTCCATAATACAGGCATGGTTTACGATTCAGTCTTTGACTCCCTGCTCTTCTCTCCAGGAATCAACAAATCTCCTGTCTTCAACTGTAAGTCTCTATGTAAGTAATCCTAAAGGATTGATTCCAACACCTCTCTTTCCTGAATGATGGTCTCTCTCTGATGACCTTTTACATTTGTTTTTTCTGTTTTCACATCAACTGAAAACCAAACTCATTATGTTTTTTTTTTTTTTTTTTGTACCCGTTGCCCCTGCAGACCTCTTGCTATCTGACAGTAATGCCATCATCATTCTCTCTGTCTCTTATGTTTAATATCTCAGGGTCAGTTTGGGTTGTCTTTTTTTTTTTCTGTCCCTTGAATTGACTATATGTCTGATTATTCACTGGGTGCCATGGATGCCTTCTTCCAAATGTCTATTTTATCTGACCTGCATTTTCTACTTTCCCTGCCACCACTCTGGCCCAAATCCGAGCTCTGACCAATTAATCGATCACTGTGGGAATTCTGAGTACCGGAGAAGCAACATGTTGCTACCCAGCTCTCCACCGTTACCAGCCAGCCCGTACAGCACTTGAGGTCAGAGTCCAGACTCTGTTTGGTATGCAGGTGTCCCTCAATAGCCATTTGTCTAGTTGAATTGAACTGTGTCATCGCCACCCCTAAACAGTAAGGAAAGCGGGAACATGGGGAATGATGATGGTGCTGCTGTCAGATACCAAGAAGTCCGGACGGTGAGCTGGTGGGGAAAAACCATGCTAAGTCTGGTTTTGAGTATAGATAAAAGCAGGGAAAACATGCTCAAATGGTCTTCTGCATCAGTTCTGAGTTAGAAAAGGGTTGGACTTAAACTCTGCAAGAATCTCAACCCCTTCTCATGCCTTCTCAATCCTGCTAAAGCCACTTTCTTTTTGATTTGTAAGATGCCAAATGTGATTGGTTAAAATCTCAGTATCTTTGTTTCAAGCCTTTTCAGGTTGTCAGAAAACTTTAAAGAAACGTTGAGACAAATTTATGAAACTAATTCTATATACTCATACTCTATATTTGCAGTAAAAGACCTGGAGTTTCACTCCCATTCACTAGCTAGATTTTTAATAAGTTATTTTTGCTGAACCTCTTTAAAAATTTATCTTTACAATAGGGATGATAAAACCTGCCATACCTGCGTTGTAGTGTTGCTGTTAATATATTCTCAGTTTATATGTGTATATATATGTGCAGTAATCTGATATCTGATTTAACTTTTTCTAATTCAGAGCCCTGTCCCATGAGAATTGTGAAGCAGAGACAGTTTATTGTTCATTTTTGCACCTGTCTGTGAGACTCACATAAAAACACACAGTGACCACATATTTTCCTTAAATCAACATTCCTCCCAATGATTGTAACCTTCTCTCCTCCACTATCCTCCAAAAGTATTTCCAATCTCCCTTCCCCCTTGACCTCATAAAAACCCAATTCAAATGTGAACTTACTCTGATCCAGGTGGCAGTGAGAGAAGTGAGCTGACAAATTGATTCACACTAAATGTCAGTGGATGGCTGCCAACACGATTCCCTGGGAGATGTATGCCCATAAACATTTCATTTTTTTGTTTAAATGCAATATATTAAACATCATGATCTATAAATTATATACAACCTAAATGTCAAAAAATGGGGGCATTTCTAATTGTAGCATAATATTCCGTTATATGGAGTTAATTCCATTTATAAAACTCGAGAGTCCAAAAAAGGAGATTGGTTAAATTAATTCCTTATAATAGCATACTAGCATACTAATAATGACATACAGCTACATTGACTTGGAAAGATGTTTGTAAATATTATTAAATTTATAAAAAATATAATAAAATTGTAGATGTAATATAATCCTCGTGGTATACATGTATATGTGTTTATTTGAAAAGATGTGCACAAATATATTAATGATTGTTATTTAAATTGATCAAATTATTTTTAATTATTATTTTTTTCCCTCTGGATTTTCAGATCTTCACGTAGTAATTAAAGTCATAATATATGAATTAAATAGAGTGCCATGTGTTATGGGAAAGGAATGTTTGCCTGGGAGGGAGAGAGGTTTTATACATGATGCAAGAGGGAAGAGAAAATACTTAGAGGAAGAGATCTTACCTATTACCTATTTAAATATATCCATGATTTATTCATTTATGTAGCTGGTGTTTATGGAGTGTCTGCAATATGCTAACCCCTGTACTGGACACTATGGAAATAAAGGATGAGCAAATAGACCCTGATTTTACTCGTGTCACCCCATTGTTTAGCGGAGGAGATGGATACAAACTGTGTTGCTACACACCTCACAAAGGATGCAAGCACCATGCAGAAAATGTAAGAGAGCTGCTACTTACAGCCCTGAAATATAGAGATGGGAGATATGTGTTTAAAGAAAGCATCATTGACAAAGTGGCATTTTGGCTGAAATCAGAGCGATGAGTAGAATTCAACTGGTGCAAAGATAGAGGAAGAGCCTTTCCAGCAGTGGGAATCCCAGGTCCAAACACCCCAAGCGGGAAGGTCCCTGACACTTTCCGCTGAAGAGGAACTAGAGGAAAGCCAGTGTAGCTGAATTACGGGGAGGACAGGGCAAAAGTTCATTGAGAACAATCCCAGTCGCCTTTGTCATGATGGTTTTGGCTTATAGACACTGCTTTCTCCTCTTTCATTTTATTAGCAGGCACTTCATGCCTGCACCTGGTAGCTCAGGTAGATGATTTAAGGAGATTTATGTTAAAATTAAAATCTTAAGTTGCTCTTAATTCTCCCCAACCCAATTTCTGCCCAGAAACAGACACTTTCAATGCTTTCTGGGGAATAAGTGAGCTCTGCTCTGTCTGCATTGGTCTGAGTGGCACTGCTACCCACGGGTCTGCTGATTACAGATGGGCAGAAGGAAGTTCAGCGACCTTTTGGCATCTCCACAAACAGGTCACACTCAAGTTGAAAAACATGGTACACATCGGGGAAAAAAAAAAACAGAAAATAGTGCTTTGATTATTTTCCCTGTCATCCCACCCGATCATTTGCACCAAGATGATCTGAAAGATTTTCAAACCTGGGATGGAGAATTATTTTGCAGGGGTATTTTAGAGTGAATGCAAATATCATCAGTAGTACCTGAAATGCCCTTTAGGTTCTCTCTCAATCTAGGCTCTTGTGATGTTAATAAAGAGTTTACTATGACTACACAGTGTCAGCTCGATTCAGGGGATTTTTTTGCACTTCTAGAGTTTATGTATTTTGGTGGCATCAATTTAATCTCCTTCTCTATTAGACCACATAATTAGAGTAGGCAGGAGGTAAAAGAGTTGTGACAATATAAATCCTCTTTCACATTTGGTTATTCTCTTCTGCAGATAAAAACAGAATAATCTTAAGTAGGAGGAGAAAGATGTAAGGATGCAAGGTTGGCCTACTAACGCCAAGACCTTCTAAGCTGGGGCTTTTCTGGGGGCTCCAGCTGGTAAATGGAAGCTGTTGTATTTTTGCAGTCTGCATTGCTTGCAATGAATACACATTCTTCGAGAGCAGAGACAGATTTTGCCAAATGGTGAACTTTCCAAAGATTGTGCATCAACTCTGATTCAGTCATGAATTTCTATAATCATTTCCTGGTTTTCCTATCATCATCCTGCAAAGAAACTTGTAAAAATCAAAACCCGTAAGTTTAATATATGTGATAAATCAGTGCATCTATTAGAAAGTTCCAAACTTTACCATAGTAAAAAAGAGTCAAACAGGAGAGTGACTTAAAGTCAGATTCTTAAAGTCAGGTATAGAAACTGTGGCGATAACTGACGAGTTAAACAAGAGAGTTTCTATAACTGCTCATAAATCAAGTAGAAAGAGCCCAGATATAGTATTAACAGCAAAAGTTTTGGAGTAGATATCTGGAGGTGTAAAGGTTGGCCCTGCCATTTGTATGTATGTCACCCTTAGCCACAAAGTTTAACCTCTTTTATCTTCAGGTATCTCTTCCACAAGCAGGAATAATAATAATATGTTACAAAATAGTCATGAGAATTAGAATTGATTAAATGATATCATGTGTGTGAGTCTATTACAGCACAGTGACTGGAGTATTTTATTGGCTCTCAACCAATGCTAGTAACCACTATAGGTGTTGCTCCTTGATTTCCCTTAATTAAGTGACTCTGTTGTTTCACACAAATATCTTTTCACTTCATTCATAAAAGTTGGGATGAGTTTAGGTAATATATATTATAAGTTATCAGATATTTTCAGTCTTCATGGAGAGGGATACAGTGTTTGGGGGTATTATATCTACATAGTCAATAAGGATGGCTAATGTTCTATACTGATACAGAACAAATGTAAAAGAAAAACTCTTACGTCCATACGCAGTGTGAAACGTCAGTGCATTATTTCAATGCAGGGCTCGGGCTAGGTGGACATGGGCTGGAATCCCCATTCTGCCACTTCATACAGTTGTTCTCAGACCTGGCCGCCCCCTGTGAGTGTCCCACCCCATATCAATTAAATCAGCATCTGGGGGGGCAGTGAAGGGGAGGAGGGCAAGGAGATCTGGGCATTGATATGTGTTAAAAAACAAACTTGTGGCAACCAAGTGGAGAATTTCATAGTTATGTGAGCCAGGGCCATTTACTTATTATTAAATGTCCTCTCTAAGAGTTAGTGCATTAGTTTCCTAGGGCTGCTGTAACAAAGCACTACGAACTGGGGGACTTAGAACAACAAAAATTGATTTCCTCCCATTCTGGAGGCCAGAAGTTCAAAATCAAGGTGCCAGCAGGGCTTTTTTCTCTTTGAAGGCTGCGGGGAAAGTATCTGTCCCTGCCTCTCTCCTACTCTGGTCTCACACGTCCCTTGGCTTCTAGACAGCCATCTCCTCTCCCAGTGTCTTCCCTCCATGTGTGCCTGTCTCCAGATTTCCTATTTTTATAAGAATACCAGTCACATTGGATTACGGCCCATCCTAATCACCTTATTTTATTTTGATTACCTCAGTAAAGACCCTATTTCTAAGTTAAGTCATATTCTCCACGTATTGGTTAGGACGTCAACTATCTTTTTTTGGAGGAACATAATTCAGCCCATAACACTTGGTGTATGCATCTGGAAAATGAGGATAATAACCACACCTCTTTCATTTTGTTGATAAAATGAAGTGGGATCATTTACTTAGAATGCCTGTTGCAATATTAAGTTGGAAATAAGCAATGTTAATATTAGCTGTGTATCAGGATCATTTATTTTTGATATTTTGTTTGTATCATTATTATTAATTTTGTCCTCTTTTATTTTTCCCATCTCTGTTCAAAGAAATAGCCAAGACTTTTGTGCTCCTTTGGCTCGGGGGAGGTTATATTGCAAGATCGAAGAGTAGAAGCTGACTCAAGACAATTCCCCTCCCCATCTAAGAGGCATCATGAAAAGTGTCCCAAAGCAGGAAGCCTAATTATTGTCACTCATTCTATACGTTCACCAGCAAATACTTGATGTTATGTGGGATATGGGCCCAGGGTTGTCAAATTTTCTAATTTTTGAGTACACAAGAAATTCAGTTAGCATGTATAATAAAAACTACAAAAAATTAGCTGTGTAATTTCATTCCTGCCTAATACCACTTTCAATGATATCATGTTGGTAGCATGAAATTGGCCATGTTGGGAGTATTTACACCACTGAAATTGGCAAACTCTACAAACCAGGGATTTGGGGGTTTGTTTTGTTGTTGTTGTTGTTGTTTTTTCTGGCGCACTAATAATTTAAAAATTATTTTTTAAATTACCAGCATATCCCTGTTTTTGTTTGTTTGTTTGTGTTTTTTAGTTTTATAATTTCTGAAATTTGTTGTTTTAAAAGTTGGCCTTATCAAGGCAGGATAGGTAGTATGTCTTAAGAAAGTCACAATTCCACCAATATCCAAGGCCCGTCCTTCAAAGACAGGGTGTAGCGGTAGTTTGGTTGGAGACACAGTGATTCTTCACCTGCAAACAGACTTGGCATGTTGCATTTTCCTAGAGTACAAGGAAATTGCTAGGAAAAGCAGAGTACTGGGTGTAACTGGTATTGTCAACTCTTGTGACCTCACTGCCACCTTTAGAATGTGTAAAGCAGAAATGCAGGTGTCTTTTCCTAAGAATTAGAAGCAATTTTCTCTTTTCTGAGATGTGAAAGAGCACAGTAAACACTTCCCCTATATCCCACCCTCCCTACCCCCTGCATTAAGTGAACCAGGCCAGAAGGTACAAATTTTTGTAAAATTACATTTCTAGATGTCTGTTCCAAAAGAGGAATTCACTCCGATTCACCTGGTTCCTAGTCAGCAATGAGTCAGAATACCTAAGGGCTCCGCAAGCTGGCCTCTCCCTCTGACACGTGCTCCAAGACTTCCCCTTTGTATCTACAGGTTGGGACTAATGTCTCAGCATCTGCAGCACAATTAGGGGCTGTAAACCCATCAAACCAGAGCTTGTGAGGCCTCCCAGCTAAATCGCTGTGTTCCCATTTACTGTTTCGTCTTCAAAGCTAATTGCTGTGTTTAAAACAAGCAAACATTAAAAATACTGATAAAACACTTTGCTAATTGATCCTAATCAGGGTGCGTATTTAAAAACTACTAGCTTAAAAACCATAAATGTCTATCAAGAAAAGTCAACAATGGAATAGATATTTTAACTTTTCTTTTTTATTATTTTGAAACAATTATTTAATACAAATCCTTACAAAATAATTGTAAGTACAGTCCAAATAACTTTTCTTCCTCAACTATTTGAGAATGAGTTGTCTACCACCCCTGAATATTTCAGATTGTAGCTCTTACAAACAAGGCTGTTCCTCTTAACAAAATCTCAGTATAACTTCCAGAATCAGGAAATTGACATTGCTAGATTACTACTGTTTACACCTCAAGGTGCAATTCAGGTGTCACCAGTTGTTCCAAAGGTGTCCTTTATAGTAACAGCATCTAGTTTAGGATCATGCATTGCTATTAATAAATGGTTGATTTTGATACATTTTAGCCAGGTGAATACCAGCTACTATTCATTTCTGCATGTGTGTATATTTAGCCCCAAATTCTGCCATTTTTCTTCCTACACATTTTGTTGTATTCATTCATCTTATTGGGATAGAGGTAATGTGGGTTAAGAAACCCCTTAAAGTATTGAAGGGAGGAAGTCTCATGGAATGAAATAAAAACAGCAGTACTTAAATAATTTTCTACAGAGTTCATCACAGGTGTTTTATTAAAACTAAAAGTAAAACTTAGAAATAAATGTGACTTTCAAAAGACAGTTTTTATTGCAGCTCTTTTAGTGTAGACATGATTAATAATAAATAATAGCAAGTATTATGAATTGAGCGTCGTACTCTTTATAACGTGTTATCTAATTCTCACACGATCTAGCAAGTAATCATTATTATTATTTCTGTTTTATAGTTGAGATGTTGGGGAGTCTGTCTGTCATCATTTCCAGCTAAATATGTAAAAAGGGGACATGTAGTATCAGCACAAATTTGTAAGTGATAGGCGAGTTGTGCTGCAGCACTTTCTCACTCCATTGATGTGAGAACGTGAGGTGCCGTTGCCTTTTGAAGTGCAGAGCAGGAAGGAGCTCAGTTTATAAAAAAGACTCCTGTGACTTTTCTCTGAATTAGATTTTGAACACACAGGCCCTTCCTCAAACCTTTGCAGTGCAGTGGGGTTTTCCACATTAAGAGAGTTCTGATTTTCTGTATCTCGAAGTCTTCTTGTAGAAAGCAGAAGGTGAGGGTAAAGAAGAAAACAAGTCATACTTGCCGGGTTGGCCGGAAATCTATCATGAAGCGTACGTGGTGAGGTTCCTCACCTCCACTTGCCCTTCATCTAGTGCTATTCCTAGCGTGCCTTGGGTATCATCTGTTGCTGGTCTGGACTTTCTGGGAGCTGAGAGCTGAGATGAAGATTGCAGTGCACAAGGTTTATTAGAGAGGAATCTGTGAAGGAGAAGCGACAAAGCAGGATGGGGGTGGGCGGTGTGTGATTTACATCTGACCAAATCCATGCCAGGCCAATGGAGAGCTCTAGAGCAAAGACGGTCCCTTAGAATCCTCCTGTGTCAGGCAGAAATGGCTAGGCACGGTAGGTACCAATATCTTGCTCAGTCATTTGCCCCCAAAGTAGCTTTACCTCCACTCAAAAACCGAGGGAGATTCTACTAGAGCTGACACCTGAGGCTGTTAGCAAACCACACTCTTGTGGCCAAGCAACAAGTCATTTCTTCAGGGCGGATCTCAGTGGCACGTTCCTGTCCTGCCACAGAGTGGTGTGTATTTATGCCGTATTTCAGAGGTAAACTAGAACTGCAATTAGAGTCAAGTAATATGAATATCGGTTTTGGTTTCTCTGTTTATTAGCTTTGACACTTTAGGCAATTTGTCTTATTTTCCTTCTGTATAAAATGGAAACATAATGTATATCAACCATAAAGACTAGTGGGCAGGCAAAAATGAGTAATGCACGTGCAGATGTTATTGTGGCATATATGAGTGCTTTTATTTTTTATTCTGGTTGTTATATTGTTATTATTAACATTATTATTTTCATTATGCCAAACAGCACTAATTCATTCATTCTTTCATTGAACTATCCTTAATTAAACACATACTATGTACTATGCTCCTTTTTAGTACTGAGACTGCAGTAGTGAAATAAGCCAAACCCTATTTATAAGGAGCTTGCATGCCGGTGGGGATATATACACACATATATATGCAAAATAATAAATATGTAACATATCAGGTGGTGATAAGTGCCTGGGAAGAAATAAAGCAAAATAACGGACGAGGAATGTGGGCTTCATGTTATATGTAGTGATCAAGGCAGAACTCACTGATAGGGTGATACTTGAGCCAGATAAGAAAAAAGTGAGAGCAATTCATGAGACTTATTGGAAGAAGGGCCATTAGGCAGAGAGGACAGCAGGCGCCAAGGCCCTGAGCGGGAATGCACCTAGAATGTTCAAGGCACAGCAAGGAGTCAAATGTGGTTGGAGTGAGTGAGCAAAGAGAGTATGACAGGAGATGAAGTTGGAGAGACAGTGATGGTGCAGATCACATGGAGCCTTAGCAACTACGGTACCCAGTGGGGTTTTGATGGCTAAGAGGCAGAGACGTTGTAGGGATTCGGGCAGAGCTGGCCATTATCTGATAGGCTGGTGTGTTAACAATGGATTGCATGAGAGGAAGAGCTGATCAGAGAGACTAGTTCTGCAGCTCCCGTAAAAATCTAGGAGAGATATGGTGGTAGCTCAGACTAGAGCACAAACTCTAAATTTGAAATGAAGTGATTGGATTATGGACATGGGTTTAAAGTAGTATTTACCAGGGGAAAGGATGCGAACTGTGAAAGCAGCAAGAATGACTCTACAAAGTTTTAAGCCTGAACAACAGGAAGACAGCCATTTTTAGAGATGGAGCATGTTGGGGGGCCAGTGAGGGTGGTGTCTGGGGAAAGATCAGGATCGCAGTTTGAGAGAGAAAAAGTGACACGTTCTGTTTGTCATTCTAGTGGAGATGCTGAAGAGACGGTTGAGTGAAAGGGCTCTGGGGGTCCAGTTGCGCTATCAGTTTGGGAGCTGTCAGCCTAAAAATGGCATTTAATGCCTAGAAAATGCTATTGTTAGGATTATCAAGGGACCAAGTCTATTGAAAATCGAAGATGTGCAGGGACTGAGCTCTGGAACTCAACATTTAGGAGTCTATAGCATATGACAGTATCTGCAAATGCTACTGAAAAGGAGCCTCTTGTGAGGTAGGAAGAGAACAAAGAGAAAATGTCCTGAAATCCAGGTGAAGGAGAGTTTTAAGGAAGAGGGGGTGATCAACTGTGTTAAGAACTGCTGCCCATCATGTAAGAGGAGGACCGAGGGTGGCCCATCAGATGGATCACAGGGAAGGTATTTTCTGACCAAGACAAGGGCTATTTGGGAGAAATGAATGATAGAAGTGGAAACTCAATCGAATTGTGCTCTTTAGAGAAGAGGAGGGGAAGAATTGGGAATTGTGTAGAAAAATCATTCAAGGAGTTTTGCTGGAAAGAGGAAGGAATGAGGTCATAGTAGAGGCAGATGCAGAATGAATAGATTGTGCTTTGGGACATATTGGGAAATATTGGAGCATGCTTATATATTGACATGTTTAATCCAGTGGAAGCAGATACCATGGTGCAGGAGAGAATGGGGAAGGTACGCATAGAGGAATTACCCAACAAGCAAAGGAGGTGAAACACAATGCACAGGGAAGGGTTGGTGTTAGGCGCAAGGGCAGAACGTCTGCTGGAACACATGGTTTGAAGGGTTAGATTCATGGAGGTAAATACCCGCAATGGGGAAACGTGTGAACAATCTCTTAAGTTCTGTTTTCTCAGCAAACATTCAGGAGTGGAGACTGAGTTCATGGAATAGGAACTTGAGGTTTGAGAAGAAGCGAGAAATGGTCAGATTAAAATCTACCAGAAGATCTAAAATCCTTGCCTGAAAGATCACAAAGCAACTGCTCTGATGATAGTTCCTTTCCAAAAGAAGGATCTAGTAAGAGATTTTTGACAAAGGGAGGCTGAATTTTAACCTGAATTCCAATTCACCCATTTTCTAGCTGTGTACTATTTGGAAAATCACCTTTGTAGGTCTCCATTTCCTTGTGTATAGAAATTAGACAAAATCAGAGCTTTAAGATTTATTTGACCACAATTCTCTTAAAGACCTTTTATATCATGACTCACTAAACACACATACTGATGTACACAGCTAGGCATTTGCAAAACCGAAGTTTAAAAACCAATATTTACCTTATTATACATATATATGATGCTTTCTGATATTTTCTATTCTATGCTAATCTATTCTAATGTACTCTAGTTTCGTATTGTTGTTTGTTTGTTCATTTTAAGCCTGGCTGATCTGATTGTAAAGTAGGTTCACAACCCACAAATGGGTCATGATTCAGTGTGAAAAGATACTCCCTTAAGTGCCTCTCAACCTCTAATTATGAGATTCTGTGAACTCTTAGCGAGAACAAAGGGATGAAGTAACCTCAATCACAGCAGGCACATTATGAACACACATGATCAGAAATGGGAATTGGTCTGTAGGCTGATTTTGTTTAAAAAAAATAATCTAGTTACCAGGGTTTTAAAATGGGATGATTCTACAATTTGGATTTCTGGTGCGTCTAGAAAAATCAGAAGAATTGGCAGGCTTGGCCTGGTCTCGCCAGTCTATTTTCTCTTTTGAGAACTGGCCCATGTGGTTCATTTTGGTCACTAGCTCTGCCCCTGCAGCCATATGAGTTGCAACTCCTGCTGCAATTTAAGAACAATACCAATGGAGGCATCTCCTTAACTAAATTTCAATAAGTAAATGTTTACTGAATACTGAAAAAAGAAAAAAAAAAGCTCAACATTTTACTAGAAGTTATAGAGAAGAGGAATTTCAAGTGAATTCTTTATGGGAGATTCTAATCTACTGAAAACATTTTGGTAAAAGCTAGACTTCTCACAGATATACAGGAAATCAGGCACCCAGCTGAAAGTCAGATGTCAGAAAAAGAAAACCCGACTATAAATGGGGAGGCCTATGTCACACTTTCCCAGGGACAGTGTCAGTTTGCAGCTGTTGTTCAAGTGTTACCTGTTTTGGGCAATAATGTGTATAGTCATTGTAACTATAGAAAAATCCTATTGGTTTGTTCGTTTGCTTGTTTGGGCACCAATTCTGGAAACGACAGTCGTGGGTTTGGTCCCTCTGTTGAGCAGTTAGCAGAAGGAACTTCCCTCAGGCTTGCCATCAATTGTTCAGTTAGGGCCTAACTGCTAAATATTTGGGGTTCTAATTTGATTATTTGACCAGTAGTCTTGTCTTAATACCTCCATGGGTTCACTTTTCTTCTTGCAATTGTGCTGAAACAAAATCTACTCTCCCCACTGCCAAATACTTTAGTCAGATGAGTTATAACGCTATTTAAAATGATACTGATAACAGCAGGAAAAAATTCCAGCATGTGATAGCCTCAGGTTTGCAGGGTCCTTTCCTTTTAACTCCCACTTTGTTGCTGTCAAAGGTAGATAACCCAGCTCTTGGAATGCAGCGAAGAGAATCATTGCAAAGACTGAGGCTGAGAGATGCAGTGACCAGAACTTATGGTCACTGACTAGGCATCTGTTACTCACAATGACTCCTGGCCATTTATTCATTCATCTATCCAAACAACATGGCACATTTCCCCCTCTCATTGTTGGAAAGCCAGGAAGTAGTGGTGAAACCAACTGTTGGCTGAATATGAGGCTACGGGGAAGGCTGGGGGTTGGTGGCTGCCATTGGCTACTTTAGTTAGCATAGCAAGCAAGCAAGGGAGACTGGAAGTTAACTTTATCAAACACGTGAGACCTTTAGTCTGCAATTTATCCTTATTCTTTATCTTATGCTGAGATATTAGTGTCATATCTAGAATGGCAGGTGCTAAACTGGTGTGTGTGTGTGTGTGTGTGTGTGTGTATCATTTTGTTTGGTATAAATGATTGAAATAGGTCTTTAAGATTACTCTATTCCTTAATACATTACTATAACTCCCTAATCTCTTCTTGTCTTCATTGTCAGAGGTCACAAAAAAATGGGGCATCTAAATTTAGATTCAGCAGTGCCAGCCCACCATTAAGTGGTAGGAATCTACTGTACCCACAAACAAAACAAAAGCAAGCAAGCAAATAAATAAACCAACCACAAATATGATTTAAAACAATCCATGTTTTATTCCTTATATTGCGGATGAGTATCTTAGTGGATTTTACTGAAATGGGCAAGATGTAGGATGACAGAGGATATACTAATAACACTGAAATATATGGGCATTGCCAAAGACTGGACTTAACGCACGCCTTTAGCAAGTTAAAGAGTCATTGTAAATTCTTGGAAAAGTGTTTTTGAAGGTAGTGCTGTCTGACAGTATTTTGTCCAATGGTGAAGTGACACCAGGAAAATAAAACACATTTCTCCAAAAATGAACTGGGAAAATAAAGTTTTTTTCTTGCCATATGTTAATAAACTTATTACATTTTATTTTAAAGACTTCAAGTAAGCAAGAGTGGTGCATTGAATGGTGACTCCCAAAATGATATGTCCATGTCCTAACCCCTAGAACCTGTAAATGTGAGCTTATTTGATGAAAGAGTCTTTGTAGAAATAATTAAGGATTTTGAGAAGAGAACTTCATGTTTATCTGGGTGGACCATAAATTCGAGGACACGTACACTTACAAAAGAAAAATCAGGGAGAGATTTGACAAAGCAGCAGAAGAGACACGCAGAGAAAAGACGGAGACAAGGTGGACTCATGCAGCAGCAAGCCAGGGAAGGCTGGAGACACCGGAAGCTAGTAATAGAAGAGTCAAAGAAGGAGCTCCCCAGAGACTCTGGAGAAAGTGAAGTCCTGCCAACATCTCGATTATGGATTTCTAGCCTTTAGAACTATCACAGAATAAATTTCTGTTGTCCACTGAGTCTGTGGTAAGTTTTTTGAATGGCTGCGACATTTGGAAATGAATAGAGCAAGGGCACTGAGAATTATTGTTTCAGTACTTCCCCCTCTATTTGAGCCAAACAATTAAAGTGCTTTAGACACTGATCTCCATTCTCCTCCAGAATAACTTTCTATAGACAGAAAAGTTATTTACTCAAGTGAATGCTGGATTAGGTAAAATTGCACTGCAAAATAAGGATTTCTTTTTAATCCTACCACTTTCCTTGGTGGGAGAGGATGACTATTCTACATTATTTCCATTAGAGGAGAACTTAGTGGCATGGCAGGAAGTGAAAAAACTTCATGGAAGATTTTTCCCTATTAAAAATAATGGGAAAGAGTTTGTTAACATGTGAAAATGTATTAACCCAGGGATCGTATGTCTGCCATACATTTGTTTGGTGTTGCTCTTCCAAGTTGGGAAGGCAGACTTCCAAATACTTCCAGAATTGTCATTCATCCTTGATAGCAGCTTAAAATAAAGGAGGCCCTGGGGAGAAGAGGTATGGACATTCACACAAGTCTTTTTCATTCTGTCCAAGTTACTGTACGAAGAAGTTACTGGGAAAGTGTATACATATTTCAGAATAGCCCCCAGCCAAATATAGAGTGAGGCAATAGAGAACTAGACCCTTTCAGCATAACTATTGTGTTCTTGAAAAACATATTTAATTCATTAGCAAGTACCTGCACTAAAATATTTCCCAGTAAAATCCATCAAAAGATCCACTATTTGATTTAAGATTTTCAAACTTTGACAATTTTCTCTTTTTGGATAATAAGGAAATGAATGTAAACATTAGCAGGGGAATGATTTCTACAGCAGGATAGGTCAATAGTGATAATCTTAAACCATACTAGGTTCCGTAAGATATTCAAGGGAAGGATAACTGCCTGGACTACCTTGCAAGCCAAGGTCTTTCTGCTAATGGGTCGAGGAAGACACCTGTTGTCTCTGGTGTTCACCATGATCCTTAGAAACTTAGTAGCAAACATATCAACAACCATATGCTTTGCAGACTTTCTGACCCAACAATCACATTTCTAGGACTAATGGCAATTATAGTAATGCACGTAGATTTATTATGAGGATGTTCATTTCAGCAATATTTATCAATAGCTAAAATTTCAAAACAACTTAACATTCCAATATAGAAATTAATTTAAAATTGCTTTTAAATACAGAGAACACAGGATATCCGACAGCAATTTGAAAAGATTACCAAGGTCTACACTTACTGAAATATTGAAAGGACAGATCACAAACCATTATTTACCGCATCAATCTGATTTGTAAAAAAAATACATGCAGAGAAAATAGACTAGAAATTATATGCTAGAATATTATCTGTGATTATCAATCTAGCCAATTTCTAGTGATTGCCATTTTCTTCTTTTTGTCCAATATGTATTGATGTGTGTGTCATTCTGTGAGAGGCAACATACTCTACTTCATAAAGGCATATAATGAGACATGTAATTGTCATTCCTTGTTGAAGCAACCCTGAATCTCAGCTAGAAATTTTTTGTTTACCATCCAGCTTCTATTATTACAGAATTAATGCTCTTTAGGGTTAAATGTTTAAAAGGCACATATTTTGTTACTCTCAAATTTATGTTTTTCTTCTTTCTTTCTTTTGAGTTTTAATGAAGAGGAGCCCTTGGGAAGGAAAAGCAAATAGAACTCTTACTTGAATAATCAGAGCATAGTATTAATGGTGAATTCAATTATATAGCACTTAATATTTTTGAGGTCACAGACCCTTATAGAATTTGATGAAAACTATTGACCTTCTTTCCAGAAAAATGTACATATGCACAATTTTGTAAACAATTTTAGGGAGAAGGTGGCAGTATAGAAGTGATGAAAGACATAGATGCACTTGTCGTTTTGTTTTCCCAGCAAATCCTTATAATGAAAGAAAAAATTCAGCGACAAGTTTCCTTGTCTATTGCACACTTGGGAAGCCTGGATCTGTAGCTCTTCCTATGTGAAATCCAACTAAACTAGTTTATGAAAGACATCAGTTCTCCATATGTGAGAACTTCTATTGTTTGATTATAAGGATATGCACTAAATTAGTTTTACATATGCAAATATGATTAAATACGTTGAACACAATATGTGATAAGCAAGCACACACTCACTATACATGTAATGAGATGTTCACAGTTCTCTTACCCACTCGTGTGCTAGTTCTTATCACAGAGACAAGTTAGGAAAACATACTTGCTAAGACTTGAGTGAGCTTCACTGCTAGAGAAAGAAAAAAAGAGCCTGCTTATTACTCTCAAAAAGAGGAAATTAGAGAAGATGGACAGAAAAGTGTGAAGCTGGAGACATATGAAAAGACTGTAGTTTGGGTGACATGACCTCCTCATGACCCCTCCAGTGCAAACTGGTGAAATAAATGAAGTTGCAAAATGCTAAACTAGTAGGGGATTTTTTTTTTTCCAGATTCAAAGCCCTGAAGGAGCTAAACTCTATCTTTAGGCTGCCTTGGGGAAGAACCAGGTTAGAGGGAATGGGTACAGAGGTGAAAAGAAGGGTTCTGCCAAGAATTTGCAGAACTTTGTGGAGACCACGGAATGGAATTCAAATGAAGTTTAACCAAAACTCTGAAGGATGTTGGGACCCAACTGACTTCTGGATACCATGTTTTTGATATTTAAATTATAAATGTTTGATTCATTTATAATTCAGATGTGTTCTTTTAAAGAAAAAATATCTTGGCTTTAAGAACTCTAATATAGTTATATGTACTGTCCAAATTTAGGCATATTATATAATTCACCACAACTTCCAGCTTCCTTTGCTGTGGATGCTTTTCTCCAGTAGTTGAAGGTGAACAGGGATTTGGAAGAGGGCAGTGGAATCTCCCTATCTCTGCTCAAAATTATTGAAATGAGGCTCCAGAAGTGTCTTTAGTTCTTTATATAAATAACTGTATGTATCCGGAGGCTGACATCGGCTTAGGCCGTTCATCTTGAGTGCAACAATTGCCCTGCAGGATAATTATTACCCAGTGTCCTACCTACCACTCCTCTTCATGGAGGGAAGTGATGTCCCTCACAGTTTACTCCTGGCTGCATGACCATCCTCAAATCGGTAAGCCCTGATGCTCACTTTCCCAGCTTGTGGGAGAGGACTGCTTGGTTTCTACCGAAATCATATTTTCATCTGTCAGAATGGATATTACAAGGAAGTCAGTGGGGAGAAAATTGAAGATAGAATTTAGAAACCAACTATGAGACACATAGGATTTTTTTTTAATTTACTTTTTAAATTGCCTAATACACGTGTAGATCCGTGTAAACATCGCCAGCATCAAGATATATAGGGCAGTTCCACAAGAATGGAAAAATAAGCACCACATGTACTCACCAGCAAATTGGTTTCCCTGATCATCACCTAAGTGCACATTTGGGAATAACACCAATTGGGTATCGGACAGAGGTGGGGGGTGGGGGGAGGGGATGGGTGTATACCTACATGATAAGTGCGATGCGCACTGTTTGGGGGTGGACACGCTTGAAGCTCTGACTCAGAGGGATGGGGGGCATGGGCAATATATATAGCCTGAACTTTTGTACCCCCATAATAAGCTGAAATAAAAAAAATTATATAAAAAGAGATATATAGGGCAGTTCCATCCACTCAAAAAGAAAAGAAAACACTCCTTCATGTTATCACTTTATAGTCAGATTCTCCCCCACCTGGTAATTTCTGGCAACCACTGATCTGCTCACCATCACAGTAGTCTGGTCCTGTTGACAATCTCATGTAAAGGGAACCCAGGCTTTTTTCACTCAGCATAATGCCTTTGAGATTTATCCAGCTCGTGGTGTGTATTACACACCTCGTGGTGTGTATTAATACCTCATTATTTAGCATTGTTGAGTACTATTTCCTTGTAAGGATTTATCAGTTTGTTTATCCACTCACTGGGAAAGGGCATTTGGGTTGTTCCCAGTTTGGGGATGTTACAAATAAAACTATTGGGAGCACTCATGTACAGGATTCTGTATGAACATAAATTTTCATTTTCTAGAGTAAATACCAACAAATGGAATTGCTCACCATGGCTTTTGAAGAAAAAATAATGCAGTGGGCAAAGATATTTATTGAAATTATCTATAATTATCAAATCCTTATCAGCTTTCCTTTAGAAATACTATTTTGATTGATTTTTATTTTGTGCTCGATATGCAAAATGAAGGGTTACAAAAATAAGATAGGCTAAAAAATTTAGGAACAACCACAACCCACTAAAAAGCCACACAGACCTCTGACTATCCAAGAATATTTGGGATGAACATTTGCCAAGTTAATTAATGCAGGGGAGACTAAATGAAAAGGAAGCAATGGTAAGGAATGATAAATATTAAATAGTTCATATGCAATAAAACTTAGGTCTGGTATTTTCAGCCTGTGGGTAGAGCAGGAATTTTTATAAACCCACTAGGAAAACTTCTCGGGTGTCTACAGTAAGGACCCATTAGGGGTTGGGTGGAAACAAAGGTTACTACCCTTAATGGTTTTAGGAAGTTGATTGATATTTTTAAGGTTTAGAAGGGGATATATTAGTTGTGTGAATTATATATTTGCTGAGGGTCTAGTTATTGTTCATTGTAAATTTCATACATAAAATCAACTTAAGGTTTATTAAAAGAACATAAAGTTTCATATTTTGCCAGAGCACTACAAACTTGTAAAGTGTTACGGGGTATAAATTTCTGTTTTCTGGCTTGACATTGAACAATGTAGTTCATCTACAAGTTGAACATTATAGAAGAGCCCCACTTTGACAAAATTTTTATTTGTATACTTAAGCACATTATTTTTTCTCTACAATCCTATCCTCAGATGACCTTTGGCTTGGATTTTTTTCTTTTAGTGTTCAGCTTTTTGAGTGCCAAAATATCGATAAATTTCACTAAAAAGGCTATACCTCTTAATCCAAAAAACAACCAAAATAACCCTTGCATGGTTTGTTTTCTTCTATCATCATAAAATAAAGGGCTTATACCAGGCATAAAACACTGACAAGTGACCATCTCCATGGAATACCTTTAAGGACAAATCAAAGCTCACTTGCTCAAAAATATTTTTCACACTACCCTGCCACATTTGATATTTGAGGACTTTTAGACGTTCTTCAAATTAAGACACCGTCCTCAGTTAGCCTCTATTAAAATAGACATAAATCCATTGGCACATCATCCTGGAGGTAGTAGAGCCTCATGGTTAAGAAGGTGAGCTGTAGGCTGGGCGTGGTGGCTCACACCTGTAATCCCAGCACTCTGGGAGGCCAAGGCAGGAGGATCGCTTGAGCTCAGGAGTTTGAGACCAGCCTGAGCAAGAGTGAGATCTTGTCTCTATTAAAAATAGAAAATTAGCCAGGCATTGTGGAGCACCCCTGTAGTCTCATTTACTTGGGAGGCTGAGGCAGGAGGATCGCTTGAGCCCACCAGGAGTGTGAGGTTGTAGTGAGCTATGATGACACCACTGTACTCTACCCAGGGTGACAGAGTGAGACTTCATCTTAACCAAAAAAAAAAAAAAAAGAAAGAAAGAAAGAAAAGGTGAGCTGTAAAGTCACAAATTCAATAGATGTAGTGTATAATTCTTTTCCTTATTGTTTTACCAGTTAGTACCTACCTCGTGACAAAATGCAGAGCAAAAGAGTTGCGGAGAAGGAATAATATTTCATCTAAGTCTCTTTAATTAACTATCCTGCTGTCTTATGTATTCCCAAATCCTACTGAAAGCTGATGCTTCACAATGACAGTCCTTAGTAAGAATTACATAGATTTCACTACATAGATTTCATTCCGTTAATGTTTTACTGGATTCATGAGTAATTTATTTTTTTCATTAATGATTGGTTGTCAGATATTTAACAGTAATCACAGCAAAAGGTCCCGTACCTTTGCTACAGAAACTAATTTATTTTCTGTAATAATCTTCTTTTTTTTCACCAGTGAACACTGTAGAAGAATTTGTGTTAACATGACTTGTATCTGTGTCTGCCTTTTGGTGGAGCAAATATTCTTCTGGATATTGCAGTCATCTGAATGTTTTCTTCAGTCCCTAGGAAGGGAAATTGGCAGACCACCATTCACTGACACATCCCAATGATACGAGGTCAGGTTTTGTGGGAAAATGAAGTGCCAGGAAGGTAAGGTTCTAGACTGTTACGAAGGCATCCTTGGAGTAGAACAGAGCCTTCTCCCGCTGGGACCGAGAGAGCAGGCTGCTGACTGAGCATGTTCGTTCAGAGGGATGCGCATGCGCTGGAACAGTCTGCCTGTCTGTTGAGAGCGGGAAAGCAGATGCTCAGCTTTTTCTCCAGCTTCCGACAGAGTGTCCCGGCTGGGGCCACTGCTATAGACAAGGCTCACGCTTCCCCGTGTTTCTACCCATCACCGCACTTCCAATTCACGGTTATCAAGCCATTTGCACAGACGTCTTGTCGTGGAAGCCTCGGCCCATGCTTGTAGGTGTGCTTGCAGACCCCACGTCATAGAAGAAGAAGCTGAGGCTGAGCGTGGTGAAATGACTTGCCCAGTGTCACACCGCTAATATGAGGAAGACCCTCAACGTGAATCCATATTTTTTGATTGAAGTCCTTTTCTCTTTGCACTATTCCATAGCTTCCAGTGCTGAGGCGGTGAGAAAAGGGTGCTAATACCGGCCAAAGCAATTTGGTCTAAAAGTAGCAAGGACATATTATTAACTCTGGAAATGGGGACATATTATTAACTCTGGAAACTCACACCCTCCCTTGACTAGAAAGGGGTAAATTATAAAGACATATATGGTCTCTTAATATTTATCTAAAATACTTTGTAAGAAGCCCCTCCCAAGAATGTTATCAAGACTCAGATTCACCTATTTGAGGGCTTTCAAACTCCCAGTAATCTTTCGGTTTTTTTTTTTTTAAATAGCCATCCTAACAGGTGTAAGGTGACATCTCATTATAGATTTGATTTGCATTTCCCTGGTGATTAGTGACATTGGGTACCTTTACATATACCTAGTGGCCACAATGGGTAAAATGTTGTACTTGCGCAATATGAATAAGTTGTAGAGATCTGTTGTACAACATAGTGCCTACAGTTAACAATACAGTATTGTGCACTTAATTTGTTAAGAGGATAGATTGCATGTTAAATGTTCTTACCATAAGAACAAAAATGAAAATGAAAAAGTGCAAAGGTACACAAGGAAACCTTTGGAGGTGATAGATATGTTTATTATCTTTATTATGGTGAGAGTATTCTGAGTGTACACACATGTCCAAACCCATCAAATTGTATACATTACACATGTCCAGGATTTTTGTATGTGTATATCAATTATACCTTATTAAAACTGATACAAAAAAAAAACCTCCCAGTAATTCCACCATAAGCATTAATTTAGTTCCAGTTTCACATCCTCAAACTAATTCTTTGATTTCCTAACCTCTTAGGCTCTCCCTCTGGAGGCTGATGCCCAGTCTTCTGCCTCACATCCTCCCTTGCTATTTCATGACCTTAGAATTAACCCTGATAATTCTCTAAGTTCTTTCTGCTTCTTCCCCTTTGAACTCTCTGTCTGGAATAGACTCTTGCTGTTTTTCACTTTGCCACTTTCTGCTTGTTTGTTATGATCCCACCTTTCCGGGAGACCTCCCCTGGCTTCCCCTACGTCCGAGCAGCGGCTCTTCTGAGTTCCACGTCCATCCTTGGCATATTTCCGTCTTAGCATCATCCACCCTCCGACACTCACTTTCTCTTCTCTCCCATGAATGAGTAAGCTGCTTGATTGGAGGTATTAAGCTCTTCATTCCCCTACCTCCATACCTGTTACTTAGTAAACATTTGAGCTGGGCAAGATGGCTCACACTTTCTAGCACTCTGGGAGGCCAAAGCGGGAGGATCATTTGAGCTCAAGAGTTCGAGACTTAGTAAGCATTTAAATGATAAATGAAGGAAGGAAGGAATGATGCATTTTTCCAAAATTTGATCCTGGCCCCTGTTATTCAGTTAATTCTTAATCTATTCAACAGTAGTTCTGTCTGCCGCCCTTCTCTTCTCATACTTCTCTTTTCCAGTTTCTTTGCACCGTACTCTTCCTCCTCCTTTCCTTTCAATTTCCTTCCCCTTTGCCTCCCTCCCTGTTTGCCTTTCTCCCTTTCTTTCTAGACTTCTGCTGTGCCTTATTGACAGGTGTTTTTTGAGCACTAACACTGCAGCAGGGACAGCTATGTGTTGCAAGAACAAAATGATGAAAAGTGCAGACAATTTCTCTGCATTCAGAGCATTCACATTCTGGTAGTGGGGAAGACAGATAATGAGCAGGCAGTAAATAAGACAGTTTTAGAAATTGATAGCACTAAAAGACAAAATGTGATAAAGTTATGGAAAGTATCCGGCGCTACTCGAAACGCGATGGTCAGAGAAGACCTCTCTGAGAGCCATTTGGGTTGAGTGACGAGAGGAGACAGTCTTGCTGGCACAGGTAAGAGCAAGTACAAAGGCTGTGCATCCTGAGTGAGCGTGGGGCATTCAAGGAGCAGACAGGAGAGGAGCAGAAGAACACTGAGGTGAGGTTCGAGAGCTGTTCAGACTAGATCGTGTTAGTTCCGCATAGGCACTATCTTCTCAATGCCATGGGAAGCCAGAAGAGAGGTTCTGACTGGAAAGTGGCATGGTCAGGTTACCATATTTAAAAGGTCACAGTGGCTGCTATATGGGAAGATGGGTATTGAGGCTTGAGATTTCTGGAAGCAGGAAGACCAGGAAAGTGTGCATGGTCCAGGGGAGATCTGACAGTGGCCTGGGCCAGTGGGGTAGCAATGGAGGTGGAGATCATCTCTTTGATAATATTACTCTCATTCCAGGAGAACAATGTATCCTTAAAGGAGAAACTCAGGCCCAGGGAGCTAGACTCTTTTCCCGCATGAACTGTCCCTGAGCATCAGTCTGGCATCTGGGGAGACTGCATCGCCCCAGCTTTCACAGGTTACCAGTGACCACTCTTTCGGGACTTAGAAGCTGGATCTGTCGGGTGGCCGTCAGGAGTTCCACCACACACCAGATGGACCCAGTGTTCTCCAAGAATGCTGTCCAGTCACTAAGGGAATCATCTTTCTTAAAGTATTCCCTACTGACTGAGTCTCATAGTGGCGGGTTTTAATGTTGCTTTTATGAATATAATTACTAAAAATAAAAACTTAGAGAATCAGTACTTCTCATCTCTAGCTCAGGTATACACTGTGAAAGATATTTACTGGTTGTTGCTGTTGTTGTTCTTGCTGTTTCCTATACCAAAAACTCCATCATATTTCATACCATTTTTTTTCTTATTTCACATAATAGAAGCAGAGATTGAGTCTTAAAATTTAATTTTAATTTGCAAATCTTCCAAAGAACAGGTACTGCTACAGTGCCAAAATTTTCATTTGGTGTATAGGACACAAATCATTTATATTTTCTATCTTTGAGTTGCAAGCCACCATGAAAGTTGGCTGTTTCTTTATTCTATGCACACCAAAGGCAGGCCTATTTACATGGGCCATGTAAATAATATTCTGAAGTCAGTGTTTCCCAAAGGCTCAATTTTATTCTTGAGATATTTATTAATAGGTATTCTTGCAAAAGAATTTCCTGATTTCCTATCATTTTTTAATGTTAGGTCAAACCAAATCAGTTTTCTTTAGTATGAGATTACTTAAATCCTTTAAAATAAAAATGTGCCATGAGGCTCTTCAAGTGGTTAGGAGTGGATAGAATATACCACCTTTATCAAAGTAACTATAAATTCACAAGAGAACCCTTGTTACAAAGCAATTAGAAGTAATGCATCAAGAGATCCCATTTGAAGATATCTCTGTGTTCAAATAGAAGTCTGGAAGGTAACTCTTTGGTCCAAAAGAAATAATATGCTTTTTTTCCTTTCACGTACTTTATATACTTCAACACTTTGGCTAATGCTATTAGGACAACATAGACAAATATAGAGTAGCAGGTTCATGAAATCTGGAATTCTTTTTAAGGTTACCCTCAGCTTATAAGTCAGAAAACTCAGAGCCATTAGGGTAAGGGGAATTGCCTCAGGAGACATAGTTAAGAAAGGGATTCAGTATTCTACTTTTTATTGTATTTTTTTTAATTTCAAAATATTACTGGGGTACAAATGTTTTTGGTTACATGGATCACTTTTGTAATGCTTGAGTCAGGGTTGTAAGTGTGCCCATTACTCAGATAGTGTTCATTGTACCAATTAGGTAGGTTTTCACCCATCCCCTACTCCCCCTCCCCCCCACAGCTTGATTTTTCACTGAATTTTACTTCCCTCTGAGCACAAATGTGCTCATCAGTTAGTTCCAATTTAATAGTGAGTGCATGTTGGGTTTCTTTTTCCATTCTTTAGATACTTCACTTAGGAGAATGGTCTCCAGTTCCATCCAAATTGTTGCAAAAGGCATTAAGTCATCCTTCTTCTTGGCTGAGTAGTATTCCATGGCATACATAATATCACATTTTGTTAATCCAGTCATAAATTGATGGGCACTTGGATTGATTCCACATCTTTGCAATTGTGAATTGTACTGCAATAAACATTCAAGTGCAGGTGTGTTCTTGATAAAATTACTTCTTTTCCTTTGGGTAAATACCCAGTAATAGGATTGCTAGATTGAATGGTAGGTCTACTTTTAGTTCTTTGAGGAATCTGTATACTGTTTTCCATAAAGGTTGCACAAATTTGCAGTCTCACCAACAGTGTATAAACGTTCCTTTCTCTCTGCATCCATGCCAGAATCTATTGTTTTTGGACTTTTTAATAAAAGCCATTCTAACTGGGGTAAGGAGATATCTCATTGTGGTTTTAATTTGCATTTCCCTGATGATTGATGGTGTTAAGCATTTTTTCATGTGTTTATTGGTCATTTGTCTATCTTTTCTTGAAAAGTTTCTGTTTATGTCTTTTGCCCACTTTTTAATGTTTTTTTTTTTTTCTTGCTGATTTGCTTGAGTACTTTATAGATTCTGGTTATCAGTCCTTTATTAGTTCTATCTTTTTTTTTAATATGTTGATCTCGTTAGTGAATTTTTAATTCATTTTTGAATTGTTTTTCTGGTTTCTTTGAGTTTGTTTTCCATTTTCTCTTGGATTTCATTGAGCTTCCTTACAATTCATATTTGGAATTCTTTATCTGTCATTTCAATATTTTCATTTTTGGTTGGTATCCATTGCTAGAGAGCTGGTGTTCCCTTTTTGGGGTGTCCTTTTGCTCTCATTTTTCATACTTCTAGAGTTTTTTCACTGATTCCTTCTCATTTGGAGCAGCTGTTGCCTCTTATTTTTGGATTTTCTTTTATTTAGATAGGGCTCCTCCCCACACACACTTGTAAGGATGTATCTGTAGCATATGTTGGGTAAGAACATTTGGCATTGCTTGTGGTTGCTTTGATGGAGATTTAGGTTCTGGATGGATGCCTTGGTTATAGATACCCTTAGTATGGTGGTTTTCTCAGTTGCTAGTTGTCAGTTGGCTGTAACAGTGGTAAGCTATGTGTGTGGGTAGATTCCCTGTCTCTCTTTGATGAGGGACAATGGAGGTCTTTGAAATCCTTTCTCTTTCCCCAGTACTGTGATCTTCTTAACAGTGGGATTGTGTTGGCACACCCAGTTTAATCTCTGAGGCAGTAGGATGTGTTGTGGCTAAGAACTAACCACAACCTGTATGAATGAGTGAGTAAATGTTGCAAAGGGCTGTGCAAATTAGCCTCCCTGTAAGTAGGTGGTGCTTGCCAGAAAGAAAAAGCTGCAGTGTTGTTTTGGGGACCTGTGCCCAACTCTAACCCCTTAGGAGAAGCATTCAAATGCCCCAGGTGGTGGGCAGTGCCCTGGAACTTCCAGGTGAGTCCTTATTCTCCACCAAAGCAGAGGCTGGTGGGTCAGTGAGACTGGGAAGAGCTGGATTGGGTGAGCCTGCCCTCAGGCTCCACAAAAGCTGGAGAGGTAGTTGTATCAGCAGGGATCAAAGGTGCACGGATCAAAGGTCCACTTCCAGGCTTCTGGGGAAAGCTTCCAGGGAGGGGCTGAAGTGGCCCTACCTAGCCAGAAAGTCTGCTTGTTGGAGAAGGGCCATCTGAGATTCACAATCTGGCTGTCAGGAGCAGGTTTCACTCTTTCCTCCCTTGCCTGCTCCATGGTCTCCCTCAGGCATCTGCCAACAGGCAGAAAGTCAAACAAACTGAGCCCAGGTTGGCACTGCAGGGCTGGGAGCTTCTTTGCCTAGGATCCCACCCTTGGCTGAGACCATGGTCTTCCTGTGGGGGGAGGGGTGCTCCTTGAGTGCACTGTGGCTGGGACCCCACACTGCACTCTCCAGATCTGCCCACAGGACTCCATCACCTCCCAAGATTAGTTCAGCAATCTCCCCTCCATGCCCCTGAGCAATGTGATTGAGCCCTGGAGGTCCCTGAAGATTAATCTCTGACTGTGCTGGGGAGAAGCATGCTGGTCCCGAGTTGCCTGTGGGGTGCTCCAGCAGGATTGATGTCTCTGTCTTTTGGGGTGGGCCCTGCTCTGAGGGAGCAGCTGGGCAAGCAGCACCGGGGAAGACTGGTGAGCAGGGAGCTCACAATCCAAGCACCCCTTAGTCCACTGCAGGTCTTTAAGAGGAAAGGTTTGAGCTCCACTGTCTCTGGAAGCCCTGGTGTGTTGGATGCACCCACAGAGGGGAAGCAGCAGGTCCTGAGAGCCCTGGATCAATCGTCTCTCCCGGCAGCCACTGGGGGGAAGGGGAAAGGGAGGAGAAGATTCTGAAAGGAGGAAAGCTAGCACTCTGGTCCTCTCTGTCCCTCACTCCGGAAGGCAGCCAACCAGCCCAGAATGTCCAGGCTCTGGGGTCAGACAGATCCCCTGGGACCCACCAGCCCCCTGTGGCTCCTGCAGTCTGGGCCAGAGTTGGGACATGTTTGTGTGGGAATGAGCAAGATGAAAACTGAGGGGTTGAAGGCCCTGGGGAGGACAAAGGTGCAGAGTGTG
The DNA here is from genome assembly GCA_028533085.1 of Varecia variegata. Lineage (NCBI taxonomy): Eukaryota > Metazoa > Chordata > Mammalia > Primates > Lemuridae > Varecia > Varecia variegata. The sequence continues at coordinate 138,926,440 of CM052436.1, read as the reverse complement.
TGGAGAAGCAATATGCTGCCTGCCATCTCGGCTCTGGCAGTGACAGGAAGCACCCAGGGGGACTGGCAGCCTGGTGCTCTGTCCTCAACAAGCTCCCAGTTCACTGGCAGTGGCAGCTTTTGGGTTTGTGAGGGTAGAAAGGCTCTCCAGCAGCTCGGGAGCCTGCTGACTGCCAGAGACGTGAGGGAGAGAAGCACAAACCACTCCACCTACCCTTCTCACTGGACTCCAAGCTGCTTGGCGATTGATCTCTGCCAATATCTTACTCCTTCTTGTTCTGCTCAGCAACTTCTTCCTGTGGAGTCTCTTGTAGGTTCTGGCACTTTTCCCTTGGAATTACACCCGATCTATGTTTGTTTGTTCCTTTGTTTTTTCTTTCTCATCTAAAACTTTTCCTTCTTTCTGAGACAATCTGGCAGCTGGTGTTTCTGTCAGCTGTCTTATCTCTCTCTCCTCAACAATGTTCTTAAGGTTGTGATGAAACAGGAAGAGCCTTTAGTCAGACTGTGGTGGTGGCTCTTTGAAACTTAGTGGTGCTGGCCCTTTGGTCACCCACCCTTTTCTTCACTTGGTCATCAGCTCTGATGGCTGCAGCTGCTGAGGGGCTGTAGGGACCAGAGCTCAAGGGCTGCCATGGCTCCACGCGTCCCACCCCGGCTGGCGGGCATTCCCTGCCTCCCGGGAGCATTTAGGTATCTCCTCCTGGATGGTGCAATGGGGTCCTTCAGGAAGACAGCTCTACTTTTTATTCTGTGTTTTTAACTGCTATGTTTGTGTCTACCACGTGTGAGTGAATAATATATGCTTATTCCAGACTTTATTCCTTCCCTCACAGCTTTTCTTCCTTTTTTCAGTTTTCACTCCTGATCATACAATGATGAACGAACATAATGACAAATATACAAGACATCTGAATCTAGATCCAAGGAGTGTTGTAAGAGAAATGTAACAAACCTAAGACTAAATATAGGCAAAGAAAAAATCCAATCTGGATTTAAAAAGCCAATAGTTCACGTGTTACTGGTTAGAAGGACGCAGTGTCTTCATTGATCACTCCCTCAATATGAACCATCAGTGGAACGTTGCTGTAAGAAGAGCTAATGCTACATTGGGATTGATGAAGAAAAATCTAACATCCAGAGTAAAAGAGGACACACCCTTTCTCTACTGTGTGCTAATGACTCTTCTCCTAGAGTGTTGGCTAAACATTCAGAAATGTGGACAGCAGTTGCATCCCTTTATCTTCAGGGATACTTTTCCCTCAGTTCTTCTGACTTTGGAACTTCCAAGAACATAAGATGCTGGCTGACTCTCCATTTTCTTTCTGAATTACCTATATTACCCCCTTTTTGAAGGGCTTTGCCTCACAGGGCTACTTACTGCTTATGGCAGCTAGGGCTTCCTGTGGACTTCTGGATGTGAGAGACAGGCAGCCCTTTCCAACTTTCTCCTTTTATCTTGAATTCTATGAAACTGAAGGCAGGAGGTCAAATTCTAAATCTGATAGTTACTTTTCCCCAAATCTCTGAAAGATGCTGGTCCTCCAGCCATGGATTATAATCCATTGTTTCCTTAATATTTGAAAGTTCCATGAGAAGGAAATAACAACTTTGAAAGCAAGCAAAGAAACAAATCTAATGGTACTAGTTTATGGGGGTTAAAAATGGGCATCTTTGGGGGGGGGTTGGTAAATGGGCATCTTTTTACTTCTCAAGGCCCATTAATACTGGATTGGGAGCCTGGGATTAGGAAAACATGTAAATAAGAAATAAAACTTCTTTGTTCATTTTTTTCCTTAGTGAAACACTAGGCATCTAGGATTTAAAAAATTATTACTATTATCCCTGTTTTAAAGTTACTAATAGGGAAGATAGACATGTCGGTAAACATTTGCTTTCTATAATTTTTGCAATTTAAGGGGAAATTGGAGGGAGCTTCAGCAATGAGGAATCGGAAAATGAGAGGACATCGTAGTCATAGAAAGAGAGGCAGGAGTGGAAAGAGAATGGTGGGAAGATAGGGGTGCAGCCACGGGCTGAGTGTGGGGTAATTTCAAAGATGAGCATTTGTCTGGGAAAATTTCTCTCAGTACTCCTTTCTTGCCCTGTCTGTTTTGCTCTGTGCTCTTTGGCATGACTTACACTCAATTCAACAAGTACTTATTGAGTCTCTACATAAGATAGGCTGTGCTTTGATTTTCTAGAGTCTTCAAAGATAAATATTTAACCTGACATCAGTTACAATCAAGTAGAAGAGATAATATGCACATACAAGTAACTGAAATGTAATGCAGAATTGGATACAAGTTACAAAAACAGGAACAATTTGCCTTTGCAAGCTAATAAGTGGGTAACGTCACCTCTTCATGTTCAATAAGGCTCCCAGCAGAGAACAGAATCCAATTCAGATGATTCAAAAAACTTTAATGAAGGAACTATGTACCGAGATGTGGATAGGTTCAAGGCAACTAGCAAGAGATGAGGTTGCTGAGACCAGCAATCATGGGAAGCTGTTAGCAGTCTTGGCCCTACAGGGGCCAGGAGAGGAAATAGGGTCCCTGAAGCCCAGCAAGGGGCAGAGTCATGAAAGAATGCTCCCCACAGGAGCTGTAACCATGGAGAAAATCAGCTACTGCCAAAAGAGATGTCTTAGAACAAGGAGAAAGTGAGGAAGAAATACCTCCAGCTCCCTCTCTTCCCACTCTCTGACCTCTTGCTGCTACATCCCACTGGCTGAGCCAAGTTGAAGCCAGCTGTTGTGAAAGGCCAGACAGTGCAGTCAATGAGCTACTGCAGGCTCCTGGGACACAGCTCAGGGCAGGGAAAGATAGAAGAGAGATCTGAGGATGAGCAAATAGAGACCCATGTTGGAGTTGTCAAAAAGGAGCAGGTCACATAATGATATGAGCCTTGGAACATAAATAACATGGTAATCTCAAGGGAGGGCGTCCCTAGGAGTGTGAACAGATTGAGCAAAGGCAAGGAAGTGAAGAGTCAAAGACAATAAGCCGCATTGGCTCAAATATATGGTGTGTGTCAGATAAGTGGTCTTAAGAGGGAATGAAGTACTAGATGCCCAGCTGGGTGGCTTGTTGCGTGGTTGGGAGGCAAATGGTCTGAACTCACAAAGAAAAGCATGTTGGAACAATTAACCTAGCCTCTGAAAAGATGGCTTGGAAGTGGTACAGATCTATGCAGAGAAACCATCAGGACCGTGTTGCAGCACTCAAGGTGAGCCGCTATGTCAGTCTGCACATGGTGCTGGCAGCGGGGAGAAATGGGGAAGGCATGGTTCTGGAGCCAACAGGGTCTTAACAATGGATTAGATGTAGAAGGGGATGTGAAAATAAAATCTATGTCGTTCCATAACACACAGAAGGAAGTCGGCAAGAACTAGAGCTGAAGGGAGAACAGATGAATTCATTGTCATTTACTTGGACTGGAAGGTGGAAGATTTGAGAAGGGAGCAAGGCCTGAAGTTGCACATTTGGGATTCAACCGCACAGAGCTGGTAGCTGCCTCAGAGGGAGTAGCGTTTCCAAGAATAGAAAATCATCATTGATTTATTACTGGAAATTTGGCAAATAGCATCTTAGTAATGTGATTATATAAAGGGATCAATGCAAGATGTAGAAAAGGGATATTCTGAGGCAGGAGAAGCACGGGAGAAAATACTGGGCCAACAGAGGCCACAGAAAGATATATTTTCAAGGTAAAATATTTCTAAAACAAATCAAGATGAGAAAGACTGTTGGATTGTGCAATTATGTAAATTACTCTTCCTGAGACTTTGATGGTGCAGGAGCACTGTCAGTAGAGACCCTGTGCAGGGAGGTGGCAGGAGAAGGATTTTCTTTGTAAGTTCAGACCATTTGACTACCAGTGGTTTTATTTCTCTGATAGGGGAGACCCAATGTGTTACTAGAGAGAGGGGAAAAAATCCTCTTATTCTCATATTTCTTCCTGTTTTTCATATAAATGAAATATAGTCTTAGTTGTCCTTAATAAAATGCAGTAACTACATGCTGAGAGTCCACAGGAGGGAGACACTGCTTCCAAAAAGTGACCCTACATACAAGTAATCAAATTGCCATAATATCCTCATAATTAAAGCAAAACTCTGAAGCCTCTTTTTTGTTGTTGAAAATTTTAAAAAGAACATTTAAAAAAAACGCTTATCAGACATTGATTCTGGACATGTTGATTCTTTCTTTTATCTAAAATATTACAGTTTTTATTTTTTTTAAGACAACTTACTACTTACTGAGCATGATTCTTACCTTTGCATACCTTGGCCAGATAGAAACATAAAATCTTTTCTATTATCTTTTTACTAATTATATCCCCTGATCATACTGTCGGTGCTTAAAAATAATTTTTATTGTTTTTCTGAAGTGTTTTATGGTGAGATCATCTGTTTGGATGGTGGATTAAATTGGGTGTTTGTATTTCTATGTTGAAAGGGAGATTTTATTTAAGGATGAGCCATTGCTATTTTGGGGTCTCTAAAGGCTACTCCCCACCATTTTGCAATTAGTCACATGACTTGCTTTTGCTAGTGAAAAGTAAGCAGAAAGGATGCATTTGAGAGTAGGTGTACCATTTTCCATGCTTTCTTCTTTGTTGGTCAATCCTTGCTGGCATTGTAAAATGGTGGAGATTCATTCATTCCAGATCCCCGAGTGATCGCTGGGAGCATAGTCTCTCTCAACCAACCCGTGTTTGTCATGAGACATGAACGATAAATAACCTTTGTTGGTATAAGCAGAGGTCACCAGACTTTTTTTGTAAAGGACAGTAGATATTTTGGCCTTTGTAGATAACGTGATCTCTATCACAACTACTGAACTCTGCCATTGTAGCTATTGTAGCACAAAAACAGTCATAGACAGAAGTAAACAAATGGGCGTGTCTGTGTTCCAATAAAACTTTATTTATAAAAGCGGAGAGTAGTCACATTTGGCTTGGGAGCCATAGCTTATTCACATCTGCTTTAAGCCCCTGAGTTGCTGAGGTTATTATAGCAGCACAACCTAGACTATACTGTCTAATGTAACTACCATTACACTTTACAAAGGAAATTTATTTGAGAACTTAAGAGACAAAGTGGCAATTTTTAAAATTTCAAAACATTAAAGGGTTACAAATGTTTTTGTTACATGGATAGCTTTTATAATGCTTTATTCAGGGCTACAAGTGTGCCCATCACCTGAATAATGTTCATTGTACCTGTTAGGTTAGGTAGGTTTTTACCCTTCTCCTCCTACCTCCTCCCTTCTTTATTTCCAACAATTTTTACTTTTTTCTGTGACCATTTTGTACTTCTGTATGAGAATATTTGTTAAAATAGGGTCATGTAAAATTTATTTGGTTTCAGATCTTTATTTAATCTAACTGAATCATATCAGGAATCAAAGAAACAGGAATATAAAATCTAAATGGGACAGCTATTTTTTTAAATAAGCCAAACATTTAGACTTTTTTTTCTCAAAATTGAACACACAGGAAAAAAAAAAAAACCAAAAGAAATCTATTTTAAAAGGCTATAATGATCTCCAGAGAAATAGTACTTAGAGAACATGTTGAAGCAAGTATCCAGGGAAGACATTTCCTGACTTCTTCCATTATCACTTAAACCTTAATACAAGTAATAAATGAGTTCAAATTATAATTCTAGAGGTTTAAAAAGAGGCAAAGGTAGACTTCTGGGATGCTAGTAATTTTCTGTTTCTTAAGTTTGGTGCTAGTTCCACAGGGTGTGCTCAGTTTATGAGAATGCATCCACTTACTTGTATGCCTGATGGTGTCTCCTTTTCTGCATGTATGTTATACTTCGATTAAAACAGTTTTCAAAATATAATTATTTAAAGAACTGAAGTGAAGGAAATCATTTCTGAAATGTTACATAATAAATACACAACCTTGTTTTAAAGGTGATTTGTAAAGTGTGATTGTTATGTCAATAAAATTCAGCCTACTAAGATACAGTCAATGGCTCTTTGGGCAATGTCATACTATTGAGAGTTTGCTCCCTTATTTTCTAAAAATTCCTTATTTTCTAAGAAGGTGCTTCTTTGGAGTAAAATCCCCTAAATCATGAATATTTGTTTGATGAGAAGAAAATGCCCCAATTCCTCCTCCCATGAGCAGTGAGAGCCGTCTCAGCCAAATGTATAACATCCCTCAGATTTTCTGTCACAGAAGCAAAGGGTATCTTCCTTCCCTTCAGCCTTTATTTCTTATCTCCCTTCTGTCATTCACATTGCTGATTTTCTGTTTCATGCAAATGGAACCTGAGCCAAGGATTCCTTATGGGAGCTGAGGGTCTTATTTACCAAAATCAAAATCCCTGGCAAACAAACCCCTGCAGCTCAAAGAAAAGCCGGATAATTGGCAGGCACAAAAGGAAGTCAAGAAGGAGAAATATCCATGCAATTCCCTGACCTAGCTACAAACATATTGAATCCAGATGAAATGCTTCAGAATGGAAGATGATCAGGTACTTACAACATAGTAAGAAATTGGGATTTAAAAGCAAAGAAACAGATATCTGAACAATTTTAGAATCCTGTTTTCAATTATTTTTTCTCACTGTGAGGAAAAGTTAAAAACTTAATATGGGTATACTTAATTCATTATTTTGTAGCTCTGTTGCCTTCTTGTTTCTTTTTTTTTTTCCATTTTGAAGCTGGTTTTATTAGCTATATTAGACAATTAACATTTTCTTGGTCAGGTGCCATACTGAGGCTACCTTTCTTTTTTTTTTTTTTTTTGAAAATTTTTCCAAAGTATATGATTAGAATTTATTAGAAATAATATTAAAATACTGTATGTGAATGTAAACTATTTTTACATCAATAGTTCTGTAAAATTATTTGGCATTAGGTAAAAATTGATACCCTCAAGGTTACCTTGGTTGATCTTTTAACATATAACTCCTAATATAATTGAAAACATTCTACTTTATACCCTTGCACTATCGCATTCCTCTTGCTGTCTAGATTTAATAGTATTATCATTTCAGTGAAGAGTTATTGCTTAATTATTGCTGT
>CM052436.1:138909042-138919289 GCA_028533085.1 Varecia variegata | reverse complement strand
CTGAGGCTACCTTTCTAAAGAGATAATTTGTTTGATTTCCTTTTAATAGAAACTTTAGCTAAATATTGTAATAGCTTAAATGAGTATGATTATATTTAAAATAAATGATGTATTAATTTTGTTTTCAAATTAAACTTTAGTACATAATAGGTACTTTTAACAATAAACTGTATTGGATTCCTTCTATAATATGTGACATAGTACAGGAGCTTACATAATATTTGTCAAGATTTGTTCTCTCGTGCTAAAAGTTTTTTTATAACACTTTTTTATTTTTTTCATCAACATAAATGCAGCCAGAACAGTAATGATACAGGATTTGACATTTTAAAAAGCACATTCTGAGTTTTCGAAGTATAATAAGAAAAGCATGGACTACAAGTAGAGTCCATTAGAACTGAGTTTAAGTTCCATCTCTTCCATTGGCTTGCTCTGTAATCTGGGGCAATTTAGTTTCTATGAGCCTCCGTTTTCTTATCTATAAAATGGCGATATAGATTCTTACTTCACATGGTTATTGTCTGGATTAAATAGGATAGTAGGCAATAATTGGTAATTTCTCACCCCTTCCCAAAACATGGTCGCATTTATGTTGTACAATAGTCTTATTAAAAGATGGCTGTTATCAGTCAGCTGCTTTAATAAACAATCTTGAGATGTTAGTGGCTTATAACCACAAGCATTTGTGAAATAAGTCAGCAGTTGGGGACTGACTGAGGTATTTCAATGTTTCTTCTTCTGAGACTTAGGCTCAAGGGGTGGCCACTATTTGGGGCAGTTATTACTATGGAGTAAGAAAAAAAAACAAGAGACAGAGCCAAACTTCTGCTCAAACATGACCTTTGTCACATCTCTGCTCACATTGCGTTGGACAGAGCCAGTCACAGGATGGAATCCTGTCCATGAAGATCTGTCAAGGCACACATTAATGGAAAGGAAAAGGAGAACCAATGATTAGAAAAAATATAATATGCTCCAATGGTATCACTAATCAAAAGTTTGCTCATTGGAGTAATGGCCTCTTGCTGCAAATCCTGAAGTCAGGTACTAGTGATTACTGATATCCTAACCATCCAACAGAACCCAAAATGAAGAAAATAATTCTAGAATGAATAGTTATGCAAAGCCTTTTTAAAGGCTGTATTTATGTGCATGGGAATATGCTCTAGTTGGGAGAAGGCGGCATACATGTTAACCTTATGTGTGTGTAATTTATAGACGAGCTACTGAATTATGAATGTATTTGTACATCTGTTATAAACAAATGAAAAACACACCTATTTGTAAACTGGCACATAGGCTCTTCCCGCATATGAAGAACAGCTTGTTGCAGAGTTTAAAATATAATAAGATTAACTTTTAAATTGAGTTGAAAAAAGAGTAAGTTGCAGATAAATTGAGTTACTAGAGTGGTTTCACTTTTTAAAACTGAATTAAGGGCTTTGAAATTAATTTATTTTTGAGCAGAATGTGCTCAATGTAAGTCGCGTTTATTAATTTGTCTTTGGAATAACTCTTTTGAATGAAAAACAAATCCATTATAAAACTGTATTTTTCACATTTGTTGCCCTGAATCAAACTTTTCTCTATAATAAATATGAATTAAATACCACTTGCAGGTGGAAGTCCCATCTGCACATAGATTCACTCCAACAAATGACATGTGTGCATGGACATGTGTGCATTAAGTCCCCTAAACCAATTACTTAGTTGAGATATTTAATTCATTTTAATCTGTAATTACATACTTTTGATTAATGGTAAAAATAATCTTAAGTTATAGATTCAACATTCCAAATTAATTAGTGGGAAACATCCTAGGCAATTTAGAAGACTTTCTTATATCTATTGTTTTAGTTTTTAAAAAAATCAGAAGAAGGAAAAAGACAAATAATTTTCTTTGAAGACTGAATCATTAGGACTTATGAAGGGAAGATAATACCTGGAGAGTTAGGTCCACAGGCTCAGAATCAGACACACCTGCCACATTTCAAATCTTACTCCATTCGTGTTTGGGAAATTCTGCATAGCCTTTATTAGACTCAGGTTCCTTATCTGAAAAACATAACAGAAGGACTGCTCTGATAATTAAATTTGAACTATATGCCTACCAAATAGTATTATTCATTAAAGCATAGATTTTATATTATGTACCACTTAAAAATCACATATTTAAAAATAAAAGATTATATGATATTAAAAAATACATATACTGACAAAGAATCACTAATATATATGTGTGACAAACTTAAATATATTTTGAATACATATATTAAAGGATATTATCCCTAGCCACTGGGGATATAGAAATATGTAACAACTAGCGTGGTACTTCCCTAATGGTAGAGGCATTGAGTAATAATTCTCTAGTATATTGTTGATGGGAATGTAAATTAGCCATTTTGGAAAATAGTATGGGGGTTCTTCAAAAAACTGAAAATAGAACAACTATATGATCCAGGAATCCCATCTCTGGGTGTATATCCAAAGAAATTGAAATCAGTATGTCAGAGAGCTATCTGCACTCCCATGTTGATTGCAGCACTATTTACAATAGCCAAAATATGGAATTAACCTAAGTGCCCATCAACAGATGAATAGAAAAAGAAAATGTGATATATTACACAATGGAATACTACACAGCCTTTAAAAAGAAGGAAATTCTTCTTGTCATTTGCAACAACATGGATGAACTTGGAAGACATTATGAAATAAGCCCGGCAGAGAAAGATAAATTCTATATTATCTTACTTATATGTTGAATTTTAAAAAAGTAGATCTCAAAGAAACAAAGAGTAGATAGGTGGTCACCGGAAGAGGAGGGGGAGCAGGGTGGGGGAAGGAGAGGTTTTGATCAAAAGGTACAAAGTTTCAGTTAGATTGGAGGAATAAGTTTTAGTGATCTATTGCAATGCATACTGACTACAGTTAATAATAATGTACTGTATATTTCAAAATTGCTACAGGAATAAACTTCTAGCCTTCTCACCACCAAAAATAAAGAATAAGTCAGTAAAGAAATAAATATGTTAATTAGATTCATTTAATATTTCTACAAGGTATTGCTACATCTAAACATCACATTGTACCCCACAAATATATACAATTATAATTTATCAATTTAATACTAATGAATCAGTTTATTATTTTTTTAAAGTTATAATGCTGTGCAATGAGTACACGCAATAGACCATTGCTGTACAAAGATTTAATATTTTTGGGTGGTCCTCGGGAATCGTTCCATACAAAACTCTGAGATGCTGCTCGTTGACAACTATGACTTTTGCTCACTCTATGACTGGTATCTGGAAATGAGTCACTGAGCTAGTGAGTGAGCCTAGGTCTATGTTGAGCATATGCTTCAACTTTATATTATTTTGCAGTTTTATCTAAGTACAGGATGACTGCTACTATAGTAGTAAGCAATGCAATGTATTAATATAATAGTACTGTAATAGTGATATAATCCAATGGTACATGTATCTATTTCTTCATAACAGGTTCCCCTTAAATGTAGCAGATTAAAGCAACAATAAACATTTATTATTTTGTACTGTTACATTAAGTCAGGAATAATTAGACCAACCTAATTAACTCAGGGTATCTCATGAGGTTTTACTCCAGACGCCAGCTAAACATGAAGTCATCTGAAGGCTCGACTGAAATCGGAGGGTCCCCTTCCCAGACGGTGTGCTCACACACCTAGCACGGTAGCTCGGGTTGTAGGAGGGCAGCCTCAGTTCCCTGCAACGTGAAATTCCCCGTAGGGAAGCTCAAGTGTCTTCACAGCATGGCAGCTGTCTTCCCTCAGAACAAATGATTCCAAAGGGCTCAAAGCAGAAGCCGCAGTCTTTCATGACCTAATCTAAGAAGTCATTCTCTATCATTTATGCAATATCTCATGGTCATACATGTAGGCCATATTCAACGTGGCAGGAAGAGAAATATGAGCATGAATAACAGGAAGCGAGAATCGTGTGGGCCCATTTTAGAGGCTGGATACCATAGTAAATTTTTTTGAAAATAAGAATTTTATATATATATATATGTATATATGATATATTGAGGTGAACTAGAAGCATTTGGAAGTATACAAATGAGGTTTGGTGAAAGCAATCTTTTTTTTTTCCTTACAAGTTACAGAACTTTGGTTAGAATTATAAAATATAAGTATTAGGACAAATATAAAATATTGAATTGGATAAAATTTTTAAACAAAATCTTTTTAGGTTATTATTAGTGAGAAACTTGACCTCATTGAGAACAAAACTATTTTTAAGAACTTGTTTTATGCTTCAAGTGGTTACATGAAATTTCCAAAAAAATCAAGTTTTTTTTATGATGATCTCTTCAAACTCTTGATATGAACCTCTGTAACAAGAAACTCCATCCACACAAGTAGATAATATAATAATTAAAATCATTTTTATAACCACTGAAAACATATCAAATTATGTTTAAAGATTGTAACCACTCTTTCTTTTCAATTTATTGTGAAAATGCAAATGGGTTTAAAACCCAATCATTTTTTTTTCATGTCAAGTGTTTCAAAATAACGATGAAGCTCTAATTTACAAAAATGCACTGCGTTGTTGGATTAGGGACCCTCTGACAAGCTTGGATGCCTCTAAAAAAGAATATCAGATGTGCCTCAAGAAAACATATCAGACAATGAACCAACAAATCAATATAAGAGAAGGCTTTAGATTTCAGCCTTCTGGCTGGAGTTGTGCGTGTCAGGAGTCCTTGCTTGCCATCCCCGAACACAGTCCCCTCTACAGAGCACACTCTGGTTCTCTGTCAGACTCTGTAAAAAGTGCGTCTTCTTGGTAGAGCACCCTGTCCACAACAGGAAGGCCACGTTCTGCAGCTGGCTCTTGAGGCAGACGGCCAGATGGTATGTCCATGACCAAGTCACGCTTCCATGTGGAGCAGCAGATGCTGGATATTATTCATCATTTTCACTGCCAGTAAGGACCAGGGGCTTACTCAGTCCTTCCCGTCAGGGTTCCCTCCCATGGAAGCCTAGGGACTCTGCTCACAGGTGGAGGTGGCCATCAGGGGACTCGGGCCATCTAGGCATTGGTCGGCTCCACTTCTACCCCCAGTGACACAGGATTCATATCTCTCACCAAACTCGTAACTCATTCATAGCACACGAGTAACATAGTTTATTTTAAGAGTTTGATAAATGAATTTTATCCTATAATCCTGGCATCTTTAAAGTTCTGAAAGCATCCCAGACTTTTCAGTAATACTTACTGAATTTTATGAATAAACTTATGTTCAATAGCAATATATGCCAATTTGGGTATTTGCAGACACATTAAGACATACCTCATGAGAACATTTCATGCAGTGGTTTTCTAACTTGGCTGATCATGAAACTCTTCTGGGAAGGTTTGTTTGTATGATTTTAAAATATGGATATGTAGGCATTGTTAGTTAGGACTCTTTGATATAATAGCAAGTATTAAAAATTCAATTTAAATTTAAATTGAGAAGTCCAGGATTACTTCAGATATGGAAGAATCCAGAAGCACCAAAAATGATAGGAAGTTATTTGCTGGCACTCTGCACTTCTCTCTGCTGACCGTATGTATAGGTAGCCCAGGCTGAAGGCCTTTCTTCACACTACATGTAGCGTAAAGAGGATGCCTCTTTCCTAATAGTTTCAGTGCAGGGCTCTGTTGCTAAGCCAGGCAACGTGGTCAGCGGTGAGGAATGCTTGGACTGGCCAGAATTGTGTTCCATACCTCCTCATGTAACAAAGCCAGTCTCATTCAGACCACATGGGTAAGAGATGGGAGAGAGATGATTTCTGAAAAGAAAAATGGGATGCTGTGGTCAGGAAGGACATAGATAATTGGCAATTCTCTCCCTTTTCTCTCTTATCCCCAAATTCATTTTATCTGTTAATCTAAATTTCCACGGGATAGGGCTTTGAATCTCAATTTTAAAAGAGGCCCCCAGGAAGTGAACAGCCACTGTATATCACACCCTTTATCATTTCTAGATAGGTAGGATAATGAATGGAAAACTAATTGGAGACTTAATCATTACTGAAACTCAGTAGATACCCGGAGCTTCATAGTCACACCAACTAGATCCTCAGAAAGTGTGTAAAAATCAGTCTCTATCTGGGGCGATACTCTAAGAAATGCAGAGTGTCCCTCAGTGGGAATGCTCGCAGTATAAATTTCTGTTAATATCATTTCTTGAGAAGTTGCTGTGCTTCCTTCTGTCACATTGTAAAGATGGCTTATCTAATTGTTTTTCCCTTTTACCCTGGGTGCAAGGAAGATCAGAGGAATAGTTATTGTTTTGCCATAGTAATATTATTAGTCTTCGTGGCTATTATATCCTTTTTCACCTTCCTCATGACTGTTTTTCAATGTCTAATTTTACAAAAATAGTGTAAACCACATTAAATCATATGGGGAGGAGAAATCAGGACATTTTTATTAAATTAACTTTCATAATTGAAAATAATAATTGAATAATAATTGAAAATAATAATTCATATAAATAGAATAACATCACATACAGATCTGTGAGTGTGTGTTTATGTGTGTACGTATATAACTGAAAGGGCAAAAGAGACATTGATTTGGTTTACAGTCTTTAAGTATTTCTAATGAATTAATACAAATACTTGCTGAACACCTACTATGTCTTAGAGTCTGAAGGAGATAATAAGGATTAAAAAAAGGTGACCTTCCCTTGAAGGAGTTGACAAATAATTATAAATAAGACATATGTAAATAACTTCAAACAATACAGAATATCTCAAGGAATATAAGAGGGTCTGTTTATTAGGGAAAACAACAAACCTTGACCGACCGACCAGTTGATAGACCTAATTTGGCTATTATTTCGGGATACACTGACTATACTAGCAAGAGGTATTTCTACTTGGGTCTCCAGCTTCAACTAGGTTTCTCAAATGATTCGTGACAGTGTGGATAATGACAAAAAACCTCAGGAGTGAGGCAGGTGACCTTACTCCTGACTTTTGGCTCTGCCACTGAGCAGCAGCCGTGTGTTCCTCAGCAAGTACCTTGGGCCTTTTGAGCATCTGTTTCCTCATCAGTCAAATGGAGCTGATGGTCACACCTTATCTGTAGGGTGGTCATAAAGATTAAATGGAACAGTTTATATAAAACAGTGGAAGCATCAATACAAACGTTAGTTACCGATACTGTTTTTGGCCTTAAAGATCTTCCTTGTAAATTTTTTTGGCAGATATTATTTAATACATCCCCAAAATAGAGACAATATCTGTTGTCTTGCTAACTCACAGAGATTCAGGGAAGCCTGTTACCAAATATTGAGATATTTGGAATAGTTCAAGGTCTCTAAGGACAAATTATCTCAAGTTCCCTTTTCTTTCTTAATTTCCAGCACCTATGCCTGGAAGTTGCCTCATAGCCTAATATGGAATGTTCTAAGTTACCAATTCCTGTCTGAGTTTGCTCTGCCCTGGAAAATCTAGCTCGTGTTTTCCTCTTGTTATCATTTCAGAAAGAGTTTTAAATAATGTGATGCCCTACAAAAATGTGCAAGTTCATCTATATGTTGTTCCTTTCTTAAGGAAGAAAATGCTAAGTACGTAACATAAAGTAGTCAGCAGTAGCTTCAAATTTAATCCAAACCCCAAAATTACACAGAGGTTTCAGTATTGGGAAACAGGTCATTCACCTGTTGACTGACTGATGACACTGAGGACATTTGGTCCTTGGCCCAACTATCCTGCAGAACAAGGGACATGAGGAATGTTCAAAACACTCCCTCTCTTTCTGTCTCACATTGAAATTAATGTAAATAATAATCTTTTCTTAGCCAAATGTCCTAACATCTAACAAGGAAACAGAACAAAAGATGGTACAGTGAACTAAAATAAAATCTTAAGGCTCCCCCCACCCACTGGCTGACTGAATGGGCCCTCTCTTGGCCAAGGGGATATCCTAAAACTAAATCGCCTGCCTCGAGGAAGAGAGAGGTCAGACATGCCTCATCGTGCCGCCTCCCTTCTTGGAGACATCCTTTGCAACTCATTAACAGGCTTAAGGCTGTGCAAGACAAACCTGCAGGTCCTCAATTTCATCACATCAAATATATGTCTGGTGGCTTGTCTCTGATTAACAGACCTCCTTATCTTAAAACATTCCAAGCCTTTAGACAAAGCTTCCTGTCTTTAATCAATTACAAGTCAAAGAATCTTTAAACCCACCTGTAACCTGTAAGCCCCACCCACTGCAACATGGCCCACCTTTTCGGGCCAAACCAACGTATGCCTCCCATGTATTGATTTGTGACTTTACCTGTAACCCCTGTCTCCCTGAAATGCATAAAACCAAACCATAACCCAACCACTGAGAGTCCACTTACTCAAGGCTTCTTGGGCGTGGCTCTGGGTCGTAGTCCTCAAATGTGGCTCAGAGTTTGGCTTCTTTTCCGTTGACAGTACAGACTTGCTATAATGTTCATTTGGAAGATGCCTATATACAATAATGAGAATGCAGGTTTTTAAAATAAGTGTACTCATCTATAGCTGCCCTTTAGCCTTTTAAACCGGGTCATTTATAATGAATGAATGATTTATTATGACGAGGTACCCGTCTGACTGAGGAGTCACAGAGCTCGTTGTCTCTGGAGCTTTCATGCAGCATTTTCATTCCTCAGTGCAAGTTGTCTTTCTAATTGTCTATGCCTTTGTCAAGAATGGCCTACTTAGATAGCTGTTGATTCAAGCTCCTCCTTTGTTTGGGGCCTGGTCCTTAAGGAAATCATCTGGCATTCAAAGCAAACACTCGTAACTGATAGAAAAGTCTGATGACAACTCACACCATCCTAGGAGGCCTTTAGACACTCATCACGCTGATTTGCCAAATGTGTTTACATTTAATTAAGAAAACTCTCTTCAACCAGCAGAAAGTTGCTGAATGAAATATTCAATTGTTGAAAATTCACATCTCCTCTAAGGAACAAAAGGAAACAAAATTAAAATGCCATCTTCTTAAAGAAAAATTGGTTTGCAAAGAAAGAAGAAAACTACTTGATGATGATTTTGTGTCCCTCTCAAATTCAAGTTTATATCTACAATTTTGAATGAAGTACTCCGTTGTTTTTAACTCACTTTAGGGCTAGAAGTGGCCGTCAGCACTTGAGTAGTTGGACTTGCTAATCTCTTCCCTTCATCTCCCTCTTCTTCCTTGCCTCCCTCTTCCTTCCTTGGAATGAGCTTAACGCCAATGACAAGGACTCAGACTCTGTCTGTGCAGCCTATTAATCGCACTAATGTAACTAAAACACCCCACTTCTTTCAAACTCAATTTTCTTATCTGAAAAATGCAGATGATAATAATGACTATCTCACATAACTTATGTGAGGGTTGGAGGAAATAATGAATGTAAAAAGACCTTCTCCCAAACTGTGTCTTTATGATTATGAGCTTATGACTTCTTTAAAGAAATAATTGCAAAATTATTAATTCTTGCTGTCATGGAGGCCTTTGTTTATCCCAAGGCAAATAGATTCCGTTTTATTCATTTAAGCCAGTTTCTTACCATTCTGTCCTCAGAAATAAAACAACTGTGCCTAAACTTCTCCTCATCCTTTCCTTGATTTTAGTAAGGCTTGTTCATGTCACAATGATAATATCTGTATCACCCTATCTTTGCCACTTTGATAACATGCATTGAGTATTTCCTGGGTGCTGAACATTGAACTAGTGAATAGAATTAACTCCCCCAACTACTATGACACAAGAACTATAAATAAATTCACTTTAAAAATGAGGAAATTGATGTTTATAGAACTTGCCCAAGATGACACAACTGAGAAGTCACAGAGCCCAGGTCCACATCCCACTTTATTTGTTTGATCCTGTGCACTGTCTGCCTTCAGTTGTTAGAAATGGTTGTCACCTTTTGGACACTTTCTATTGGGAAGTCACAAGAGAAAACATCCTTAACTGAGAGTCCATGACCCTCTAGGTGAACCTGACATGGGCTTTGGGAATCTGAGAAATCTCTGGAATGCAACCTGAATGCAACAGGGTGAGTAGAGTTCACAGATTCTCAGATTGGACTCCAAAACGTCAAGACCCAACAACATACTCTAAAATACATCTAGCAACTTTGATCTTTATCAAAGGCAACCCTTGCCCTCCACAAGGTGTTAACAACAATTAGATTTACAGCTACATCTGCAAACCCAGATCTGTGCTAAAAAAAAAAAAAAA
>CM052436.1:138889260-138908542 GCA_028533085.1 Varecia variegata | reverse complement strand
AGTATTACTCAGCTATAAGAAATAACGGTGATATGGCATCTCTTTGGTTCTCCTGGAGAGAGTTGGAACCCATTCTATTAAGTGAAGTATCCCAAGAATGGAAAAATAAGCACCACATGTACTCACCAGCAAATTGGTTTCCCTGATCATCACCTAAGTGCACATTTGGGAATAACACCAATTGGGTATCGGACAGAGGTGGGAGGTGGGGGGAGGGGATGGGTGTATACCTACATGATGAGTGCGTTGTGCTAACTGTCTGGGGAATGGACACGCTTGAAGCTCAGACTCGGGGGGATGGAGGAGACATGGGCAATATATATAACCAGAAATTTTGTACCCCCATAATAAGCTGAAATAAAAAAATAGTAATAAAAAAATAATTCAATGATACTTGTTAAAGAACAATAGGGCAGACTTTATTAAGGACCATCGTGATAGGTGTAGGGACCATTGGAATAGGGTTTCACAGCAATGGAAAGAGATTAGGCTCAACTCCAAATACAGCAAGGAAAAGTGGGAATTTATAGCCAAGGAGCAGAGTGTGGGTCAGTGGATGGAAAATTACTAAAAGGAAACATCACCAATAAGGGGACATTCTGGTTAAAGGGACCTAGCAGACTTCTTGCTGAAGGCAGGTCCAAGGTGATCAGACATTGCCTGGGGAACAGTGGAGGAGGAGGAACAAGGTCAGATATTGAGGGTGATCAGACAGTGAGGATAGGAGATACTGGCTAAATGACTTATCAGGATTCTTGCTTAGACTGAGTAATTTAGAAACAAACACAGAAACCCAGAAGTCAGAGCCTGGTTGAGAAGAGCATTCAGAGGAGCCTGCTTAGAGTTTGTCAAGGACAGAGTCATTGTCACCTGCAGCGTGGGGTGGTGAGCAGGAGGGTAGACACTGTCTTCCAAGGCTCAGCCCTCCCTGAAGGGAACTTTCTGGGCAATATCATGGATGTCTTGAAACCATGGAACTGCCAGAAAATGGGAAAACACACAAACAAACATTTTTTTACCCTGTGACATTGGCCAGTGAAGAAAAGAATTACAGAAGCAGAGTCAGGAAGAGAAGGGTCTCCCATGTGTCCTGAGTCCCCTCCTGGCTAACTCTAAAACTTAGGAAGGTTTTAACTGTCAGAGCCTTGGTTCACACCTGACAAAAACGTTGGGGGATTTAGGGCTGGGGGTTAAAATTGTAACTAATTTGTAGAAGTACTATGTAAGCAAAGTGAACTCGTCCATATATACACCTAGAATGGTACCCGACACATATATTAATGTTGCCAATAGTAACAATAATTAATAATATTAATGTGGACATAATTGAAACTTCATATTTTAAAAAATTCTCCATAAATATAAGAGAATACATTTATTTCCATTAGTGAAGTGGATAAATCTCTATCCTGACATTCCTAATGCCAAGTTTTCTTTTTCAAAGCATTTTTAAGTTGATATGCTCAAATTCCACCCAATGCCTTAATTTTAATGAGTATTTTATGTATTGGGTGGTATTTGAACACCATGAGGTACTTTTTTGGCCATTTTTATTCTTTGCATGATTTTTTTTTTTTTTTACCCAGTTGAATGCAGAGAACAGAGCCAGAGTAATTATCTATGTTTTTCATTTAAATAGCTATCACTCAATGCCAGTGGTTTTAGCAGTACAGAATCTGTTTTATCTAAAATGGAATCCATTTAATAACACCGAGAACTTATTCCCATAATTGACTAACAATCGAAAGCAAACCTAGGAACAGAAAAAGGCAGAGTTACCTGTGCTGAGAGCCATGTGTATGATAATGGGAGTCTCTTTTCTTCAGTCTTGAAGGATTAAAAAGAGATTTTAAAATGTTAAGTGAATTTGTAATAGAAACAGTAGGAAAGGTATCATTTTATATTTAAGCTTCCACAAAAGCTTTAGGAAATAGCAAATCAGCCATTTGGGTGTATGTGGCTCATTTTTATTCTGTCCTTTGTCTTGCAAATGAAGGTTCCTAGAAGAGAGCATTTGTCTAAAATAAAATGAGCTTTTGAATTAACCTCAGAAAGAGGTTAAACTGCCTCTGAGCTCTGCTTCCTGGGCTGCACTTTCTTCCCCTGCCACTAGAATACCGTCTCAGACTCTTGATTCCTAGTTGGCACTCCAGAAAAGTGTTGCTTCTCTAGAGATCAAATGCATTGAGCATCCAGGAAAATAATGTACTTGAGTAGACCAGGGTGCACTTGAGATGGTGTGGTCTAGCTAAGGAGACAGGCTCAGCCCTCAGCTCCATTTGCTTGTTGTCTGATGCTTATATTTTTAAAGAGGATTTGAAAATCTAGAGATCTCCTTTCAATTATGTAAAATCTCCCAATTTGATAAATAGTTCATTAGAATTTCAAACACATATAAAAGCAGAAAATAGTATTTAATGACTTCCTACATACCTATGATGGGGTTCAGGAAACACTCTCCCAAAATATGCCACATTGGCATAGTATCTTAAGCTGAAGGAAATTGAGAAAAAGACAGAAGCAAGGAGGTCTTTTTGACTTTCTCCTTCCTTTCTCCCCTGAAGCAGGTCATGAAACCTAGGAAGGATTTTCTGACCTTCGCTGAGGCAGGCCATTCAACCTTTATTAAGTGAAAGGTGCCTTCCCTATACCCAGAGGAAAAGAACATCTTATCTCTGAAGACACAGAGACGCCTACAAGAAGCTGAACAAATGGGCCTTGTTAAGTTTCCACCTGTTTGTTATCATTAGATCGTACCCTTTTTGCCCTGTCATATTTCTCTAGGACTATTCATTCTTCATTAAACCTACTATTTAAAAAACACTCAGAGACAGAAACACTCAGAAACAGAAACTTTTCTATTTCTTTGGATCTTCATGTCCTTATGAGAGCTCTAGTATTATTGACAATTAAATAAAAAGACTCAATCAATTCTGGTAGTTTTTGTGAGTTTTTTTGCAAGAAGATATGCACAGCCATCTGTGGTTTTGTGTACTTCCATTTGAATGTCTAGGAGGTCTAGAGGCCTGTCTTTTAGTAATGTGACATCCATCCATGATCATTGCCTAAATCTATTAATTTACTAAGGAATTAAAAACAGAACCAAACAAAAATCTCTGGACAGCATCATCACAAGCTTATGACTCTACCGTAGATTTTCTTGCTTGCATTGAACCCAGCGAAGAAGTGGGCACAGTTTGGCTCAGGGGGATTTAATCAGCAAAACTAGCCTATTTTAAAACATTTAATAATAGCTAAGATTTCACTTTATTTACTGTATTCTGCCTCAAGTCATTTATGCATTATTTATTGAATACTTATCTGTCTCCTTGCCTTGACTGTAAATTTCTTGAGAGACGGTGCCGTGTTCAACCATTGTGTCCCCAAGATCTAGAAATAACACCTGAGATATTGTAGGTTCTCAATAGATATTTGAAGATTTGATGAATGGATGTGAGAGAGAATGAGTAATACAATAAATAAATGGTTAATGTATGCTATGCCAGGAACTATGCTTTCCATCTTTTAAAGTACACAGATAAGTAAATAATGTATCAGTCCTCTGTTACTACATAACAAATTAAAGGAAAGTTAGCAACTTAAAACAGTGAACATTTATTATCTTTGTTTCTGTGGGTAAGGAATTCAGGAGAAACTTAACCAGGTAGTTCTGGCTTAAGGTCCCTCAAGTGGCAATTGAGATGTCTGCTGGGCTGAGAGTGGTAGTGCACACCTGTAATTCCAGTTACTGGCAGTCTGAGGCAGAGGCAGGAGGATATCTTGAGCCTAGGAGTTTGAGGACAGCCTGGGCAATAGAGCAAGACCCATCTCTATTTGAAAAAAAAAAAGATGCCTGCTGGGGCTCAGTTTCTTGACACGTGGACTTCTCCATAGGGTTGCTCGAATGTGAGTGTCCTTACAACACGAGGGCTGGTTTCTCCCAGAGTGAGTGATCTAAGAAAGAGCAAGAAGGAGGCCACAGTGCCTTTTATGACTCAGTCTCAGAAGTCATGCATTGTCACGTCTGCCCTCTTATGTTCACTAGAAACGAGTTGCTAATTCCAGCCCACACTCAATGGGAGGGTAATCAGGCTACACCTTCAACCACCACACGTAGTAATTACCATGAATTACAACCTAGGCTGTGGTAAAGAAATGTCCAAAGTGATTTTGAAGCAAGTGGAATCCTACTGCAGAGGAAAAAGCAGTTTATTAAGGGTTTTGAAATCTGGGCTAAAATCCTGGCTAGCTCTCTTGTTAGCTAAACACGTGGCCTTCAGCAAATTATTTTCTTTCTTTGGGTCACACTTTTGACAACTGAAAAAGTAGATGATGAAATTTGTCCATAACAATAGTAATAATAAAATAATCTTTATCAGTTAAAGGTTACATACCTATAGCAACAGCATTCTAAGTGCAATACATGTAGTACCTATTTTAATATAATCTTCATGGTGGCTGTTAATGTTTTGTTTCAGAAACAAGGAAACTGAGACCTGGGGCGATTAAGTAACTTGCTCAGAGTCACCCACTGGTGGAGACAGTCCAGACTGCAGCAGGTGTAATTTCATTTTATACCCCAGTTTCAAAGCCTCGCTCCTAAACTTGTTGTTCAGGGCCAGTAGCATCAGTCTCACCTGGGAGACTGTTGGAAAAGCAAAATCTCAGGCCACATTTCCTACCTCCTGAGTCAGAATCTGCAGGTTAGCATGAGCCTGGCTGATTCATGTGCACTTTAAAACTTGAGAAGCACTGCTCTAAGAACAGTGCTCTCCAAGGAACCTTCAGTCATAAAGTAATTCTAAATTCTGTACATTTAATAACCGTGGGAAAGCTATGTACATAAAAGAAAATGGAACTTTGGGCTTATTAATATAGTGACATTGCTGGTGTTCCCACACCTTCCTTGTCCTGACAATTTTCAACAAAAGTAAGAACCAGTCAGGCATTATAAAGAGGAACAATTTTATATTGCATTTTTAATAATTATACAAATAAATAAGTTGGGCCACAAAGACAGGGGTTTGGGAAAAGTTCTTCTCCATACCCAGGAGAAAACGAAGTTGATTGTTAAAGCCCAATACACTATGAGCTGGGTAAGCAAGTCAATTTTGCTAATCCACATTGAACAGAATTGTGCAGAAATTGAGGAAAATCATATGGCTTAGATACTCCAAAGCAGCTATGTGGAAAGTAATGATACCCTCATGGTTTTTCATTAATGGTCATATTTTCCCTAATTTGATGTTGGTAAGATGTGCTAGCAATTCTCTGCTTGCTGTTCATTATAATTTCCTGGGAAGTTCCTACAAAATACTGATCCCTGGGCCTGTCCTCCACAGAGCCTGATTTCTTAGTATGCAGTGAAGCCCTATCGTTGGAATGTTTTCAAAAGCTGCCCATATAGGTCTGATTTGCAACCAGAGTTGAGAACCACAGACCTAGCGAATTACTGTTTGTTATGATTTATCTTTGTACTTCTTGATTTTTCAGTTGCTGTTAATTGAAGAAGCATAGTGGAGATAAAATGAAAAGTTATACAATCACCTCTTATCTATTGTCCTAGTAGATTCACTGGTTAGGTCCTTTGGTTCCAAGCACCTAACCACATGTAAGTTACATAAAAAGGAGGAGTGATTTATTAGAAAAATGTGGGCTATTCCACAAAGTTGACGACAGTGTACTATCCAATAGAAATGTGAACCACATATTATCGGATTTTAAATTTTTAATAGCCACGTTTAAAAAAAGGCAAAAAGAAACTAGTGAAATTTTAATAATATTTTATTTAACTAAATATATCTAAATATTATTTCAAATGCAATCAAGATAATAAATATTAAGAAGCA
Source organism: Varecia variegata (assembly GCA_028533085.1). Lineage (NCBI taxonomy): Eukaryota > Metazoa > Chordata > Mammalia > Primates > Lemuridae > Varecia > Varecia variegata. Next base: position 138,902,693 of record CM052436.1, on the reverse strand, counting down.
CAGTATTTACCTTCCTTTTTTTTTCATACAAAGTCTTTGAAATCCAGTGTATATTTTATATTTACAGGACAACTAAATTTAGACCAGCCACATTTCATGACCGTTGATGTGGGAAGTGATTCCAGAGAGTCACAATAATGGAAAGAGTAGAATTACAGAGAAGGGGCAAAGATGTGTTACCAAGTTGTCCACTCTGCAGGTGTCTGGCGTTTGACCCCGTGGAAACTTCTGAGGAGTCTTATTAAGTATGTCTGAGAACTGTCTACCTGGGGATGAAAGGAGGTAATGTTTACCCGTCACCCTCTGGATGAGGGTGGCTCCACAGCGCTGGCTGCTCCTCACTGCATTTCTGGGTTGCCCGTCCTAAGGAGCCAGCAGGTCCCACTGGGCTCCCCTGCAGAGGCATCAAAGGAGCCTCAGGGCAGGAAGTGAATGGGCACACGGTGCAGGCCCAAAGCTGGGGGCTGTGGAGACGTGCCTGGGATAAGCCAGTCAGAGTAAGGAGGAAATAATCGCTGCAGCAGTGGCTGGAATGGGGCGGGAACACGAGGACCAGAGTGGCACTAGAGATGTCCCATACACTAGGCAATGCCAGTTCTCTAGGAAGTTAATATTAATAGTGTTGCTTAAAAAACATAAGTTTTCTGACTTGGGTGTGGCAAAGGCAATATGTATAACTTAAACACTTGTACTCCTGCAATATGCTGGAAAAAAACACATCACATGAACCCTATAAAGATATATAACTATTATGTACACGTAATAATTAACAATAAAAAATTATAAATAAAAAATAAGTTTTGTGAATTTGAAATTTATGGAAATGTATGGTTTCTTTATTGCATGACTTGTCACAATTTTTTCAAAGACTATTTTTTTTAGAACAGTTTTAGATTCACAGCAAAACTGAGGGACAGGTACAGAGAGTTCCTGTAACATCTTTGCTCCCACGCACACACACAGCCACCCCCACCAGCAACAAACCCCACCACAGTGGCACCTCTGTTACAACGGATGACACATCTTTATCACCCAAAGCCCATAGTTTACATTAGGTTTTCACTCTTGATGTTGTACAGTCTATAGATTTGGACAAATGTCTAATGACATGTGTCCACCATAGTAGTATCATAATAGAATGTTGTCACTGCCATAAAAATCCTCTGCATTCTGCCTACTCATCTTTCCCTCTCCCCTAACTCCAGACAACCACCGATCTTTTTGCTATCCCCATAGTTTTGTCTTTTCCAGAATGTCGTATACTTGCAATCATACAGTATATAGCCTTTTCAGATTGGCTGCTTTCACTTAGTAATACGCATTTTCACCACAACCTTTAATATATTAGAGTGTTGTGATATTTTCAAGAGTGAGCTATAACATGCAGCACTGAAAATGCTTATTTGTCCAAGGGGCACTTTTGGTGAGGTATATCCTGTAAGACTTGTGTATCATGCATCACAATTTGAAAACAGCTGCAGTATGTCTTTGCTCCTGAACGTGTGTTCCATGGACTGGCATCATCAGAATGCAGAATTCCAAGCCCACCTCAGATTCACTCAGTGAGAATCTGTATTTTAACAAAATCCCTAGTGATTCATATGTACACTAAAGTTTCACAAGCACTGTGCACTATATCATTGTTTATTCAATTAAATTATTTATTTAATATGCTTGAGTGATCATTATTTCACTGTATATTTCTAAAAAGTGATTGATAACATGGATGTTCAATCAAATACACCACAGGAGAACCTACTACCTACTGTTTACAGCAGTGTTTCTCCAATTGTTTACCAGACATTGAACTTATAGTTCAAATGCAGATTCCTGGAGCCCAACCTATATCTACTGACATCATTTCTAAGAGTCTAGGACTCTGAATTTTATACAAGGTACCTACACAACTAGTATACCTAATAAAGTTTGAGAGCCACAATTCAAAGGAATACAATTGTGAAATCTATTGTAGAAGGCATTTTTTTATAGGTTGAATACAGCACTATAAACGTCATCCTGGTGATCTTGTGTGTATATTTGCAAGTTTAATTGATTTATGCTTCATTAATATGCTTGTTTATTTATCCAATCTTTTTAGAGTGCCTACTATGTGTAAGACTCTGCTTAGGTACTGGGCAATTTATGATAAGACACTATCTTTTGTCTAAGAATGCTCAGTCTGTTTGATAGAACATAGGTGATAGTTCAGCTTGATGACTGTCAAGTTACATTATGTAAAACAGTTTCTGAGAGCCAAGAAGAGGACATCCCTAGCTATGATTGTGAATAGGATCTCTCAGCAAGGAGGAGACCAGATCTATTTTTTAAATGATACTTGCAAAGTAGTTAGATCAGATCACCTTGATAAACTCTGCCAGATTATGTGTTTCTGGACACATTATTTTTTAAAGATTTGCTGATCCTTTGGTTATTATTTTCAAGCTATTAAATATATTTTCTCTTTCTACCTAAATAGATGAATGGCCCTTAAATTGGCCAGTCCTCTATTTCCCTTGCATGTTTTCAGTGGCATTCAGGCAAGGTATATAAATGCACTCATTGTTGGACACGAGAATATGCTCTTATAACAGGCAATTGAGCACTTTCATGTTAATGGAGCAAAACCATTGATTTGAACTTACTTTCCTCCCACGCCACCACCCCAGGGTGGCGATAGGTGTAACTTGCTCATAATTGTCCACTTTGCACATCGTAGAGAAGGTTAGGTGAATGAACTTTAAGTTATACTAGACCTTGAGTGATAGAAGTGCCTTCCTCACCTAGAAAAGGTCACTGATGTGGTAGTTGCTAGAAGACTGAGAAGCTGAACATCTAGAAGCTGTGGTGCATAATTCTCCCACCTCAGTTCTGCACAGGACTCACTTGGGGGGAGAATATTTCTGATGAATGAACTAAAGAGGTGAACCTTGTCTAGAAAATCTTAGAGCAAACCTTGGCTTAAAAGATTTTAAGACAAAGAATGTTTTAATTGTATAGTTTTTTAAAATCTTTTTTGCTTTTTAACATGGCTAGCAATTACTATATATGGATCAATTATTAATGATCTTATATGTAAAGTTGGAATTTTAATATATCCATGCATTATTTATTTGCTTATTTAGCTAATCTTTCTTGAATGTCTTCTCTGTACAAGACTCTGCTTAGGTCCTAGGCAATTCATGTACCATAAAATGTGGGCGATATCATAATAGTGTTTCTGTAGCACGTAGCTCTGCTTAGCACTTGGTGTGATGGTGTTGCCTAATGCATTACTACACTAAGGGACTTTTTCACATAGCAATAAATTACAACAGTATGAACCACATAGTCAACAAAATATAATATGCCACAAAAGAAAGCTATAAAAAAGACATACAAAAAATATGCACTGTTTGGGGATTTCATTGACCACTGGTCCCAGCTCAGAGAGCTTCAGTCTCTCTACTCCTGTAGCAGCCAGGACTGACTGACTCATTGGGCACAGGAGGCCTCCTGCATTCAGCCCATAATACTTCTAGGAGCCCAAGAAAATGCTTTAATTTCTTTTAAAATTGGAGGAAAAAACTGATCTTTTAGATTGAAGAAAATGTTTGAAAATATAACATTGATGTGTTCATCTTTATATCTATGCAGCTGTAAATGCATTGTAAGGGCAGTTGTAAAATATGGTTTTTAATATTTCTTATGGAAGAAGAGGCCTGTGAAAGCAAAAATGCCTCGAGCCCATGAGGGTCATCATGCAGCCGTAGCAGCAGAAACAGGGGACTTCTTCCCCCCATTGCAGGGACAAAGGGAAACTTTCCCTTAGCCCTCTGAAGTTTCCCTGGAAAATGAACTGACAAAAGACAGATTAATAGGCAAAAAGACATATAAATTTATTAATGTGCATGGGGGAAATCACAGAGGGATTATCCAATAAGCCAGTGTGTTACAGATGCTTAGATACCTTTTGCATGGAGACAGAGGGAGATGGGGGAATGGAGACAACTCCTTCTGGGGGCAGAGGGCAGTAAATCCTTAGGGAGAATGAACGAGGGGTGGGGGGAGGCAGAGGTCAAGCTGCTCCGGAGCGAAGGTTGTCTTCTTACGCTGACAAAGTGTCCCAGGTCATCTCTTGGAGCTGCCCTCAGAAGAACAGATGAAAAATCTCCCAGGGCACAGTGATGGCTAATCTCAGTCTCCTCCCTTCTCTGGTGGTTGATCTTCCTTGGTTATTGGATGAGATCCCTGGGGAGTCAGGTCTTCAGACAATTGCATTTATTTTGCAAAGAAGCCTTCTTGATCAGATAAGGAAGTTCCAGAGAGAGTCCCTCCTGGTGCTTCAGGAAAGAAGATCAGAGAGACAGGAAGAGGGGAAAGATCAGAGGGAGACCTTGGTTCTGAGGCCTTTCAGTTTTCAAACGCACCCAGTATGCCCAAGCACCGTGTTTCGAGGAATTGTTCTCCGTGTCCCAACACTACCCAAGGAGGTGTCCTGGGGCCTCCTCTCCTTTTCTTGGCTTGTACATTTCCTTCTGAGAGATTGTGTTTTAGTCCCCTAGGGCTGCTGTAACAAAGCACCACAAAACTGGGTTCCTTCGACAACAGAGGTCCGTGCCTTTACCGATCTGGAGGATAGATGTACAAAATCAGAAGTAAACAGTGCTGGTTCTTTCTGAGGGAGAGTCAGCATCTGGTGATGGCTGGAGAGCTCTGGCTTGAAGCTGGGTCACTTCCATCTCTGTCTCTGTCATCACGTGGTGTTCTCCCTGTGTCTCTCTCCAGATTTCCCTCTTCTTAGAAGGACAAGTCATATTGGGTTAGGGTCCATCCTAAAGACCTCATCTTAACATGATTACCTATGCAAAGACTCTATTTCCACATAGGTCACATTCACGGGTCCTAGAGGTTAGGATTTCAACATAGCTTTTCCAGAGGGGGCACAAAATAACTGACAACAGATTGTTTACATGGGGCAATCAGAAGGGGACCAAACAGCATGTGGTGGCCTGTATAGTGTCACTCCTGAGGGGAGACGGTAAGTGAGATGCTAATGAAAGTGACAGAGGCCCAGCCTGTTCTCTCCAGGTGGGCTCCAAGACCTCCCAGCAAGGCAGCTGCAAACCAGGGCCGCAGGCTCATTCCCTTAGGGCACAACTTGTCCAAAGGTCTCCGGTAACTTCCCTTCCACCCATCTCTTTTCAATTCTGGGGAAATCTTATCTCCCCCTCCTGCTTCTTTCAGCGTGGTCTCTCCGCCAATCCTCTTTTCATCTTATTTACAACAGAGCTATTTTACTCAAAACGGCCTGAATCTTTAGTAATGGAAAAACTAGTTTCCTCTTATCTAGGTCAGGGAAGGCTTACTGTTTAAACCTTCCCCAGGAGGGAGGGGCAATCTATGCCATCCTGCTGTGCAGCAGAGGAAAGGAAACCAAGCCACGCCCAATCAAACCCATCAAACTAAATGCAATCTCTGTATTTCCAAACTAAAGCCAACTGATCACGTTCATGCTGAGATTAGCATCATTAGACATAGGAGAAAAAATTAATGTTTCCCAAGATGAAAAATGGTAGACGTAGAAGGAGGTGGTGTTTGAACTGGACCTTCTAGAACAAATAGAAGATTGCTGGGCATAGAAAGGTAGCTATTAGGGCAGTGGGTGGGGAGAGCCTCCCAGGCAGAGGCCACAGCATGCATAGAGACTCCCAGTGTGACAATGCATGACTTGTCCACAAAATAACAATCCAGTGTGGGTCTGGGACCTGGGGTGTGTGACAGCAGAACAAAAGTTAAGCCCAGAAAGGGTTGTTTGTTAGACATCATTTTTCTGTGACTTTATACAAGGGGTTAGTGGAAATCTTGCCCTAGAACTACCTCTGTCCCGGGAAACTCACCACATTACACGGACATTATAGTGCAGATTCTCATGGGTAGAAGTAGGAGTGCATAGTTTTCCGTAGCTCATGTAACAAGGTTACCACAATCTTAGTGGCTTAAAACAACATAAATTTATCATTTTCTGGTTCTGGATCTTAGAATTTGAAATGGGTCTCATTGGGCTAAATCAAGGTGTTGGCAGGGCTGTGCTTCTTTCTGAGGGCTGTAGGGGAGCCCTCTTGCATTTTCTTCTTGCATTTTCCAACTTTTAGAGGTTGCCCTATTCCTTGGCTCACAGGCCCCTGTTGATCTTAAAAGTCAGCAACGGTCAGTTCAGTCATTCTCACAGTCCATCCCTGGGACATTCTCTCTCCTGCCTCCTTTCCATCCATGTAACGGGACCCTCATGATTCCACTGAGCCCACCTGGATCATCCAGTATAATCTCCTCACCCCAAAGTGAGCTATTAACAGCCTTAATTCCACCTATAACTTCAATTCCTCCTTGCTGTATAATAGACATATACATAAGGTCCAGAAATTAGGATGTGGCATCTTTGGGGGAGAGGCATTATTCTGCCTAGCACAAGTGGATAGTAAAATAGAGGCTTTAAGCCAACACATTTCTGCCATGTGAAAAAGTTAAGAAGTAGTTCATTTTAGGATTTAATACATGGCATAGGAGGGAATCTATAGAAGTCCCCCAAAGCTGGGGGCAGATCTTGAGAACTGCCTTTAAGATATGACATTCCAGCTTCCCCAGAACTCTTCTAATCATCTCTGTGAAGGCTGGGACACCAACTCTCTGAGTCATGCAGACGGGCATGTGCAGATGTCTTAAGAACAGAGTCATGGGTGTGCTCCTCTGCCCTTTCTCTCTCTTGGGTCTTCCCTGGTATTTTCTGTCGATGGCCAACACATGCGTTTTGCTCTGACTACATTTTATTCTAACATTAGCCTCTTTCGATTTTTTAGAAGCCTCATTACCCAAACACCTTGTTAGAAGGGATTAGCAAGTGACCACAATTGAAAGAATGGCACTTGCAGCATCTTTATTCAAAAGGCAAATCCCACCATGCATGAGGATCTACCACCTAGTGACAGGTAGTAGGAGTCTTCAGCATCAGAAGTCATGCGTCAATGTATTTATAGCCTTTATCTCTCATGACACCTACCTTGCAAAGCCTTACATGGCTAAGAGAATGCAGCTGGGTGACTACCTGTGACTATTTATCATCCCAACACCCCCTGACAGTGACTCAATTGCAGCTTCTCAGGACCAATCACCTGCTTTATATCCTAAGCAAAAGGAGGTGGAGGGAGAAGGAGTGGATTGTGGAAGTGTCATATCAGTCATGCAGACAGCATGATGGCACCTGACATAACCCAGGAATTTGGGGACCGTGACTCACGAAGCCTCGCTGTCCGAGACATACTGAGTTGCACCTGAGGCTTCAGCCAAGGTTGTTAACTATCGGTGCTATCTACATGTTGTTCCGCACCCTATGGCCACTAGAACCAGTAGTAACAACTCAATGCTCAACAGGTCTATGCTGTTTCAAAGCTTATGAATAGCTTTAGTCTTCACATTTGATGCAGAATGACTGAATCCTAAATAAAATGACTTTTCTTTTGAGCTGCCCTTCACTTACTCTTGCTTATAAATGCTACTGAGACAACAGGATTTGTAGTGTTGAAGATTCAGGGCTTTTCTATCCCTGGGAGTTTTCTCTGCTATGGTTTTTGAAAAGGGATTTAAATTTGCCTTTAATAAAGCACTTGAGAATACTTATCATCATGGCACAAATATAAAAGAGAAACATCTTCCTGGCACTCAGGAAAGGGGGGAAAATGCTCATTTATGAAACTTCATGCCAAAAACTTATGCCCATGCAAGATTAATCACTGATGATACCAACTCAGTTTTTTTTTTTCCCCAGTAACTTCTCTCCTACTCTTCACTCAGCTATGTAAACACCTAATGTAATGGCTGATGATAAAGCGCCACTGTTGGGCCACTTCTCCTTGACTGTATCATGACAGAAAATACAGCGTTTGATTGCAGTAACTCTGGATTGAATTCCAAAGCTACCCAAATTAATGTATTTGACTCCAGTCAAATACCTTTCTAGTTGATTTCCTTCTGCTCCATTACCAGATTCCTAGGGCTGCCAATCAACTCATCTTCCCCCAGCATCTCTTGAGCTTTCAAAACTCATTTGCCATCTTTTCTCCCTAACATACCCTCCCAACAATGTTCTGCCTCTATAGATCACATAGCCTTCAAGGACCAGCACAAATTTCACCTCTTACTTGAAGCCATTTCTGACTGTCATCTTCTTGTGGCAAGCCTTTAATCTGCGGAGATCACAGCACCTGGCATTCAGTCTGTCTTTTCCTAGATACCCACATCTTGCCTTCAACCTCTTTTGTATTGTTAGCTGCTATTGGGGACCACACACCGTTGGCCAACAGAATTAATCTGTCTCACAGACATTTTAAGGCATCCCGTGCAGTATTTTTAAATTAGGTTATCTTAAAAACCTGGATGTCTAGACCTTTGAGAGGTGACAACAACTAGCAACATGGCACCTATGTTTAAGTGGCAGTGACTGACCAGAACTGAGTGGCAGCCATCCCCATGCACAGGCAATAAATCTCCAGCTTGCTAACGATCATGCCATTCCTTTTGATTACATCCAACCAGCTTTACTCATTTATATTATTTCATTACTGTTTCTCTGAAGGTACTGCAATCACCTGCAAATTAGCCTTTATTCCTTTTTCGTGTTTCTTTGATTTAGTAGTTTTACCTCTCTACTGCTCACTCTTCACATGCAAGCTGGAATGATCTTTAAAAAAGGAGAAGAAGAAAGGCAAAAGCTCTACTAGAGATTTTTATCACTCCTTTGGTTAAAACTACCTGAAGATATTCCACTGAATTTAGAGAAACTGCATATTCCTGTGATAGCCTCCCTCCCTGACATGTCTTTCCCAGTTACTCCTGTTTCAACCATGGTTCTTTTTCCTCTCCCTTGAAACATTCCAAGTTTTTCACTCCTTAGTCATTCGTTTTTTCATAGACATTTGTTTTTCTTCCAGATCTTTACATGGCTGTTTCCTTCTGTCATTTAGTTCTTACTTGACTACCCCATATAAAGTACCCATTTTTACTCTCAGACCTTTTCTTTTTATTTTGCGCTATTATCCTATCTCATTTTCTTCTGCTGCTTTTCTAACATGATCCTGTTTATATGTTGAATATCTGCTGTTCCTGTTTCCTTCCACTAGAGAGGAAGTGCCAGGACGGCAGGAACCTTGTCTGTCTTTTTCACCACTGTTTCCCAGTCCCTGGCACAGTGCAGACCAAATGTAGGTGAATAACAGTCATAAAGTCAGCTTACTAAATATGTGCATTTTCCTGGCTCATAATGCCATATTATAGTTACTTATGCTTTTTCTGACCAATGAGTTTGTAAGCATCTTGTAGGTGAACACCTGGCTTTGCATATTTAAAAAAAATTGAAAGTACAAAGCAGTGAGCTATTTATAGCTGTTTAATAGAGATTTGACAATATGTTTATTGAATGATTCATAGGTATATTTAAAAGGCCAGGATGAGGGAATCTGTTATGTTAACATTAAAACTTTTAGATGATAATAACCTTGGCCCCAAAAGACCAGACTCAGACTTCCCTGTCTAGCCAAGATGGAGTAACAGGTACCAGATTTATCCTCTTGCCTGAAACCACTATTTTATACACATACACACACACACACACACATATATATATGAAACAATGGTTTTCAATACAATTGATATCAGACAACTAAGGAGAGAGATTCCTGAGGGATGGGAAACAAACAAAGTGTGATCCCTATAATTTTGTCAGTTTACTGCACAAATAAATACATAAAAATGCTTGATGTGATGATACACTAAGGAAATGCTAATTAAAAGAACCCTGAAATACCACTATACACACCTATTAGAATCACTAAAACAAAAAGACTCACCATACAAAACGTTTACATTGACACAAAAAAATAGGAACTAATGGAAATGTATAATAATGCAACCACTTTAGAAAGCAGTTTGACAGTGTCTTAGAAGTTAGATAGGAGAAATTGGAGCCCTTGTGCATTGCTGGTGGGAATGTAAAATGGTGTAGCTGCTGTGGAGAACAGTATGGAAGTTCCTCAAAAAAGTTACATATAAAATTATCACATGATCCAGCAATTCCACTTCTGGGTACATACCCCAAAGAAGTGAAAGAAGGGACTCAAATAGATATTTGTACATCCATGCCGATGGCAGCAGTATTCACAATAGTCAAAAGATGGAAACAACCCAAATATTCACTGATACACAGATAAACAAAATGTGGTATATCCATACAATGAAATGTTATTCAGCCTTAAAAAGGAATGAAATTGTGACACAAGCTAAAACATGAATGCACCTTGAAGCACTTTGCTAAATGAAAGAAGCCAGACACAATATGACAGATATTGTACGATTCCACTTAATGAAGTACCTAGAGTAGTCAAATGCATAGTGACAGAAAGTAAAATGGTGGTTGCTAGGGGCTGAGGGTGGGAATAGAGGAAAGAGGAGTTATTTTTTTAGTGTGTACACAGTTTCACTTTGGAAAGATTAAAAAGTTCTGTGGATGGTGGTGATGTTTGCACAATAGTGTGAATGCGCTTAGTACCACTGAGCTATATACACTTAAAAATGATTAAAATGATACATTTTCTGCTATGTATATTTTACTGCAATAAAAAAGTTAGACATTCACCTACATTCCTCTCCTCCGCTTTTATTCAATAGAAAAGTAAGCATACAGCTATACAAAAACTCGTACATGAATGTTCATAGCAGTTTTACTTGCAATAGCCAAAAGCTGGGGCCAATACAAATATCCACCAATGGGTAAATGGATAAACAAATTGTGATATATCCATCCAATAAAATAATGCTCAGCAGTGAAATAAAATGGACTGCCAAGGCACACATCAACTTTGAGGGATATCAAAATAATTATGCTGAAAGAAAGAAGACAGATGAAAAAGGAGTACATTTTATGATGCCATTTATATAAAACTTTAGAAAATGCAATCTCATGTATAGTGACACAAAGCAGATCAATGGTGGCCTGCAGGTTTGTATGCATGTGTCAGTGGTTTGCAGCAAAACAAGGTGGGGTGGAAGTAGAACCAAAGAACCACTAGGAAATTTGGGGGGTGATGGATATGTTCACTATCTTGATTTTGGTGATTTTCTAACAGATACATACTTATGTCAAAACTCATCAAATGGAACACTTTAAGTATGTGAAGTTTGTTGTATTTCAATTTTTCCTGAACAAAGGGTGTTAGAAACTAGTAAGTCTAATGTAATACCAATGCAACAATGTCCACACGCCGGCTGGCTTTCTGATCGAAAAGCCATGGCTATTTATGGAGGGCAGAAGCCACAACTTGGCTCATATTCACAGTAGTTGAATCAAATGAATCCTGGAAATCATTGACTTCAGGAGCTAGAATGTATTCGGTGCCCGTGCATCTTAATGAAAATGAATGATAACGATTTGGAATTTAATGGATTCCTTGCTGTCTTATTGAAATTTAATAGAAAATTATAGAGTATAATTTGAAATCAATTTAAATTATCCAAATGAATAATTAATATGTCTGTCATAAAATTGTCTAGTGTCTATTATTTAAAGGCAAATGATTCAGAATTAGGTTTACCAAAAACTCTGGCTCTCTTGAAGCGTAATGTTAAAGCATCCTCCTCCCTTGGTCCTCTTTGAACAATTCTTAGAACAGAAGAAAGAATAGAATCGATGCTGTTTGTTTTGCAAAAATATGTTTGCAGCAAGAAATACCTTATTTTGCTTGACATTTGTATACAGCATATGCATAAACACCATCACATTATTCCTTAGGTAGCAAAAAAGTGTGAAATAAGTCCCACTGCCCTCATTTTACAGATATAAAGCTTTCAATATCTGTCAATTAAATTCAGGATAAAATCCAATCACTCCATCCCATTACCTTTCTCCTTGTGTTTTACACTCTGGTATGTTTGCTTTTTTTATCTTCCATCAAAATGCTAAGTCCCTTCATACCTAATATTCCCTTGAAATGCTCTTTTGTCTGCCTAGGACTCATTTTCCTGGATTTGTATGGATGCTGCCTTCATGTCCTCACAGTGACTTTCCTTGAATCCCATTACAATATGGACTCCAAATACTTTTTCATGTTACTTCAAATACGTCCCTTCACAGAACTTGATATTGCTAACATTGTGTGTTAATTATGCATTAATGTGTTAATAGTAACACTTTAATATATGATTTTCTTTGTTTAATTTCTGTCTCCCATTTAGATGGTATGCTCTGATTCCATTTTGTTCACTAATTTATCGCCAGTATGTAGCACAAGGCCAGACACAAATAGTCATGTAGTAAATAGATGATAAAAATAAACAAGTCAATCAAACTGAGCCAGAGAATTTAGTGACTTGGCCAAGGAAACTCAGCTAAGAATGCTAACATTATCTTCTGACCTGTGCCCTACTCAATTAACCTACCTGTCCTCTAACATTGATCAGGCATTAAGGGAAATGGTAATCAATGCTTCTATGTCTAAGGGAAGGATTTGTAGATGAATATTACATTTGAAGTGCCTGACCTCCTAAAATATGTAAAAGACATCTCACATAGATGTCAGCTGCTATGGAAGTTAATTTGGTAAGCCAGCTTGGGGAACAATATGTTCTTGTACTTTAAATGTTGATTTTACTGTCTAAAATGTATATAGGCCTTCTGCTGGAGAGGAACATAGAACCTATACTTTATCTCCAAATGTGTGACTGATTAAGTAGCTGTGGGAAAATGTGGCTTTCAGCCCAAACTATTCTTATATACTCTGAAATTTATCTCTATGAGTTACTTTGTTAGATGTGAATAGTATAGGTAGGCAATTTTATAATATTTTAACTTCAATTTTATAAGGTTGTGTGAGGATTAAAGGAAATAATAGATAAAAAGCACTTAGAATAGAACCTAATATGTGTTCACTAAATGTTAGTTGTTATTGCTCTCATGCTTAGGAGAAAATCATTCAGAAGTATACTTGGAGACAGATTCTCTCTCCTTCATATCAAGTGAGAATTATTTCCCTAACCATGTTTTGGGTCAAATTCCTTAGAGTATTTTTTAATAGGGGCTAATAGATCTTTAGGATCTCAAACTGTTTGCTCAAGTATACTACTGCATGAGTTGTTAATAGGAAGTGACTGGTATGCACATAATGAAAATACAAAAATGATTCACTCAGGATTAGTAAAATGTGGTATATGTATACCATGGAGTATTACTCAGCTATAAGAAATAACGGTGATATGGAATCCCTTTTGTTCTCCTGGAGAGAGTTGGAACCCATTCTATTAAGTGAAGTATCCCAAGAATGGAAAAATAAGCACCACATGTACTCACCAGAAAATTGGTTTCCCTGATCATCACCTAAGTGCACATTTGGGAATAACACCAATTGTGTATTGGA
>CM052436.1:138834534-138888760 GCA_028533085.1 Varecia variegata | reverse complement strand
GTAGAACTACATGATGAGTGCGATGTGCACTGTCTGGGGAATGGACACGCTTGAAGCTCTGACTCGGGGGGATGGGCGGGACATGGGCAATATATGTAACCTGAACTTTTTTACCCCCATAATAAGCTGAAATAAAAAAAGAGTATATGAAACAATAAATGACCACATATTAAATACAGAAAAAACAACAAAAAAATGATTCACTCATAATCAGAACCTATGGTCTGATTATGAGTGAATCAGATCCTTTGAAAACCTTCTAGTTCTAGTTCATTCTATAATTTTGCAAATAAGGCAATTAGAACATATTCTTTGAAAATGTATGGAACATATTCAAAGACACAAAATGAGTCAAAGGCAAAACTTGGAATAAAATCCAGACTTCTGTTCTCTTATCTCAAGGGTCTTCCCAATGTCCTAAAACTTATTCAATTCTGTGGTGTATTAGTTTTCAAGGACCACCACAAAAAAGTCACTAGAGTGGAACTGTGTTTCCTCACAGTTATCAAGGCTACACGTCTGAAATCAAGGTGTAAGCACAGGTGGGTCCTTCTGGAGACCAAAGGGGAAAATCTTTTCCATGCCACTGTCCTAACTTCAGGTGGTTGCCAACAATCCTTGACATTCCTTGGCTTATAGACAAATCACACCAATCTTTGCCTCTGTCTTCATATCACCTTTTCTCCTCTGTGTCTCTCCTTTTATAAGGACATTAGACATTGGGTTTGAGGTTCACTCTAATCTAGTATGACCCCATTTTAACTAATTATATCTACAAAAACTCAATTTCCAATAGGATCACATTCTGAGATTCCAGGTGAACAGGAGTTTGGGGGTATGCTATTGGACTCACAACATATAGCAAATCATTTTGACTTATACAATGAAAAGCTTAAAATCAAGCTTTCTCTATTTTTATCATTTAGGGATAAACATCAAAAGCAACATCATTTATGAAAACAGTTTCAATATGTAACTGTAAAACTGTAGCTCCTCTCATGCTAAACACATATATTCTCAGATTCATACTTGCTTGAAATCTACCCTCTTTCCAGCCTACCCATACACAAAATGTTTCTGTAAGGTGCTTTTGCCTAAAGCTGTAGCTGGCCTCCTCATAGTCAAACTTAGCTTTGCCTACTTTTCCAAGTCTCTTAGTTTTCTTCCTCGATGCCTAAGAAACAAGAAGCAGAGTGGGGTGACCAGCCATCCCAGTATGCCCAGGATGTCTCAAGTTCAGCATTCAAAGTCCCACATTTTGGGAAGCCCTCAATCCCAGGCAAACTGGGACCATTGGTCACCCTCGCAAAGGGTCTCAGGGGAGAGTGACTCGAGGGGGAAAAGTGAAGAGGACTAATTAGTATTCATTTGCTAATTTATTAGTTTTCTGGGATTTTATCCTTCTGGGAATTGTCTTACTTTGCAGGTAAAATACAACACTGATTAAAATATTGAAGTGCAATTATCTGCAGCTATGCCTAGGCACCATTTATAGGTCCTGTGGTTTAAATCTTTCATCTAATGGTCTTCGTGGATTTGATTATACACACTTTGTTGAGCTAAAGAGTCATGCAAGATGATATAGGAACTGGTCAAGGGTAGGCTAAGGGAAGGAATTTTCCTCTGGGTAAGGTTATACCAGGTTCCTTAAATGGTCTCATTGCATCATTGATCGTTTGTTCCTAAATTGGTCTCATTACTGAAATCACTTGGGAAACATTTAAAAAAAAAAAAAAAGGAAAGGATTTTCTGATCTTATCTCCAGACATTTAATAGGTCTCTGATGGGGATTAAAAATCTGTGTTCATTAGGTGATTGTGATAATCAACCAACTTTAGGAAGAGCAGTGTGAAACTACTGAAATATCTGGCCTACATTTGAACTATCAAAAAAAAAAAACCACCCCCCAAAGCATTGTGCTGCCCAACCAGGTTCATTTGCCCACTGCCCAAGAGGAAGCCAATACCCTGAGTCAGCAGGATTTATGGCAGAGAAAGTTTATTCCACATAGCACTAAGTGAGGAGATGGGAGAAATTTCTGAAATCCACCTTCCAAGAATTTGGGAGGCAGGGTTTTTAAAGATAGTTTGGTGTAGGCAATTGAGTCTGCTAATTGGCTATGTTTGGGGGGAACCACAGGGTTGTAGATATTGTCTTCTTTGCTGACCAGGTTCTTGGGTGGGGGTCCCAAGACCAGTTGAGTCAGTTCCTTGGTATCGGCCACTGGTCTTGGTGGGTCAGCCATTCCCCTGGATGTGGGACCTGGAAGATATCTCAGAAACTACCCCTAGGTTTCAAGAAGGTGACATTATCTATGGAGAAAACTAAGAATCTTTATGACCACCAGCTCTGTGGCTCCAGGGTGGCAATTATAGAGAAGCAAACAGGGGGACAGTGGCTAATTATTATCATTATTTTTAGCTAGGTGTGTGCCTTATTTTTAGCTAGGCATTTACCACAGTTCTTGCCTTGCACCCCTCTTATTAATTTATAAGGGCGGTTTTGCATTTACTGGGCAAATAACTCCCACCAATAGAAGCATTGTTGCTTGATATACAGCTACCCTAGAATAAAACAGTTTCATACACAGATTTACACACACATATAAACTTCAATATTATGACTTCTTACAGACTTTAGTTGTCATAGAATTTGAGAGCTATGCTCTCTTCTCAGCTTTGGAAAGTATAAATTTAGGGACCCAGAATAGATATTTGTGATCAGGAGCAGGAAAGTCAAGTGAGCTGTATGTAGGAGCCAGAACCCGAAGCAACTGAAAGAGACCGGCTGAGTCCATTCGAGCTGGACACGGTTGGAATCTGTGTTGCTTCCCTATCCTGCAAGGCTGCCCTAGGTCAGGAGGGAAAGTGTTTTGGGGACAGCATGGCAATGTGGAGAAAGACTTCTCAGTCTTTCAGAAACAGTAAGGCTCTGGAGAAAGGAGAAGGATCCAGAGGAAAAGGCCTGGATGAGGCTGACAGCTCGTACGGAGAACATGCTTCAGGGGAGTTGACCTTTGCTAGGTCCTTGGGAGGCTGCGGGTACAGGGCAGGCAGGTCCGGGGAGCAGGTGGAGCAGGTGGAGCAGGTGGAGGTAGGCATCTTAGCACTGGCTGCCCCTGTGGGACTGAGCAGCTGCACCTTCTGGGCTGCAACTCGTTTGCACTGTGGTAAGAATGAGAGGGCTACTTCTCGATCAAAAACCCTTCTTTGAGATCAGAGATGTGCAGTGCCTGGGACGCCAGAGCTCTGGTCTACTGAAATGGCCACAGCAAACATGGAAGCAAAGAAGCCAAATTAGGGTTTCTTGCTGCTCAACTAGGAAAAGAGGTCATTTCAGGTGATTTAGTCAGTACCTTAGAATCTCTACTGGAATAAAATGTAGTCATTGTGAGAGTAGAGAAAGTATGAAAGGCACACAGGAAAATAGGAGATAGAAAGTGCTATTCCAAGGCTTCTACAAAGAGCTGCATAAAAAGGGAACTATCTGAAAGAAACAACTTCCTTTTATACATAATTTAAAAGGAGATACAAGACCATAAGAATGATCTGCCTTCCCATGAGCCTATAAACATGTAAAAATGAGTCTGTCTCAAGGATGCAGAGACATTTCAGAGACAAGTCCCAGAGACACCTTCTTAGGCCCCATATTTTGAAAATATTCATGAGTTCTTTTAGTCTTCCTAAGATACAAATGTGGTTTAAGCTTAAATTAGTATTTTTCTCTTTGCTACCATTTATTGAGCATCTACTATGTGCCAGGCTCTGTTGCTAAAGTTATGATATGCATCATTATTCTTTATTATTGACAACAAATGATAGTGTTTTTGTTACTCCCACTTTGCCGATGAGGAGATCAAGACTGAGAAAGATGAATTAACTTATATAAGGTCAGAGAGCTAGAGAAGGACAGAGCTGAGACATAAATCTGGGTCTATCACGCTAAAAACCAATTGTTCTTATAGCCCATGCTATAGAGGTTATTGCGTTATGATTTATGAATTGTATAATATATATCCCTATAAAGGGGAGATAAAGGAGTACCTGATAACTGAATCATGGCCAATGATTTGAAATAGGTTGAAGAAAAGAGGAAAGAGTAAGAAACATACTACAGCATAATTAAATTATAATTTTATTTATGGAAGTGAACTTACTTTACTTGCTTTGTGGGGTGAAGACATGTCTCATGTTGCTCGGCTATGGCATGAACAGTAATATTGAAAATGGGAAAAGATCTGGAGGTCATAGTCTTCAGAATTGCATGTGGACAACCAAGCTCACATCTCACTATAGACTCTCTAACTCTTACATCAAATTCATTAAAAATATCATCTGAGGGAGGGGGAAAAGGTGGAGTACAATCCGATTATAATTCAATGAAGAGGTAAGTAATCTGTAAATTCAATATTTTATTTGGGTAACTTCTGTTCTTTAAAATCTTATATACTTCAATTTCACTGAATGAATAGAAAGGGTTCCCAATTTAATATAGAAATTATATAAAACTTTATTTTCTTTGTTAGTGCCCCACAATTTTGCAGTGTTAAAAAGCTATTCTTCTAAAGCTGTAGGAGAGTCTTTATTGCTTTATATCACTCTGGATAACAATTACAAATTCAGTTTCAAAGTTTGAATAAGATTCGGGCAAATCATGGACTGCCCTGTGTTTCAAATTACTCCATCTACAAAATGGGTCTGGCTACAAGTATTTCTGAAATTTATGAATTGAAGAGGGCATGACAGAATGAGTGATTAGTGGATGAGTGCTCTGTCCTGAGTCTCTGATTTCTCCATCCATGAAATGGTCTAGCCGCCATCCCCCTGAATTATCTTAAAGTTGGTACAGTAGGATGGGTAATCAGTAGATGAGAATCTTAGGGCATTGGAATGTTTATTAATGTTTCTAATGATGCATCTTCAAGTACTTAGGAATACTTTTAGCCTTGGGTGAATTTCTACAAGCGTTTAAAACAGCTGTATGAGCTTTTCAATGTTTTCTTTGTAGTTTACTAGCTACAATTGACTGGCTGCTAATGGGCTATTACCTTCATTTAGAAAAAGTTATGCTTGTCAAGTTGGAAGAAATATACTCTATACATACAAAATTATGAAAGAATCGGGACACTAGATCACACAGGTTTAGAACCTAGATGTATCACTTGCAGTGCATCTTTGGACATACTACTTAATCTTCCCGGGTCTCAGCTTCCTCATCTTAAAAACAGGAATGATGATACTACATCTTGGAACTGTTTTAAGGATTAAGTGCGTTGACGGATGTGAAGGGTTCGAATAGCGCCTGGCACGTAGGAACTGCTCCATAAGCATTAGCTATTACTTTTCTCACCTTTGTTGGAACTGAGGTGTTTTTCTACGGGATATAAAATATTTTTCCACACTTCTTGAGGAACTGAAAAGAACTTTAAATACACCATCTCTGATTGAAAGAAGGAAACAACAAGCATGTGATGGATTTGATAGTGTGTTAAATGCCTGTAGAAACAGGAGAAATATATTTAGTACAAATATTTTAATTTCCTCGAGAAATAGAACCTGTTACTGCAGCAACAACCACATATCTGACTACAATGTGTTCACCAAGTGAAAGGAAAAAGACAGTAGTCATAGAAACCACAAAGGAGAAATTAGACTTGGAGCAGATTTCCAAGTCTCTAGTTATTAAATAATAAACTGAGACCTCATAAACATGGAAATGTATTCTAAACATAAAGTACTCAAGCTCTACTATACTGATTTAAATAAAGTCTAATTACTTTCCATATTAAAGAGGTAGCCACTTTTTTTTATTGCTGATGAATTATAATAAATAGCATCATTTCAGTCAATAAAAAGGGCATTCAAATGAATAAAAGTTTTTTTTTCATGTACAGAGACCCCTCTGTTGACTAAAGATGGGTGGATCCATTGCAGCCGTGCTGCAGCTCTGACCTCGGAGAGCAGGCTGATGCCTACTACCCTTATGACATGGGGGAGGACATTCTTATTTAAATCTTAAACTCTCTCGGATGTTTTGGAAAGATCTCTGCTTGACCAGCTTTTTCTCCATAGCCAACTAAGAAGGGAGGCTCCAAGGTATTGATTAACATACAGCCTTACAGACCCCAGTTCTTCCTCTACCCAGCGAATCATCGCTTTCCTGCTAACTGTCCACAGACTGGCTCCATTCCCCTTTCTCTTTCTCTTGGCATCTAACTCAAATGGATTGCATTAACAGATGAGAGACAGCAAAAGCAAAGCTCGTTGGCTTAGCTGTTGCCTGCACAAATCCTTAGCTTTAGGGTCAGAGCTCCTGGGTAAGAAAGGAAGGAGCTTTCTAGGTTGAGGAGATGGGAAAATACTCACCTAGTTACAAGACCTGTGATACCCTTTCCAAATGGTACCTACCTACATGATTCTATTACTACAACTACTTTTCATGATGATGTGTTTGCCAATGTTTATTTAGTGTCTAGCGCCTGCCAAGCAATGATAAATTTGTTACAAGCATTGTTGTAATTCTCTCAATAGTAAAAAGAGATTGATTTGGTTATTATTTTACTTTACGAAAGCTGAGGCAGCTGAGGCTTAGAGAAATTTAATAATTTGCTGGAGAAGATGTAGACAACTAATAAGGTAGTCAATAAATACTTCAACCCCCTACCCCCGTTTTTTAAAAAAATTCCAATACTCACATTCTTAACTTTTATGCTCACCTTCTTAACCTTTACGCAAGTTCTCAAAATGGGGTCACCAGAGGGCAGCAACATCATCTGGGAACTGCAATTGCAAATTCTCAGGCTCCATCACAGACTTAGTGAATGAGCAACCCCTCGGGGAGGGTCCAGCCTTCTGTGGTTCCATAAATTTGCCAGGGCCATTGTGATGCAACTTTAAGGACCACTGTTTTACACTGCACTGCTTCTTCTTTAAAACGGGAAGAAAAAAAAGAAAAAAAAACCTCGTCTTAGTCCAAGTATTAGAAAATGGCCTTATATTAATAAATCCTACTGAGCTTGCTGGGTTTCTTGTAAACCTGTGATTGTGGCAGTTGCATGGCTTTTTTCAAGAAAGAGAACAAGTTGTCAAGAAAAACTTGGAGAAAACCCAAGACTTCTGAAATCCTGTCACTATTCAAACCATATAGGAATGCAGATGACACGGAGAAAATTGGCTTAGTTTTAAATGAGAAAGTCATGTATTTTTATGCTTTGTGACAGGTATCATATGGATTAAGAAATTCTATTTATGTCTCTATTTCGCTAATGAAGTGCACTGAGATAAAAAGTAAACTTCCTGATCCTGAACCTTTGTGACAGCTTATTTCCTTTCAAGAGATGAAAGCGATGAGCAATGCACATGCTAATAAACTTATGGTGGCATTAGTTTGCTTGTGAATATGACAATATCACAACCCCATGTTACATGCATAACATTGGATGTGCCATGATAGGAGAAGACAAAAGACACATAATTCCCGCCTAGGAAGTGTCAATCAATACCAAGTTGAAATGTAGTTCAAGGGAAATGTCATTCTTGTAATATTCTGGCAGAGCAACCGAGAAAAAAAGCTGTTTGAGAATTCCTAGATAAATTAGAATCTGTTCCACAGACTGTGGAGTTGATCTGTTGTTGCTGATCTGTCTTTTCTAGATATGTGGCTCTTGTGACTATGCAGACTGGTTATTTCCTATATCGTTCAATGTTTCGGAGTGTTTATGAGTAGGAACACATATCTAATCCCCCTGGCATTTTTTAAACAGTGGCATTTTAAAAATGATGACTTTGCCAAGTTCAGAACTGTATCTTTTGTACCAAGCACAGCGCAATTGCTTAATGATCACCTGCTGGCTGGATGGCCGACGCGCCCTGTCATTAGGCAGGTCACTCCCAGCCTACTGCCCCTGTGTGGTTCTCACTAGGCCGGTACTCCCGTGCCCTGGCCCCATTCCAGGATTGCCAGTTTGTAAAGCATATTTACTTGAAGTTCAAGTTCAGTGAATTAGTAAATTTTACCTTTGGAAGGAAGCTTAGAAATGTTCTAATCCCAGCCTCTCTACAACATAACCAAAGACTGAGAACGCTCTCAACACCTCTTGTAACAAAAATCTTGCTGTCCCATGATGGAGTGTGTTTCTTGACTAGATCCCCTTTCTTTCTCTGCAAGATCCTAACCTAATACCTACTCCTGTCGTCTAGGCTCCCAAGTATGAATCTGGGCCCTTGCTACTTCAAAGATTGTCTTGGGACCAACAACATGGGCCCCCTGGGCATATGCTGGACATGCAGATTTTCAGGCATCATTCCAAACCCCTGACTCAATCTTCATTTAAAAAAGATCCCTTGGTGATTGCATTTTAAAAATTTTCAAATAGCTTTATTGAGTGCACATAAAATTAGGTGCACATAAAGTGAACATTTTAATAAATGTTTATCTTGTTTCAGGGGTATATACATAGCACCACAATCAAGGTAATGAGCACATCATCACTCCTAAGTTTCCTCATGTCCCTTTATAATTCACTGACCCCTTCCACCTCCTCATCCCCAGGCAGCCATTGATCTGTTTCCTGTCACAGATTAATTTGCATTTCCTAGATTTAAAAATAAATGGAAACACACAACATGTACTTTTTAAAAAATAACTTTGGTTCTTTCACCTTTGAGAGTTATTGATGTTGATGCACGTATTAATAGCTAAGTTTTTTTATTGCTGAATAGTATTCCATCATGTGAATACACCACAATTTATCCATTCACCCTTTGGTGGACATTTGTATTGTTTCTATATTTCTATTATAAATGAAGGTGCTCTGAATATTTATATATGAGTCTTCATATGGACACACGCTTGTATTCATTTTTTTTTTTTTTTTGAGCAAATACCTGGAATGGTATACATGATGGATGGTGATATTGTGAAGTATGTATTTGGTCTTTGTCCTCATTTCCTGGCATACAACTCCTAAAATCCTCAGAATCTCCAAAGTGATGTTTGCTAATGAATTGGCTGATGGCTGGTAGCCCCTAGGTGGCCTCCAGATGGGGGCCGGTCATTGAAAGACAAATGTAAATGGAAATTTCAGCCTCACATCTCCAGGGCAGAGCAAGGCCCTGAAGGCTAAGATGATTACCAATAGCCAATCATTTAACCAAACATGCCTATATAATGAAGCTTCCATAAAAAGCCAAAAGGACTATTTTTGAAGAGCTTCAGGATACCTGAACATACGGAGGTTCCTGGAGGGTGGCGGAAGGGGTAGGGTGGCAGCCTGGAAGCTCCACGCCCCCTCCCATACTTCCCATACCTTGCCCTACACATCTCTTCAGCTGCATCCTTTGTAATATCCTTTATAATAAACCAGTAAACATCAGTGTTTTCCTGAGTTCTGTGAGCTGCTCTAGCAAATTAGTTGAACCCAAGGATGGGGGTCGTGGGAACCCTGACTTATAGCTAGTTAGTCAGATGCACAGGTAAAACAACCTGGAGTTTGTGACTGACATCTGAAGTAGGGGGCAGTCTTGTGAAACTGTGCCCTCAACCTGTGGGACCTGACCCTATTTCCAGGTAGTGTTGGATTTGGATTGAGGGGGTGCCTGGATGGGAATTGAGGGGCACCCTGATGGTGTCTGCTGCAGCATTCATTGCTTGCTTGCTAGTGGGGAGAAATCCTCATACACTTTTGCTGATCAGAGGTCACGGACATGTTCTGTGTTGATTGTTGTTGAGTGACAGAATAGAAATAACACTTTGGTTTGGCTTTATTCCCACATCATCAGACTGGGTCATATGGTAATTTCAGTTTTACGAGAAAATGCCAGACCTTTGTCCCATACCTCACCGATTCTCTGCTCTTTTTTTTTTTTTTCTTCTCTGTGTTTCACTTGGATAGTTTCTATGGTTATATCTTCAAATTTACTAACACTCTCTTCTGCAATGTCTAATCTACTTCTAATTTTATCCAGAGTATTTTTCATCTTGGACATTTTCGTTTTCATCTAGAAGTTGTATTTGCAACTTTTTTTCTAATTTTCCATGTCTCTACTTAGCATGAAATTTTTTTCTAGCTTCTTACTCATATGGAATGAAGTTATAATAATTATTTTTAAATGTCCTTTTCTACTAATTCTTTCAATTATGAGATAATTTCAATTCATTAATTTTCCTCAAAATTGGTTATATTTTCCTCCATGTTGCATGTCTGCTGAGTTTTGATTGCCAAACATTGTGAATTTTGCCTCATTGATTACTGAATATTTTTACATTTTTACAAATGTCCCTGAGCTCTGTTCTAGGATGTACTTAAGTTACTCAAAGACAGTTTGATCGTTTTCTTTTCTTTTAATATTTGACAGGTAGAACTAGATCAGTGTTGAAGAAAGAGCCAATTTTTGCTCCACTACTGAGGAAATACTCTTCTGAGTACTCTGTCTAATGCTCCATGAATATGAGGCTTTGCACTTTGGCTAGTGGGAGCAGGAACTAGTTCCTGCTTTTTGAGACCTGCTATTGTTCTCTCAGATACTTTCTTGGCTTCAGACAGTTACCTCACACTAGGGAGCTAAGCAATACTCAGCCCTGTACTGAAGCTGGGGAAACCCTGGGAAGAGCTTCTCTGCTGGGCTTCTCCTTCCTCTCTGTTATTCTGCCCTGTGAACTCTAGCTTCCTTGGTCTCCCTGAACTCTCAGCTCTGTCTCCTAGATGCATGTAGTCTTCTGAACTCTGTCTGCATTTCCCGTTGGTGTCACAGCCTGGAAACTCTTTCCATCAATACACTGGCGGCAATCACAGGACTCACCTTATTCATTTGTGACATGCAGAGTTTGCTGTGGTTCTTTGCCTGATGTCCGAAGTTTTGTAAAAGTTCTCTTAGATAGTGTTTTCCACCTTTTCATTGTTTCACGTGAAAGTGTGACTTACATAATCTGGTATCTCTTACTCCATCTTGGTCAGAAACACAAACCATGAGCATTAGAATTTGAGAAGTGCTGCTCTTCCACGGGACATCTCTGCTGACCTCCCTGAATCTTTTCTTCCTTAGCCTGAACATCCCCAGATAATGCAACTGACATTCTCCTGGCATGATCCCTATGCCTATGTGAATGTATATTTTTAGAATGAATGCTTAGCCACATCACCTGTTGTGATAGTCCTGCAGTTATTTTTCAGAACTCTCTGTACTTTATATGTTGATTAATTGCCATCTTATTTGTTTCAACCCATGATTCAAAGCATTCAATACATTTAGGAAAAATATGACATCATCTTATTTTAGAAATTACTTACAGTTCTATGTTATCTGAAAATCTGATAAACCACCAATTAATTTCATCATCCAAATCACTGATAAAATTCTTGATCAGGATGGTGAAGACTTTATTCTGAGTTCTTTTCCCAGACTGGCATTGATCCATTAATCAATATTTTGCATAAAATCATTTAACCAAATCATGAATCCACCTACTGTATGACCATTCAATTTGTGTTTGTTTACAGAGATATCTTGTCTTTACCAAAAGTTTTAATGATATTCAGAAATTCTTTGTGTTTTGAATGCTTAAAAATGTGTATTAAATGAAAATGCTAATGGTAATTGTCTCCTGGTGGTGGGATGAATAGTAATCGTTATTTTTTTTAATATTGTTTGTCATTAAGATTTTTTTACATCAGATTATATTTTTATAATATGAGAAAATAAATTTTAAAAATTGTTTCTCTGTTTTCAACATCCCCTAATCTATCTACTGAATGACTTAGAATAATAGAAAAGACTGTAGCTGACTTTTTATTAGTGAATCTTTATTAATTCCAAATGATCATATTTTCAACTTTAAAGACTTATAAACCATTCCTTTAATTATATATTTCAGAATCTTTCCTACAGCTTTGTTCTCCTTTGGAAATGTGGGGTGGTACTGATCTCTCATCTCTCTGTTCAATATGTTGCCTTGAGTTGCACTGACTGAGCCTGGGCAATTTCAATTGTAAATTCTCAAAAATTCCCAGAGAGGACTTCCCCTAGTAAAGGTTCCCCACACTCATAGGGATCCTGATTTCTTCTCATTTAGTCACTAAACTTTCACTGATATTTATTTTATCCAACCTTATTTGTGGGTCATTTTTAAAATTACTATTTTTCAACAGAAATTGTTGAGGTAAAAGTAAAGCATTTTATTCTTATTCTGTTGATATTTACTGTTCGCTAATTGGCACAAAGGCCTATTTTTCTTCTTTTTCTTGCTTTTAGTAGAGAAGCTCATTTACATACACATAGGTTAAGTTTTCTAAAGGCTTTCCTCAAGTATAACTGTGCCCATTAATGCTGTGTGTGACCACGGGAAAGGGTGGTATGCCTTTGATCTGTAGCCTGACCTTGTTCATGATTATGAAATGTTATAAAGTTGAATTTCATAAGTTGATATGTTAGGGCTGTTAGCATAAATACTGTCAAAGAATCAAAAGTATTATTTTGTACTATAATAAATAGTACAAAAGCTCCAATGTATAACACCAAAGTGTATGTTGTCTAATCAGATGTATGGCAGACAGCCTTCCTTGTGAAGTTGCTTCCAGCTTGCGGTGTGGGCCTCTTATAGGACCTCTTACTGCATCGTCTGCATTTGCCTGGGTAACAAGCAAAGACAGAATGCAGGAAGTCAAATTTCAAGGTCCCATCTTGTATGGAAGCAAGTCTGAGACTGCTTTCCTTAAGGGCAGGAAGAGGAAAGAGAGATCAAGGAGCATTTAGCCAGATTCAACCACAGGGGAGGAGTTTTTGCAGATTGCTCTTACTGTTTTACATGTATTCTAGCACACTGCTAAGAATTTCTTACATGTTTGTGTTCTTTGGTTATACTTGCTTGTTCATTGTGCTCATTTCTAATCCATTCTTGTACCTCACTGCAGAAGTCAGCATTATGCTATTTCAGGAAGGTACTGACCTGACCAACTTTCCCCTCATTTATCTGTTAGTGTCGTTTCCCAATTTGGTGGCTGGACAAAGAGGTGCATTACCCTCCCATTTAGATTCTTCCTCAGGCTAATGTGAACCAGGAATGGTGATCCCACCTCATGTCCCGAAAATATCATAACACACTACAGACACACACACACACACACACACACACACACTACCTTTATGCATATCGCTGCTAACAAGGTGGTGACTCTTTGCTTATGGTTTTTGTTCATTTTGTTTATGGTTTTGTTATAAACTACTTCAGGGAAACAAATGTAGCAGGAAAGATGTTCCATCTTCTCATTCCGGAGCCTTGTTGTATGTGTCTCTTCAGATAAAGAAAGTCCTGGTGACTCAAGCAAACTAACCCAGGTGTTTGATGGGAAAGCTGGATAAATTCCCTATTTCTCCTCTTCCTTTCAGCTGCCCCTTATGAGTGCAATGCTGCATGAGATCTTGCTCTTGAGATCTTGAGATGCCTGTTAGGATTTGAGAATGTAGCCCTTTGCACCTTGTAGATTTTTTTTTCATTTAAAATTTTTGTCCAGCTTCATTGAGGTATAATTGACAAGTAGGAATTGTATATATTTAAGACATAAAACTTGACTTTTTATATATATACATTGTGAAATTCTCACCACAATCAAGCTAATTAATATATCCATCACATCACATAGTTACCATTTTCGTCCCTTCCTCCCCTCCCCTCTCTCTCTCTCCTTCCCTCACTCTTGCCCCCCTCCTTTTTTCTTTTGTGGTGAGAACACTTCAGATCTACCTTATAAGCAAAATTTCCAGTACAAATACATTATTGTCAAGTACAGTAACAATGCGACACATTAGATCTCCAGAAATCTTGCAAAACTGAAATTTTGTACCCTTTGACCAACATCTCCCAATTTCCACCCCCCCAGCCTCTGGCAACCACTGTTCTACTCCTGGTTTCTATGAATTTGACTTAATTTAGATTTGACATATAAGAGATCATGCCCTATTTGTCTTTGTCTGGCTTATTTCACTTAACCCTAGGTTCACCCATGTTGTCACAAATGGCAGGATCTTCTTTTTTAGGGCTGAATAATATTCCGTAGTATTGTATATATCACATATTCATTATTCATTTACTTGTCAGTGGTCATTTAGATTGTTTCCATAACCTGATTATTGTAAATAATGCTACAATGAATATGGGATTGTAAGTATCTCTTTGAAATCCAGATTTCATTTCCTAGGAATGTATACCCAGAAAGGGGATTGCTGAATCATATGACAGGATCATATGATTCAATTTTTTGAGAAACTTCAATACTGTTTTCCACATGGCTATACCAATTTACATTCTCATTAACAGTATACAAGGATTTTCTTTTCTCCACATTTTTGCCAATACTTCTTTTGCCGATAATAGCCATTCTAACAGGTATGAGGTAATAAATATTTCATAGTAGTTTTGATTGCATTTCCCTGATGATTAGTGATGTTGAGTAACATCTTTTCATATACCTGTTGGCCATATGTATGTTTTGTTTGGAAAATGTCTATTCATATCTTTTGCCCATTTTTAAATCAGGTTATTGTCATTATTATCATCATTATTATTTTACTATTGAGTTATGAGTTTCATATATATTTCTAAACAGGACAGTCAGGTTTGTTTAAAGCATCCAGTGCGAGTAGTTGGCAGAGTTAAAGAATTTGGTGACCTGGAGCTAGACTTATTCCAAAGACCTTACATATCATGATGTTTGCAGCTTTTGTACAAAAAAATCAGCATTTCTTTAACATGGGAAGCCACAAAAAGTTATTAGCACTTTGCTTGCAGGTGAGTGTTAATATAGTGGGACAATGGACTCATTTTTTTCAGAATTTTCTTTTTTTTCTGTCTTTATTAAGAATTTGGCAACAGTTTTGTTGTGTTTTCTGCAGCGCTGTCATTTCCGGGGTATTTGCACAAGGCACTCCCCTTCAAGAGGCCCAGGCAGGTTATGTGGGTGACTGGCTGTCCTCTCTGAGAGGTTTATTCTGTGAGTTAAGTCGGGTAAGTGAGTGGAAACAGAAGTGGTTAGATAATTGGAGAAAGGAAGAATGGATCATTTTTGAGGATCCAGAAGGTCTTTTCAGATTGATACAGCTTTATTTTCCGGAAAAGAGAATCTCATATGAAAGCCCAGAAAGTATTGCCTTTTTGCTAATGAACTGTGTTCTACATAAATTCTGGGGAATCGAAGCTGTAGGATCAAGGGAGTGGTTCTTGTACAGAAAGAAGTCAGAGCTGTGCATGAATAAAGAATGAGAAAGGAAACTCCGGCGGGCGGGGCCTCCGGGGCGGAGCGGCCACCTCCTTGGAACGGGAGGCGGCGCAGAACCCACCCGGAGCGACCCAGCGGCCGCGCCGCCATGGACCCCGAATACGACTACCTGTTCAAGCTGCTTTTGATTGGCGACTCCGGCGTGGGCAAGTCGTGCCTGCTCCTGCGGTTTGCCGATGACACATACACCGAGAGCTACATCAGCACCATCGGGGTGGACTTCAAGATCCGGACCATCGAGCTGGACGGCAAAACCGTCAAACTTCAGATCTGGGACACCGCGGGTCAGGAGCGCTTCCGGACCATCACTTCCAGCTACTACCAGGGGGCCCACGGCATCATCGTGGTGTATGACGTCACCGACCGGGAATCCTACGCCAACGTGAAGCAGTGGCTGCAGGGGATCAACCGCCACGCCAGCGAGAACGTCAGCAAGCTCCTGGTGGGCAACAAGAGGGACCTCACCGCCAAGAAGGTGGTGGACGACACCACGGCCAAGGAGTTTGCAGACTCTCTGGGCATCCCCTTCCTGGAGACAAGTGCTAAGAATGCGACCAATGTCGAGCAGGCGTTCATGACTATGGCTGCTGAGATCAAAAAGCGGATGGGGCCTGGGGCAGCCTCGGCGGGTGAACGGCCCAACCTCAAGATCGACAGCACCCCTGTGAAGCCCGCTGGCGGTGGCTGTTGCTAGGAGGGGCGTGTGGAGTGGGACAGGAGGGGGCACCTGGTCCAGATGATGTCTTCAGGCCAGGAGGGGCCTCCCACTCTCTCTCCTGGGGCATTTGAGTCTGTGGCTTTGGGGCGTCCCGGGCTCCCCACCTCCCTCTGGCCCATCTGCCCGCTGTCCTGAGCTCTGATTCTGTCAGGTCCCCCCAGGGAGGACACCGAGGACCTGTGGCTAGGGTGGGGCTTGCTCTGCTGCTGGCTCTAGGTAACTTTAAAAGATGCTCCGCCACACACTTTTCTTTGGAATGAGGCCTCCTCTGTTTGTTTTCCTCCTGTCCCCACATGTGTGCTACACTGGGTTTCTCTCCTTCCCCTTCTTCCTTCTCTCTCTCCTTCCCTATAGCTGAGGGCCTCCCTGGCCTCTGTTGTCCCTGGCTGCAGTCAGTGCCCGGAGCAGGAGTGTGGCCAGGGCATCTAGGACCTGGGATCCAGGGCCCTGGGCCAGACGTCAGGACTGGTGTGGGGGCCACAGGGCTCAGCAGCCCACCCCTTGCTCTCCCCACTGCCTCCCCTCGGACCCCTCCCACACTCCCAGCTCCAGCAGTCCAGCTGCGGTGGGATCTGGGCACGTAGAGGGCAGGTGGGCTAGCAGCTTGGCTGGGCCTATGTTTTGAGCCCAGAGGGAGCCTGCTCCTGCCGCCCCCTGCCCTGCCAGAGCAGGCCCATATACTGCCTGCCCACCGTGCCCCTTTGTCCCCAGGGCAGGCAGAGACTGGGCACCAGCCTTAACCCTCACTCTGCCAGCACCTCCTCCCTCCCCGAGGCAGCACATCTGGCTTATTCTCCCTTTCCAGCCCTTGGAGCCTAGTAGGGCAGGCCCTCAGCCCCTGCGGCTACTTCTCTGGGGAATGTGGGCTCAACCCAGGGTTGGGGGACCTCTGCTCACCCCCTTCCCACCCAGGATCCTAGACCCCTGCCCTCTGGCACAGCTGCTTCCTGCGGAAAAACAAATCTTTGGCCTCTACTTAAGAACTCATGTCCCTGGTGCTGTCTCTTGCCTGTCCCACCTGTTCCCTGCCCTCCAGCTTGTATTTAAGTCCCTGGGCTGCCCCTTGGTTGTCCTTTGCTCCCAGGGTCCTCTCTGGTGTCATGTCAGGCATTTTGCACGGAAAAGCCACTTGGGGAAAAGATGGAAAAGGACAAAATAAAAATCAGTAAGTTTCCACCGACCTTCAGGTGAGCCAAGGGTTTTTGCAAGGAAAAGAAAAAGAAAATAAACTCTGAATAAACAGGAAGGGAGTTATTAAATACTTCTGAGCCAGTTGGGTAGGTCCAGGGATAGAATTGGGGAGGTTTCTTATCCCAGATCTACAGTCATAGTTGCTATGTTATACACCAGCAGCCAGCAAGGTCTACTAGTCTAGGGGTCAAATCTGGCCTACCACCTCTTTTTTAAAATAAAGTTTACTGGAAAATAACTAATTTTTGTATTGTCTATAGCTCCTTTTGCTCTACAATGACAGAATTGAATAGTTGTGACACAGAGACTATATGGCCTAAAAACTTAAAATATTTACAATCTGGCTTTTTACAGATAAAGATTGTCAACACTTGCCATACACAGTAAACATATGAATACTGCAGAATTGTTACCCAAATCCAGTGTGAATGGTTGGAGCTACCTACCATACCTCTGGGAAATATGTATCTGATTTTAAAACTGAGCTTACTGGTGTATTGGAGTCATACAGTTCAACCGACATGTCTCCCACCAGTAGGAAACCAAGACTAAGAGCAGGGAAGTGACTTGCCCCAGGTCACAAAGGCATAATAAACCTCCAGGCCGCTAGAGTTCCAGCCAGTACTATTTTCAGAAGTTGATTTTAAAAAAGGCTTACATTGTAAGTAGATAGGTAGTCTCTATTGTCTAGTATTTGACATGAATCCTTTACAGTTTGGGGAGCATAGTGGAATGCTATATTTGGATTCTATCCAAAGATGTAATAGTTAAATCTCTAGTAATAACAGAAAGACCTCAATATAATGCAGACTCATTGTTTAATGAAGATCCTGGCAGGAACTTTTGGGTCAGAATTATCACATAGCTTGAGTGATCTTTCAAAAAGTTTCTTTCTTGATTCCAAAGTTGGTTTTGCTCTCAAAAATCTCTACCTTTATTCTGAAAATTCCTGTGAGACCTCAACCTCCCAATTCCACCAATGTCATTCAGACTCACAGTGCTTAATTATACTTCTGTTTAGCCATGCTTTCTTTACAATAAGTATTGGCAATGTGAAGATTTTGATGTTAAATATCTTTCTCTAACATGAACATAATTAATGATTCTCATTCTGATTTCAACCTTGAGATTAAATGGAACAGGCAGAATTTGTGCATTGAGCTCTTGGAATATTAGAGTCCTCCACAAAAGTTTGATTTCCTATATTTTTAATTATCTCTGACTTACATAGTCAAGCATAAGAGATAAGCAAAGTAACAGATTCAAAGTTTTCTCCCTCCCGATGCAAGCATAAGTGAGTCAATGCCTTTTTATATGTTGGAGCACATAGTTCAGAGTTGGGTTAGCAACTGACATTGAGGAATTGAATATTTAGATTTTTCATTTTTTTATTTGTTGCAGTTTTGTCTATAATGAAGTGTACACAGAAAATCAATACTTTGTCATGAAAATTAGTGTCTGAAGTTTTCACATTAAATAAGTTAATTAAAATTTATGCCCAATTGATGTTTGTATCTTTGTTTTGCAGACAAAAGAAGGTAAAAGTTGTCATGTTTAAAGGAAAAAAAAAAGTACTGGGGACTATTAGTTATAAATAAATGTGGTTTACAGGTTTAGAAAGATAAGTTAGCATATCAAAAACATACCTGCACTCCCATGTTTATTGCAGCACTATTCACAATAGCCAAGATTTGGAATCAATCTAAGTGCCCATAAATGGATGAATGGATAAAGAAATTGTTTTACATATACACAATAGAATATTATATAGCCATAAAACAAAATTCTGCCATTTGCAACAACATGGATGGAACTGGAGAACATTATGTTAAGTGAGATAAGCCAAGCACAGAAAGACAAATCTCACATGTTCTCACTCATATGTGGGAGCTAAATATTAAAATAATTGATCTCAAATAGAGAGATAGTAGAATGATAGTTACCAGAGGCTGGGAAGGGTAGCAGGGAGGGAGGGATAAATTGGGGATGGTTAATGGGTGCAAAAATATAGTTAGATACTTAGACAGAATAAGCAATATTTGATAGCACAGCAAAGTATAATCTATAATATGTTAGGGTGTACTTTAAAATAGCTAAAAGAATGGAATTGGAGTGCTCCTAACACAAAAAAATGATAAATGCCTAAGGTGATGAATACCCCTGTTACCCTGATTTGATTAATTCACATTGTATGCCTGTGTCAAAACATCACATGTACCCTATAAAGATATACAACTATTATATACTCATAACAATTAAAAATAAAAAATGCTTTTTTAAAAGGTGAGCTTTACTTCCCCCATGCTTTTTAAAAATTAATTTATTTTTAATTGACAAAAATTGTATATATTTATCATGTACAACACAATGTGTATTAATATATATATACACATGTGCATTGTGGAATGGTTAAATCAAGTTAATTAACATATACATTACCTGACATACTTATTTTTTTGTGGTGAGAACACTTAAAATCTACTCTTTTGGCAATTTTCAAGATTGCAATACTTTATTATTGACCATAATCACCATGCTATACAATAGATCTCTTGCACTTATTCTTCCTATCTAACTAAAGTTTTATATTCTTTGACCAACATCTCCCCAGCCCCTGGTAACTCCTATTCTCTGCTTCTATGAGTTCTGCCTGTGTTTTATACAGTTTCTTTCTGTTAAGGATTTTGTTCCTCGGTTGGATAAAGGACTGTGCATTTCTAGAAGTTAAATAAGTAAAATTGCCATAGTGTTATCAGAAATTAAATATTAAAATTTTACAATGAAAATCTTACCTATGTCCATTCATTCCTCTCACATTTGTTCATTGAACAGTTTATTGAGAGTTCACTATATTCCTAGCCTCTACTTGAGGCCAAACCATACACTGCCATTGCTCTCATGTAGCATGTAGTATGTGTAGTGAGGGAGGCAGTTGATGTGGTTTGGCTATTTGTCCCCTCCAAGTCTCATACTGAAATTTGATGTCCAGGGGTGGAGGTGGGGCCTGGTGGGAGGCGTTTGGGTCATGGGGGTGGATCGATCCCTCATGAATGGCTGGGTGCCTCCCTGTGATAATGAGTGAGTTCTCACTTTAGAAGTTCGTGGGAGAGTTGGTTGTTTAAAAGAGTCTGGGACCTCCTCCTCCCTCTCTTGCTCCCTCTCCCGCCATGTGACACACCTGCTCCCCCTTCACCTGCCACCTTGGTTGGAAGTTCCCTGAAGCTCTCACCAGAAGCAGATGCTGGTGCCATGGTTTTTGTACAGTTTGCATAACTGTGAGCCGAATAAACCTCTTTTCTTTATAAATTACCCAGCCTCAGATATTTATTTTATAGCAACACAAAATAGACTAACATAGCAGCTATTAATAAAGTAATCCCACAAATATAATCATAGAATTGCATCCTAAGAAAAGCGTTAAGGAGGAAAAATTGTAGTTCTGTGGTTCTATGGAAAACTACACAGAGGAAACCTGACTTAGGCTGGGGATTCAGGGCCAGTTCCTATTTTCAGAGTGCATTTGAACTATTAATAAGAGCTAACAGATTAGGGTTACTCAAGAGCTAACAGTGAAGGGTTATTCGAGGGTGGGTGGAGGAGAAGACGGAGAGAACCCACGGCAAAATAAACTGCTTATACAAAGGTCCAGTCGTGGAGGGGTAGCTGGCTGCGGAACATGTGTTAGCAATTGGGTCTCGGGCAGCTTTTTCTTTTTAACTGAAATTATTGGTGAAGGAATCCTTAGGAAAAGGTGCCCCAATCCCATTTGACTATTAAGTGTCCATAGGTGTTAAATATGCGGACATTTCCTCCTTTTCTCCCACCTTCCCATCGCTGTAATTTAAAAGATTGGTTTCAGGTTTTTTTAGAGATCTCTGTGAGGTCAGCAATTTAAAATGCCTTTGAAAGTGCAAGAGCATTTTTTGTATTCTGCAATAGTTCCTATCGATTCAGCCAGAACAATATTTTTAGAAGGATTCCGCGTAGATAATGAAAACAGGAAGAGAGGCTGACCTGCTAGCTCAACCTATAATCTCTACATTAATGAGCAACTTTATTTAACAGTTTAGAAACTAAATAAATCTAAGCCAATTAACTCTCTTAGTTGTAAAAGATGTTTATGTTAATTAATTTTTAATTCTTTGTTCCAGAAGACAAGATGATACCCCCCTCCCTTCTCAGACCAGCAGAGTCTTAACCTGATAAAATAATAAATTATGTTAGGGAAAAGGCATCTCACTGTTTCAGAAATTCTCTTTTTTCTTATACTTTGCTGCAGAGGGTTAATTTTGAAGCTTTCAAATTACAGAGAAGTAACACTTGATATTTGAACCAAAAATGTTCATACATTTATGAATGAATGATTGCTTGTCTTTGAGCTTGGTGGCCTTCATTTTTAATCTGGGGATTTCATTACTTAATAGATCCCATGTTGGTCAAAACTCTCTCTCCTGCCCTGTTCTTTCCTTCACAGTAGTACCAGAAAAAGTTTCATACAATAGTTTATTCAGTGGACTCTGAGAATTGTCCAAATTTAAGCATTTAAGAGCAATTAAATTTTAGGTGTTGCTTATTTTTTCTTCTGTTTTTACTAGTTTAATTGAAGTACAATTTCCATAAGAATTCATTAATTTAACTGTACAATCCTCTTAAGTTTTAAAAATCTCAATCATCACTGCAATCAAGATAAAGAATTTTTCCACCATCCTCTAAATGTATTTGTGTTATATATACCTCTTTGAATTTAACCACCCCCATACGCAAACACACACACACGCGCACACACACCCTAGCAAGCATTGGTCAGCTTTCTATTGCTACAGTTTGGCTTTCTTGATAAATGGAGTAAGAGTATGTAATGTTTGTGTCTGGCTCCTTTCATTCAGTTTATTCCTTTTGATATGCATCCATGTTATTGCAAGTATCAGTAGATTGTTTCTTTGTATTGCTGAGTATATTGTTTTGTTTATGCATCACAGTTTGTGTGTTCCCTGGTTGATGGACATTGGAGTTCTTTTCAGTTTGTGGTTATTAAGGATAAAGCCATTATAAACATTTGGGAACAAGTATTTCAATGGACATATGTCTTCATTTCTCTTGGGGAAATACCTATTAGTGTATCACCGGATGCCATGGTAAGCCCATTTTTAACTTCATAAGAAACCGCTGAGCTGTTTTCCAGAGTGGCTATATCATTTTGTATCCCAATCAGCATTATGTAAGTGCTCCAATTGACCCATACCCTTAATGACACTTAGTATTTTGTCTTTTTTAAATTTTGATCATTCTAGTTAGTGTGCATTGGTATTTCATTTTAGTTTTAATTTGTATTTTTCTAAAGCTTCATGTTAAAATCTTTTCATGCACTTATTTGCCATTTATATGTCTTTTTTGGGAAAATGTCTATTCAAATTCTTTATTAATTTGTTTAATTTGGTTGCCTTATTTTTTAACGTAAGAGTTCTTCATACATTCTGGATATAAGTCATTTATTGAATATATATTTTGTGAATATTTTCTGCCAGGGTACAGCTTTCATTTTCAGTTTTTTACTAATATTTAATAAAGAACATTTTTAAGAAATGTAGAAGAAGTTCAATTTATCCCTATTGTTGTCTTTTAAAGTTTATACTTTTTGTGTCCTATTTTTAAAAATGTGTACCTAATTCAATGTTCTCTTATGCTTTCCTCTAGAAGTTTTATAGTTTCAACTCTTCCATTTAAGTTTATAATCCATTTTAAACTTTAAACTGTACAATTTTACGTATATTGTACAGTAGGGCCAAGGTCAATTTTTCTCTATTGATATCCAGTTGTTTCAGTGCCATTTACTAAAAATATTACCCTTTCTTTATTGATTGCCTTGGTACCTTCTTCAAAAATCAACTGACCATATAACAAGGCTTTGTTTCTGCGTCATCTATTCTCTTCTGCTGATGTAGATGACTATCTTTACATGAATACCACATTGTCTTGATTCTGAGAGCTATAAAATAAGTTTTGAAGTCTGGTGGTATGTCCCTCAATTTCATTTTATTTTTTCAAAATTGTTAAAGCTATTACAGGTCCTTTGCTTTCCCATGCAAATGTTAGAATTAGTTTGTCAATTTCTACAAAAATCTTTCTGGAATTTTGATTGAAATTAAAATGAACCTATAAATCAATTTTATATTCATTCATACCTTAACAATATTGAGCAGAGTATATTGGATTTCTCTAATTTCAACAATGTTTTATAATTTTTATCCTACAATCCTCAAATATATTCTTCAATATATAGCTATTTGATATTTTTCTGCTGTTATAAATATTTTATTTCAATTTTTCATTGATAGCATAAATATATTTGATTTTCCCATATTGATCTTGTATTGTGTGACAAATTTTCTCAATAGGTGGCCTTCAAATTAAGACACTTTTATCTTATCTTTTATGACTACATACTTTAACATTTTTGTTATCTTATTGTACTAAATACAATGTTCATTCCAGTGTTAAATAGCCATGATGAGAGCAGTCATCCCTCCCTTGATACTAGTCTCTGGGGAAAGAATTCAGTCTTTCACTATGAACTATTGTTTATTTCTTACAAGTTGTTTGATAGATTGAGGAAATTCATTCTCTTCCTAGTTTCTGGGGTTTTTATTTTTAATCATAATCGAATGTTAAATTTTTATCAAAAATTTGTCTTTGCATATATTGAAATGATTGTGTTTTTCTTTTCTTATTGCTTTTCTCTTCTCTCTCTCTCATCATTTAATATGGTAAATTACATTGATTGGTATCCATACATTAATTTCTGGGATAAACCTCACTTGATATACTATTTTATTTATAATGCTGAATATAATATCATAAAATATTGTTAAAGATTTTTGTACCTGTATTCATGAAGAACATTAGTCTTTAGTTATCTTTCCTAGAAATACCTTTCTGGTTTTAATATCAGTATAATACTGGCCTTATAATAAAGTTGGGAAGTGATTATTTCTTATCCGTCTTGTGGAAGAGTTAGTGCAGAATTGCTATTGCTTCTTCCATAATTCTGGAAGAATTTGGTAGAATTTGGAGTTTTCTTTGAGGAAAAGTTTTTAATTAAAATTTATTCCTTTTGTAGTTGTAGGGTTAGTCAGGTTGTCTACAGCTTGTTGAGTGAATTTTGGCAGTTTAGGGTTATTCAGGTTGTCTACAGCTTGTTGAGTGAATTTTGGCAGTTTAGGTCTTGTAAGAAATTTGCCCCTTAATCTAAGTTTTCTGAGCAGTGGGCATAAAATTGATTATCACGTACCCATCATATAATTATTTTATTGAGATAAAATTCATATAACATAAAATTCAATATATTGAAGTTTATAATTCAGTAGTGTGTGTGTGTGTGTGTGTGTGCATGTGTGCACGCATCTTATTACTCTTAATAGGGAAAAGATGGCATCTTCAATAACTGGTACCAGAAAAACTGGATATCTGGATGCAGAATAATAAAATTAGACTCTTATCTCATACCACATACAAAAATCAACTGAAAATGTGTTAAAGACTGAATTATAAGAACTGAAATTGTAGAAACTGTAGAAGAAAACTTAGGGGCAAAACTCAGTGATATTAGTCTGGACAAAGATTTTTTTTGGGTGTGACCCCAAAAGCACAGGCAACAAAACCAAAAATATACAAATGGAATTACATCAAGGTAAAAAGCTTCTGCATGGAAAAGGAAACAACAGAGCAGAAAAAGTATATAAAGAATGGGAAAATATATCTGCAAACCATGCATCTGATAAGGGGCTAATATTTGGAATATATGGGGAATTAAAATAACTCAATAAGAAAAAAGCCCAATTAAAGAATGGGCAAATGACATAGAAAAATGTTCAGTATCACTAATCGTCAGGGAAATGCTAATTAAAACCACATTGAAATATTACCTTACTCCTATTAGAATGGCTATTATCTATAAGATGAAAGATAACACTTATTAGCAAGGGTAAGGAGAAAAAAGAACTGTTGTACACTGTTGATGGGAATGTAAATTAGTACAGCATTATTTAAAACTATATGAAGGTTCCTCAAAAAATTAAAAATAAAACTACCA
Source organism: Varecia variegata (assembly GCA_028533085.1). Taxonomy (NCBI): domain Eukaryota; kingdom Metazoa; phylum Chordata; class Mammalia; order Primates; family Lemuridae; genus Varecia; species Varecia variegata. The sequence continues at coordinate 138,863,494 of CM052436.1, read as the reverse complement.
TATGATCCAGCAATTCCACTACTGGGTTGCTATGGTTTGGATATGGTTTTTTCACCACCAAAACTCACGTTGAAATTTGATCCCCAATGTGGTCGTGTTGGGAAGTAGAGCCTAGTGGGAGGTGTTTGGATCATGCGACTGCATCCATCATGAATTGCTTGGTGCCATGCTCTTGGTAGTGAGTGGGTTCTCACTCTGGTGAGACTGGATTAGCTCTCACAGGAATACATTAGTTCCTGAGAGTGGGTTGTTATAAATTCAGGATGCTCCTCTGGTTTCATCTCTTCGCATGTGTCCATTTTCCCTTTGACCTTCTGCCATATTTTGATACAGCACTATGCCCCTTGAACTTCCCAGTCTGCAGAGCTGTGAGCTAAATAAATCTCTTTTTATTCATAAATTACCCAGCTTCAGGTATTCCGTTACAGCAACACTAAATGGCCTAAGACATGAGTATGCATGCAAAGAATATAAAATCAGTATTTTGAAGAGCTATCTGCACTTCCATGTTTATGGCAACATTGCTCACAATAGCCAAGGTATGCAACTAACCTAATTGTCCATCAGTGGAGGAATGGATAAAGAAAATTGTGTATGTATACACAGCGCAATACTATTTAACCTTTAAAAAGAAGGAAATTCTGTCATTTGCAACAACATGGATGAACCTGGAGCACATTATGTTAAGTGAAATAAGCCAGGCACAGAAAGACAAATATTGCATGATTTGACTTACATGTGTAGTGTAAAAAATGTTGAACTCAATATAGAAACAGAGTGAATGGTGGTTAACGGAGGCTGAGGAAGTGGGGGATTAGGGATACATTGGTCAAAAGACACAAATTTTTAGTCAGACAGAAGAATGAATGAAAAGATCTATTGTACGTCATGGTGACTAATAATAATATATGACATACTTCAAAATCACCAAGAGAGTAGATCTTAAATGTTCTCACTGCAAAAAAAAGAGATATGTATATGAGGCAATGCATATGTTAAATAGCTTAATTTAGCCATTTCATAATATATATGTGTATCAAAATGCCATGTTATTTACTATATGTATATTTTTTACTTGTCAATTATAAAATTTAAAAAAAATTATAATTCAGTGGGTTTTTAAAAATATCTCATTTCCCTTTAAATGTCTGTAGAATTTACAGTTATGTCCTCTGTTTTATTCCTGATATTAGTAATTTCTGTCTTCTCTCTTTTTCCCTGTTCAGTCAGGCTAGGGGTTTATTAATTTTATTGATCTTCTGAAAGAACCAACTCTTAGTTTTATTAATTTTTTTCTATTTAAATTAATTGATTTCTGTTCTTACTATAATTCTTTCTACTGCTTTCTAGAGGGAGGGGTTAATTGGCTTTGTTTTTTCATAGTTTCTGTAAGTGGAAACTTAGATGATTTATTTGAGATTTTTCACCGCCTCTAATATAAATGTTTAGTGCTATGAAATTCTCTCTTTAAGTATTAATTTATTTGCACATGTCACATAAATTTTCACCTTCACTTAGTTTAAGGAGTTTTATAATCATCCTTGTGATAGCTTACTTGGACTTTGTGTTTTTAGAAGTGTGTTGTTTAATGTCTAGATCTGGTGAGAATTTTCCAGTTATCTCTTAATTTTGCATTTCTAATTTAATCCTGATATATTCATAGTATATACTTTGTATGACTTCAGTCTTTTCAAATATATTGAGACTTGTCATTTTTACATTAAACATTCAATTACATTTTGAAGAGATTTAAGCAATAAAAAACACATTTTTTATATTTTCTCCACTTTTAACATTTCTAGTGCTTTTTATTCTTTAGTGTATACACAAATTTTCACCTGGTACAATTTTCCTTCTGTCTGAAGGACTTTCTTTAACTTCTTTTAGAATTTTTTTGAAGTTCTCACCTGAGGGGGAATCTTTCAATCTGAGCATGTCTGAAAGAATATCTATTTTTCCAATGAAGGATATTTTAACTGGTGTAAAATTATTCACCTTGGCCTCTTTGTTCATGCCTCCAAAATCTCACTCAGTAGCCATCTGGTGTGCATTGTTTATGAAGACAAGTCTGCTATCGTTCTTATTTTTGTTTTTCTGTGCATGTGTACCTTTTTAAAACTTGCTGCTTCAAAGTTTTTCTCTTTACTAAAAATTTTCAGCAATTTCATGATGATATGCCATTTTTTCTTTTTGTTTATTCTACTTTGGGTCCATTCAGTTTCTTGGATCTCTGTTTGCAGTTTATGCAGATTGAGTATCCCTTATCCAAAACGCTTGGGACCAGAAGTTTTCTGGATTTTAGGCTTTTTCTGATTTTGGAATATTTACACATACATAATGAGATAGCTTAATGATGGGACCCAAATCTAAACACAAAACTTATTTGTGTTTCATATGCACCTTATACATGAAACCTGAAGGTAGTTTTATATAATATTTTTATAATTTTGTGCATGAGACAAAGTTTTGACTATGACCTGTCACATAAGGTTATGTGTGAAATTTTCCATGTGTAGTTTCATATTGGTGCTCAAAAAGGTTCAGATTTTGAAACATTTCAAATTTCAGAGTTTCAGATTAGAGGTGCTCACCCTATATCAACTACAGAAATATTTGATTGTTTTTTTAAATATCTGTGGGATTTTGGGCTGTCTCCTCCTGTGTCTCCTTATTAGACTCTTATCCAACATCTTACGCTGGTTGATGTTTTCCAACAGTTCACTGACTGGCACTCTGTTTACTTTCACCAAACCCTTTTTGTTTTATTGTTTGATTTTGGATGGTATCTATCGCATACTGTTCACTGTCATTAATTTTTTCCTTTTAATGGCTTTTAATTTTATCCCAGGTACTTTTCATTTTAGTTATACTTTTTTCATTTTAGTTATTATATTTTTATCTATAGAATTTTTGTTTGAATCTTTCATATTTTCCATTTCTTTTATCTAATGTTCCTGATTTTCTCTGCCTTCTTGAATATATGAAGTATATTTATAATAGGCATTTTAACATCTTTTGTGCTAGATCCATTCTCTCTGGGTCTGTTTCTGTAAATTTTTTCCACCTAATTGTAGGTCATATTACCTTCTTGGGTCGTTTTTAAATTAGTTAATTTTTTTTCCCCTGGGCATTTGTTCTGGTTTATTTGACAGGGACGAGGGGTTCAAATAGTGGAGAGGTCGGCATTCCTGTTGACCTCTTTGTGCCTGTGATATGAGGTCTTCCTGCTTCAGACATGAGGCTCATTTTGATTAGATGTTGGATGTTGTATACATTGTTGTTTAGTGGATTTGTTGTACTCTTTTTGTTAGTGTAGTATTTTGTTCTGGTGTACAGTTAAGTTTCTTGAAAGTAGTTTGATTCTTTTGAAGGCTGCTTTTAACTTTTGTTAGGTCAGGTCCTGTCGAACCAAAGTCTAGGGTTACTTTGGCTCCACTGCTAAGATAATGCCTTTCTGATGTTGCTGCTTGGTGCCCTATGCAATTGATGCAGTTGGAACACAAATTCTCCTCGGTTCTATTTTAAGCTTTCAATATTTTTCCATCTGCTCCTTTCCTGTGGTGCATTTCACAGCCTTGCTAGTTTCCTTATACACCTGTGCAGATCATTATTTGGCCGCAAATGGATATTTTAGTGTTTTGGGGACTCTCTCTTTCTCTTCCCCCTTTCCTTCCCTCCCTATCCTCTCTCTCTCTTTCTCTCTCTCTCCCCTTTCTCCCTTTCTCCTCCTTACAGCAACTTCTCTCTTTTCTGTCCTTAAAATTCTGGTCATCTTGGGCTCCTGGAACCTCAAATTCTGACTCTTCAATTCAGTAAGATAATCAGGCTCAGTTTACATTTCTCCTCCCTGTAGCATGTCCTACAAACTCTCTTTCAGTAGCGGCAGTAAGCCGGGGCAATTGCAGGGCTCATCTAATTAGTTTTCCTAGACTACATCTATTCCAGTTTTTCTGTTGTTTAAGATGGGTGAATATAGCTGGTTTGTTTTATCTTATCATGGCTTTAAAGTACAAGCTCAGTTATTGGTTTTTGTATCAGTCATTTTTTTTCTTGCCTTTCCCTATTTGTTTTTGCTTAGACCAAATACAAATCTGTCACCTTTGGGTGATGTCTTAACTCACTTAATGTATCAAATGATATACTTGGATTTTCTTTCTTCTCTTCTCTACTTTTCTCTCTCTCTCTCTCTCTCTCTCTCTCTCCCTCTCCTTCTCCCCACCCTTCCTTTTAAATTTGGAGTGGGCTATTGCAAGTCATTAACTATTTTTTAAGACTGTTTTTAATACCAATAACTACTCTTAGGATTCCAAACAAGCTGGGTGAGAAAAAGCTAGTGCAACATTCTTTTTAAAATTTGTCCTTTCACAGGTGGAGGATGATTTTGTTGAACTCAGGCTAATAATCTCTTTTATGTATAAAAATCAAGAACTTAAATATTGTATTAATATACATCGACCTATATATGTGACTGAAGCAAAAATCTCAATCAATGAAGGATTATTAAGCCAAAGTTGAGGATGCATCTGGGAAAAACACAAACCACAGACAAACCTATAGTTGTTTTTCTAAAAGGGAATTTGGAATTTTCAGTATTTAAGGGGACCAGGCCATAGAGAAAGACAGAAAAAAGTAGGGCATGGAGGTAAGTGAGACAAAATGGTTACATTCTCCTGAGACCCAGGAAAATCTGCATTTTACATAAGATAAGTTGAAAGTTAGAAAAGAAAAAGGGAATGAAGGAAGCATCTATAATGTAGGTGTCTCTCGATAGGTGGTAGAATGTCTGATCCCATCTTGTCTCTGTTTTATACCTGTGAAGATAAACTTGTGATTCATTAGTGTGGAATGGAACAGACTTTACTTTTAGGAGCTAGACATAGCTTAAATACCTAAAGATACAATTTGCATGCCCTTGCTTATGGGAGGCCAGCAAGGAAATCTCCTTAATGAATCATCCGAGGGGCTAGTTCTTCATAGCTGCCTGAAGCCTTTACCTTCTCTTTTGCATAAGGAATTGGGGGAAGTGGTCCTGAGTTGTTTTTTTTAATATATATATATGCTGCACGCACACACACTCATAACCCTCTCACTGTTGGTCAGGAGAACTGTCAGGCTTTGTTAAATAAAGCCCCACTGTTACTCACTTTGGAATAAGTAATGGCCAGTTCTTCAAGTGAGAAGGAGCTCAGAGGTGAATCAGATGTTGCTGCTATTCTGGAAGATGACTACCTACTTCTGTGAGATCTAATTACCATGCTATCCCAATTATTGTGAGGTCTCCAAAGAAAACTTTGGGGATACCACATTACCTATGTTTATTAGTTATACCATCCAAATTTGATTAAATTCTTGTACCCATTTTCAGATAGTGTGATAACAAAAAAAAAAATTGAAGTATTTTTCTCCTAAAAATAACATACTGTTTCATCATATTATTAACTTGAATTAAAATGGTCATACTATATTAATATTAAAATTTTGTGCTTGATTTTACTGTAGACCTCATAGATGTTCTTATTAGTTTGAAGGGTTTGAAAATATTATTTTCTTTTTCTTATCTGATTTAATTTTCTAAATTATTCTGCAGTATAGTTAAACATAATAATTTGGATTTTGTAGGGGAAGTCTTCTGTATATGTGTGGTGTGAACTAATGAAAATATTAAAAGAAATTCAATTAGGTTTATTTCAAGACCATTTGGTATGAAAAGCTAGGCTAACAGAGCAAGTATTGTCTGTGATAGATCCCTAGGAAACTTGTTGGAATTAGTAGATTGTAAATGATTTTCAGTTAACATATGGGTTGTTTCTATGCAAATAAAGGTTTCTCAAGGCTTAAGGGAATGTTTGAGGAGTTCATTTAATTACAATAGTTTGTAAGTATTACCTCTGAAATCTGTTTACCCCTGTATTTATACATATCTTTTGTTTTGCAGATAATCCTTCATTTCAACTAACCTATTCTAAATTAGTAGAATAAAAAGTAATGAAGTTGTTATCTCTAGACAGTAGAAATACGGATGGTTTAAATTTTCTTCTTCAGATACTATTTCGCTATTTTTATACATCTAATAATCTTTTCCCTAAACAAATAATCTTCATCTGTGTCACTCATAAAAATACCCAAGAGCTGCCTTTCCAAAATGTCATTTTTTTCTTCAAAATTGAATGGTGGTAAATCACTGCATTTTTTTTTAAATGGTGATATTTCTAGAGAATGAATGACCTATAGCATATCTACTTTAGAAACCCTAATATTTGAGTTAGATGAACTGATCTCTAAAATATTTTCCAATTCTAATTTGTAGCTGGAGCAATTGAGGCTCAACAATATTTTGGGGTGGGTGCTGTAGTTTAATGCTTTACTATGTTGTGATTTAGCATCTTTTCATATATTGGAATGATCTCCATATCCATTGCACACTCTATCTCTATTGCTTAATTTCAAGTTAGCTGATTGATCTGCTCTAGCGAATGAACAGATACATAGTTAAGCCATGGATTCATTAAGTGTCTAGATAGGATATGTTTTGCATAATATGTGCCTTTCAGTTCTCAGGCATTAATTAGTATGTGGTCAGCTTTCCCTCTGTAACCTAATCAAATTTCCTGGAATTATTTTGATAGCCTCATTTGAATTAGAGGGAATCACTCAGATCTTAACTTCTATGTGTATAAACACACGCAGCATTTTACATTTTGTTAATTCAGATGCCTTTTTATTGAAGTCCAGAAACCGAGGGGTTTCTTGGCCTTTGTGAAGTGATTGTTCATAGATTTTCTTTCTCTAGGCTACCTGTAGTTCTAGAAAACTAACTCTATAAAGTTCTATCAAATAACTCTAGAAAGTCTCTACAAAATAATTTTCTATTAACAATTTTTGTTCTATGCATTCACAATTGGAAGTATTTAACACAAATATTTTACTAGAGCTTTTTCTACCATGTTCATTGGTTAATATAAAATAGCACATTGATTAATATTAAATGTTTAAGTTTAGAAAGAGTTGGCTCAGTTTTGTTCTACCGAGGGGGACAAATGTCTTTATGCTGATGGGACTTTTTAATTGTCAACAATGTTGTCATTTATTTGGTTAGGGTTTGTCTGTATTTATTGGTGTTTCATTAATAAATATTTTAAGTAGGACAAAGTGAATCCAAAGGACTGGGAAACTGTGATTTATTTTTTGAATGTTCTAAGGCAAAAGTTTTCTTTTTATGTCAATGAACCAAGTCTAAACAGCTGATATTTACTATTTCTTTTTACACTATTTCTCCTTCTCTTTTATTCCCCATCATTGTTTAATTCACTGATTTTTATTACTGGAAAGGCTTTATAAAATTTCCCATGCAATCCTTTCAGTATAAGTAACAAAAAAAATATGTCTCAAAAGATTAAAAGATTATCTCATATTCGCTTTGTTTATGATTACTGTAAGGCTGGTGGCAGGTACCCCTCCCTTCCCTAATGAAAAAAGAAGAGGCCCCTCCTATTCCTCAATACCCGCCCCCAAACTGAAACAAAGAAATTCCTTACTCCTCGCGCGGACATCTCCTGGCTGAAGAAGCTCCCATCTCCCAACCCTAAAAACATATATAAACCCACTCAGACTTCTGGGTGGGGCGGCTTCTCGAGTTCCACTCGTGGGACTGTGAGGCTCGCCCGGGTCCCTCTCTCTCTCTCTCTCTCTAGGGACTCGTTACCCCCACCCGGGAGCACCCCAATAAAGCCTCTTTACTTATCCCTTTGGACTCTGCTCGTCTTTCTTTCTCTGGTGCCGGCTACTCCAAAAAACCTTACAATTACTAGCCTAAATCTTCTGCAGAAGATCGCTACAGGTCTTGAAAGGTAACTTAACGCTTTCCAAAATAGTTTCTTTTCTATCTGCCATGGTCTACATGCTTGTGTTATCCCCAAATTTGTATATGACAACCATAGCCCTTGACAGTATCTAAAATACCCAAGATGACGGTATCAGGAGGTGGGATTTGGGGGAGATTGAGTCATGAGTGGGAAACCCTCATGAATGGGATTAGTGCCCTAATAAAGGAGACCTCAGGGAGCTAGCTAGCCCATTCTGACAAGTGAGAGCTCAGCATGAAGATGTCATCTATGAAGTAGAAAATTGGCCTTCTAGAGACACTGAAGCTGCAATTACCTTGATCTTGGGCTTCCCAGCCTCCAGAACTGTGAGAAACTTATTTCTGTTGTTTATAAGCCACCCAGTCAGTGGTATTTTGCTATAGCTCCCCAGATGGACTAAGACACCATCCTTAGAAGGTGGTAGAGTGTCCATAGTCTAGAAGAAGCCTAGCATCCTTCTCATCCCTGTATCCTATAATGCTTTGGGATAAGGAGAGAGAAGAAGGGATCTGCTTAGAAGATGGATCAAAGTCTCTTAGGAGGTCCCTTTCATTTGGTTTTTGCTTCTGTCCTTTAGAACTAATATTTTTAAGTAATTGACAGGGCTCTTAGGTTCATTTTCCTAGTATCTTCTTCAGAGTATCCAGCCAACTTAAATGTGACAGAAAGAGCCCATCATCTACCAAGATTCATGCCCTCTTTACTGTGGTTTGGTATAAAGCCATTGGAAATGGCTTCCCAGTGGGGTGTTAAATGTATAGCCTCCATCACCACCACCTCCTTGCATTTCAGTAGGATGATATGACTAGTTTTTGCCAACTGAGTAGGAGCAGAAATGTTGTATCATTCTAGGGACAAGATAGTAAGAAAGAGATGTGCCTTTTCTAATCTCCTCTGCCTTCCATTTCTCTCTTTTTGACTGCAATGCAGAGAAATCTGTAGCCCTAGGAGTCACCAATATACACAGTAGAAGAAATCATTTTGAGGAAGAAAGCTGCTCATGAATCAGGAACATCCTTAATGAGCTGAACACAAATGATTAAATAAACTTTTGTCATGTTAAGCCACTCCAGTTTGGGTGTTTATTTGATACAGCCAGCAACATTATGCTGACTCAAATGGCTTTTTGGATTAATCATGTCTAATAAAAATAAAATGCTTATTCCATTTACTACCTAGATATGTTTCCTTTTGCCTATAAATGAAGAAATAGTCTTATTTTTGTTGAGAAAAGCAGGAAAGAATAAAATATTATGGGGAAAGATAAAGGCAGCATCTTTGAAGAATGTGTTGATATTTATATGGCATATTATTGTTTATCTCTCAAGCAATTTTCCCACCTCACATGAGATGCATCATCCTCTTTCACAGCACCTATTGTAGGACTGTGTGACTGATTTATAGACACATTGCCATTGAATCCATAAGCTTTTTCTCAAGCTATTTCCATGAATGTAATTTAATGCCCTTTAAGCTTTATTTGGAATTCACTGTCATGTTAGTACAGGCATTTTGCAATGTGCTTTCATAAAAATAGTAAGATTTACGTACGGGCAGATTCCTAAAGAACACATCTCTCATGTTAGGATGTGAGGTATGTGAGATAAGTCTCAGTAAGACTGTATATGAAAATTCAGCATAATATGGATGCAATTCTTTTACATTGGTTGGATTGTTCTTAGGCAGTTACAGGGTAACTGTTGGTTATAAACATAGATATAATAATACCACTAATAGTGGCAATAATAATAGCCAGAATTTGTTTGTGTTTTGAGGCTTTACTATGTGCCAGATAATGTTCAAGTTTTATAACTCATTTAATCTTCATAGAAAATTAATGAAGCTACATATTAACATTATCCTTATTTACTTATCCTTATTAACATTATCCGTATCCTTATTTACAGATGAGTGTAAGAGGGACAGAGAAGTTAAGCAACATGTGTAAGTTTCCATAGGTAGTGAGCTGGTATTCAAACCTGGAGTTGATTATCCTTAGCCATTATATCTCTCAATTAAGACCTGGAAACTGTGATAGGAAAGATTAAAAACTTTATACTTTGGCCTTCCTTTATTGAAAAACTAGGCATACACATCAAATAAATGTCTCAACAAAGAAAATGATAAAAGAGAAATTTAATGAGAAGTAGCAACATTTGATCTGGGTACTAGATGAGACAAGTAAGGACTGACAGAAGGGGAGGAACAGAAGCTAGCATAATGAGCACTTTGCATACAATCTCATGTGATACCCCTCCAAAGACCACCCAACAAAATCATTTTCATCATCAAGTTTTGAAGGAAGGAAGCTAAAGCTCAAAGAGATTAGGTAACTTTCTTGTCAAACTAAGAGTAAATATAAGAGCTGGGATTTGAACCAGGCCTTTTAAAATGCAGAATAGCACATTTTTCTCCCTTTTTACCTAATCAAGATGCTAAAAGAACCCTCTGGGGAGAGAATGGAATGGGAACACTTACAGAAATTAATATGGTGAGCATCAAGGGTCTTGGATTGTTCAGAGGACAAGAATCTCAGAAGATGAAGGAAGAGAGAGAGGCATGGGAATCAGGAGATTGGGAGTGAATGGAAGGGATAAAGCATTATACTGAAGTTTGTATCTGTGCAAAGAACATGAAGGAGACCCTGCACCAGCTTAGACAGAGGGTCGGGCTGAGGACTGAACTTGGGAGCACTCATCTGCAAATGAAGGAAGAAACGGAGAGCCAAGACCAAAGGGGGAGCTTCATTCTAAAAAGAGAGATTCAGACCATTAAATTGGAACTAATTGATCAACACTTATGTGCACATATGGAAATAACATTCATCAGAAATCAAGCAGGTGAAAGAGGGAAGGAGGGGATGCGTAAATTCACACCTAACCTGTATGGTGCACACAATCTGGGGGATGGGCACACTTATAACTTCCACTTTGGTACAAAAGCAATTTACATAACCAAAGGTTTGTACCCATGTAATAGTCTGAAATTTAAAAAAAAGTAAAAGAAAACGAAACTAATTGTACCAAATCTATAAAAGAAAAGCCAGTACTCCTTGCTATGAATAGAAGGAAACCATAAACATAAATACATTATAAACAAAATAATGTTATTGAATTCTAGGTAGATGCTGTTGCCTACAGAAAGTGCTAACTCTGAGGTCTTCTCTTTCTGTTAAAAAGGAAAATTAATAAGGCCACAGAGATGTTAAAGATCTTTTAGTAACAAACTGAGCCTGTCTCCTTTACTTAAGAAGGGTTAAAAAATTCAAATGTAAATAAAAAAATAAGAGAGAATCAGAATAAATTAACTAAGAAATATAGCACCTACTATATGTACAATATTAAGCTAGGACTTAACAATAAATATAAATAAATATAAGATGTGGTCTCTACAATTCAGTACCTTTAATTATGCCAGTCACCCCTGGGTGTGTGCCACTTTGATGAAATGTGACCCAGAAAATGGATCAGCCCAAGACATAATTTGATAAGGATATTGAGCAATGGAGAATTCCAAGTAAAAAATTGACTTTTGGCATAATTGTCTAATCCTCTCTTCCCACATCTCAATTCCATTACATTGCTAATCTATGCAAAAGCTGAGACAACCCATATCAATATTAGAGGGTTGTCATCAACCAACTAAAAAATTTGGGTGATTTTGGCCAAATATAGTACATAGGAGATTAACTTTCACAAAGTATTTATCTTAACTATGCCTCTTCATAGTGGAATAGCTCTATAAGAGGAATAGCTTATCCTTGGCTATGCTCCTAGAAGAACTACACTAAAACTCCTAATTGAAATAAATAATTATGTTCCAAAGGACCATCTTATTTCCACAGTGTTTGGGGGAGCTGCAGTGGAAACCGGAAAAACATTGAGAATGAAAGCACTTAGCAGCCTTTATTTCTTGTTTCTCCTTCCCTAAGTAGCATAAATCAAAGCTTAGTGCAGCTGACTGATATTTTGTTCTAAACATAAAGATACTCCTTGATGCATGGGTATGGATCTTGTGACCCCGCTCTCTCCAGCCAAAACTAATTTGTCTGGAGGATAACACATTACCAGTCCAAGGACAATCAAGGCACAGTTAAGGCTTGTATACAAGGCTCCACTGAATCAGAGATAATCTTTATTTTATCAGATTCATTCATTTTCATTCTGTCTAGAATTTGAACTCAGAGGTTGCTGTTCCCTGGTGGTGACAGCTGGGTTGGTTGGCCTGTTGGACCATGAGCCTGAAGAGTCAGCAGATGACCCTGGGACTTAAGAGAGAGGCAGAATAGAGATGCTGAGATATCCACCAGCTGCACCTCAGACGCAGTAGATTTCTCAGTTCCTGACAGATCATAATTTCTTTGCACAAAGCTCTTGCCCATGAATTTGATTAAAACAAGTCAATGTACCTTAAAATAATCCCTTTTTATATGACATAATTTGCATAGGTTTATGATCCTTGCAACCATAAGTGTCTTGGCTAAAACACATACCAACCAAAAAAAAATGAAAGAAAAGAAACAAAAGAAACTAATTGGCATGTAGGTGAAATTCCTTCTTGGGACAGACCCCAGATTTCTCCCTATTCCAGTTGAGTGCTGTGTTACCTGCAAAGTAACACAAGAACAAATATTAACTTACCCTTTTCTCCCCTTCTGGGTCTACAGATTTTTAATAAGAACCTATGGAATGTCCAACAGAAGCTGCCCATAGTTAAGGCAACACAAGCTACTATAACAGACAAATCTGGAAATCTTCGCAGCTTAACACATGGAAATGTATTTCTAATTCATGTGGAGTAAAAATGAGTGGGTTTTGATCCACACAGTCATTCAGGGATCTAAGCAGACAGCGGATCTGCTCTTTTGAATCCAAGACTCCCAGAAATACTCTGGTTGTTGGCAGGCAGAGCAGCCAAGAGTCAAGGGGAAGAGAGAAGTAGGAGACTAGAGAGAAGTCTCCATGTGTCAAATCTGGAAAGATTGTAAATAACTTACATCTAAAGTCCATTGGCCAGAATTTAGTTGTAAGGCCATACCTGACTGCAAGGAAAGTTGGGTAATATAGTCTAGCTATATGCCTAGGAGGAAAGGAAAAGAGGTTGGAGAACAACTAGACAGTTTGTACTATAATATCTCAATTTCTGGTACTGGATTAGCTTAAAATATCCCCTCTGTTAAACTAAAATATAATACTGAAAATATAAATATATTACACATATATTATCTTTTAATTAAAAAATAAGAACAATTTACTCCAAATCTCAGCCAACTATTCAGAACAACTGCCATCCTATAATGTAGTTTTTACAAGAAATGGGAGAGCATTTGAGATAATTCATGGTGTATGAAGATATTGTATCTTTACTGAATGTATGATACTGAAACAAGACATCTTTATGACAAACCATCTGAGAGTAGAAGATTGCATGGAAATGAAAAATAGATTCAGATGTGTTTTTAAAATACTTGGAGGTAATTACTGATATGTACACCTTTCTAAATCACCAGTGGAGTAACTGAGCAAAGGAAAAATGATAGCTATATAGGGCTACAGTCTATTCTGGTATAATGCATACTTTTGCGATGCGAATAAACTCATATGTTACTTATAAACACAGTAATTATGTCAGAATGTGGAAGTCACATTGATTTATACACGTTTTTTCTCAGCCCATTAAGGGTTTGTGCCATCAAGTAATAGTTAAACAGAAAGTACACTGTACATGTGATTGTAGCAAACTCTATTATTCTACTGCCTGCAATACCCATGTACTTCACAATCTTCTGCAAGAATCAGTTCTGATCATAAACATTATCTTGAATGTGTTGTGTGCAACATTGCTTACTATGGTTGTTTTATATTGGAAATGTAATGTGTCTTTTTTTATGTGTGTTTGTTAAACTGAGATAATATTATATTAGCATTATTTTTGCTAATGAGATACAGACTTGTACAGGCTTTGAATGCTCTTGTTTTCAATCCTATTTTTTCTCCTAAACTCTATTATTTTTATTGATGTTACAGAACATGAAGTTCTCAGCACTGCATATATTTCATTATAGACGATATACTTCTCTTTTCAGTTGCAAGTGTCAAAACCCAACCTAAACTACCTCAAAGAAAATGGAAATATATGATATCATATAACTGGAATGCCTAGGGGCTTTGTTGGCTCCAGGCATAGCTGTAGTCATGACTAAGACAGTTCTAGGTAACTATCTCTTTTTCTTCCTCTCTTAGCTCTTCTTTTCTCTCTGGACTTTAGTTTGAGTTGCACACTTTCTCTGTAAGGTAGAAGAGTGGGCATTACCAAACTGAGACCTGTTCTTATGGTGTCATGATATCTATCAGTCTGGAATGCCTCACAGGAAAGAAATGACGTAGTCAGAAAGGATTATTAAAGAGACTTTATATTGAAACTATTTGCAAGTGTGAAGCAGGTTAAATTTGGTTAAAGGGTATAAACATACAGTTAGAAGAAATCAGTTCTAGTGTTCAATAAATACCACAGTAGGGTTAACAATAATTTCTATTTCCACAAAGAAGATTTAAAATGTTCCCAACACAAAGAAATTATAAATCTTCAAGGTGAGATATTCTAAAAACCCTGGTTTGGCATGACACATTGCACCCTTGTATCAAAATGTCCATGGAGATGGGCCCCCGCTGGGGCTGCCAGCCGGGCCACGCGCACTGCTCCGAGCCCTGTGAACCCACCGTCGCCACCGAGCAGGGGCAGCTTCGCAACCGAGGTCTGGCTGAAGTCGTTGCAGGCTCTCAGGGTGATATGCAGGACGACACGGGCCTGGGCGACACGGCACCCGCAGAATGCTGCAGAGGAGCCTAACTGCGCATGTGGTGTAAAACCTGACCCCTCCGTGGGGCTCCGCTGTGTCGCTCTCCCTCCTGCCACCCCAAGATCAGAAAAGCTAATATTGCCATCGATGGGAGGCGCTTCCTATGGGAAAAGGAGAGCTGTTCAAGAAAACAGAACAACTTTATCTCCGGTTCTTGAAAAAAAACTCAGGCGATGGAAGACAAAATAAAACAAACAAATAGACCACGCCCCCCCATCCCTGAGCTACCCAGAGCCGCGCAACACGGACCCATCATACACTTTCCAGAATTTGAAATTTCAAACAAAAGCCATTTACCATCTCAACAACTAGAGTAAGTAGGGACCGTGAATAACTCCTCTTTGCCCTGATGAAAACAAGACAACTGCACGTTAAATAATTGGCATTTCATACATTGTCGTTACCATGAAAAAAGAAATGAGCAGCAGCGCGTCTGATACCATCAGCTGGTCAAATGCATTAAGGTCAAATCTAAGTGTAAAGAAAACCTCGATTCTTTGCAATATTTACGCAGATGTTAACTAAACAGAAAACAGCGGCAGCTTCACAACAAGAACGGTGGCAGTGCACGCAGTCACGTCTCACGTGTTCTGTGAAGAGCCAGGGTGCGTTAGGATGTGAGTTTGGAAATCGTGTCCAGTGAGTGCGTGGAAAGCCACCGGGAGTCACCCAATGCTCTTCACTGTGATCCGAGTGATTCGGGCGCCGGCTCTCCTGCGGGCTCCACGGGGGTGCATGCTTGTCCGCCAAGCCGAGAGACCCTGTCTGTATCACCGAACACATGCACGCACCTTTATTTTTGAAATTAAAATGTTTATAGTTTAAAAAAAATTCACATGTACCCCACAAATGTATACAAATACTATGTTTCAATAAAAATATTATACATAAATAAATAGACAGCTATGAGACAGGGTGAGGAACTCTGGGCTGGTAGAATGCTTGTGTTCCTAGGCTGAAGGAGTGCGTGGAAGGAGAGATTACCAGCGCTAGTAAGTACTGCAGCTGGGGGAAAGGACCCCCCAACTAGAGCTGTGGCCTTCTGCAGAAAGACACAGCCACTGTCCACCTGCAGCCGGAAAGGGAGACAATTGGGAGAATAAACACCCCCACCCTTGTTTTCTTCTTTTTCCTTAATATTCTAGTGCCTCCCATGGGCCAAACCTAACCGAATGTGGGAGAATCCAGTTGATGCAGTCCATAGCAGTGACAGAGCAAGGCGAGAAGTGGGGATGGAGGGGAAATGGGGAGTATCCAACTTGCTCACTTTATCCGCTGGAGTGAAAAGTGGCCTCCTGTATTTTAGAGAAAGTAGTCATTGGCCCTACTTGGATCATAAGTTTACCGTGGTGGCCAGGGAAATTTCATGTTCTGTTCATATAATTCTTTCAGTGTGGATGTCTGGATGGTGTGATTAACAAGGTGGGCAAGCATTCATGGGTTGGGCAAGAGTTTTCCAACAAAATGCTTTCATAGATCCAGGTGTGTGACAATGTATGAGAGCAACATGGTGTACTCTGTGTCTGGTTGCGAGACATAAATTTTCTCCCACTGGTGACCTAGCTCAGGAGATTCCAAGTACTTTGCATTCACACCACTGAAGTGATTGGCTTTCCACAGAGAAGGAAGAGGAATAAATACTAAGGGGGAAACAGTATGTGTTTACCACAGTGGTCTCCTTTGAGAAGATGAGCTAAGTCTCCTTCTAGGAAATGGATGGAGGATGGAGGAAGAGAATGCATCCTTGTTCCTCAAAAAGTATTTATATCCTCAAAGTCTAACCCCAAATCCAGAGAAGAATAGCTGGTCACTAAATATTTCATAACATGGTTAATTATCAGAATAATGGTTTCCAAGCTTTATTTTGTGCAGAATTCCCCAGGTAGCTGAGGAAAATGAAAAATAACCTGCTTTAGACAGTGCAGTATCAAAATCCATACTCTGTATGCTTCACACTTTTCTCCTTATAAAATGATTTGCATTAATTCCAAATGAATGCTGAAAATGGAAATTGTTTGTTGCTAATTTTTTTTTTTTTTTTGAGATAGGGTCTCGCTCTCTTTCCCAGGCTAGAGTGCCTTGGCATCATCATAGCTCACTGCAACTTCAAACGGCTGGGCTCAAGTGATCCTCCTGCCTCAGCCTCCTGAGTAGTTGGGACTACAGGCACATGCCACCATGCCTGGCTAATCGTTTTTATTTGTTGTAGAGATAGGGGTCTTGCTCTTTTTGCTCAAGCTGGTCTTGAACTCCTGGCCTCAAGTGCTCCTCCCACCTCCACCTCCCAAAGTACTAGGATTACAGTCATGAGCCACTACCACTAGCCCTAATAAATTTACTTTTATATAATAGCTCTTGCTTCAGAAAAATCTAGGAGTAAATTGCAAATACTATTCCAACATGAGTACATCACAAACTGTTGTTCACATAGGATCTGTTCTTTTGGTTTGATGAAAACAGCCATATGACAATTTTTTTTTTTTTTAAAAAGTCACTAGGCAAATATAATAGATGTCAAACTGATTCCTCTCCCTGTCCCTTCTCCTTTTCCACAAGAATTGCACCATGAGAGAGTTTGGAATGTCTTAGTACAAGATAGTTGCTCATAGTTTTTGTTTGGCCTTATGAGAACACAAGTTGAAATAATTGAGGGGTGGAAAAACTTAGAATTGTAGACAGAGCTAATGCAGATTTTGCATATCAAATAGAAGCTAGAAGCTTACTGATTAAAAAATGTATTTCTAAGAGTTGTACTGTAACAGCTGCCTCATGAGTGGTCAACTGGTCCAACTTCACTAAAAAGAGTCCTTTTTAGTTTAATTTGCTTTTAAAAATTATTACCTAAGACTTTTCTTTTTGAGAGTGCTGAGGGTTTTTCAGTTTAGATCCTCTGGTGAGGCAGAATCTTTATTCTCCATAAAAGAAATGAGCACAGTGTGTTCCTTTGAAAAGCTCAGCCTCCCATTCTGAGGTGAACAAAACTCGTTTAGTAGGTCCCACTTGAGTCAAACTTATCAGGGGGTGGTGGCTTTCTTCCGTTTGATTCTTATCTAACCCAATTTATCTGGGTTTAGGTAATATTTGTTTTTGAGTTGCTTTCCACTTTCAAGTAGAGTATTTCAGCCTCAGAAAGGGCCTCAAAAGAGTTGATGGGAATGAAATAGGTGATATTTTTTTTTGTCATTGTTAGAGTAACTCTTGACTCTTCTCAAAGGAACATCCAAGCCTGAGGGATTTAACTAGTTTCATTGAGGCGAAACTTTCAGGTTCTGTCCCTGTTATTCAGGAAGAAAACTATGCTACCCATTCCAGAGGTGAGGAAACGCTCTCTCCTCCGCTTTCTCCCCATTCTTATCCAGCTTCCTTTTTGTGTTTTCTCTTCAACTATTGGAATGCTCTAATAATAACTTACTATCTTTGCATTCGAGTGAGCTATGTCTAAGAAACAGACAGTTACTGTTCGCTGCACTGAGGACAAAAAGATATGACCCAAAAGGAACCATAAAACAAGAAAGATTCTTTTAGTGAGGCTAAGTCCTTTGCAGTAAGTATTTAAAATATTTATTGCTTCAAAGTCACACAAAATTTATTCTCTTGACAATGATTATATTAAATGTTATTTTTGGTATCAATCAATGTATACAAAGATATCTCCATGATAAGCTGATTGGTGAAGTTCGTGTTAAAATCCAATGGGAATAGACTTTGTTTGGTCCCATGAAACCTATCTGCATTACTACTGATTTAAATAATATTTAATATTTACTCAGTTTTTTATGCTCTCAAAGAACTGTCTACCAAAAAAAAGAAATGCTTGAGTGAAATGTTAAATTCAGTTCCACCATTACCATGACAACTGCAAGGAAGTGAGGAAATCTGTCTTGCCTTTTCATGGATGGATTCACACCATATCTTAGCAGTGCTCCCCCGGTAGCCCTGGATCACTCAGTGACCGTAATATGCTCAGTTCCTAGTGAGAGGTTTTTGTATGCAGTAAGATGCAGCATCTCCTGTAGGTGGGTACGGTGTAGGTGTATAATCCCTTCCTCTCACTCTCCGTTAGCTGTCCCAAACTCTCCCAGTCCAGCTGAAGAGGACATCAGTCA
Source organism: Varecia variegata (assembly GCA_028533085.1). Lineage (NCBI taxonomy): Eukaryota > Metazoa > Chordata > Mammalia > Primates > Lemuridae > Varecia > Varecia variegata. The sequence continues at coordinate 138,844,667 of CM052436.1, read as the reverse complement.
TGCATGGGATTCTGTGAGTCTCTGAGCCTTAAATATATTGGTAAGGTATTGTCTGTTTAAATAGTTTGGTACATTACTGTTGGTATACTCACTTGTTCCCTGGATATGTCATATCTAGAGTTCTCACTTGAACTTACTAAAGTTATGTAATGTCCCCCAACGTTGTAGAATGTTACAGAACAGAGTAATGTTGTGCCTACGAAAGGATATTGGTAGAAAGGGTTTTGATGCTTTCCCTTAGAATTTTCCAATGTGTTTCTTTGAGGGGCTGCTGTTCTGAATTCTACCATCCAGGCTAAAGTCCGACTAAATTCAAATCATGATGTGAGCACTGCCTCAGTGTTCATTCCATGCCATCGCTTCTGCGGATGATATGTAAGAAGGATTTATGGGCTCAAAGGTGGAAATTGATGGGCCCTATATTAAGTAACCGCTAAAGTAGTTAACCGAGTGAGAATGAAATAGGTTTTCATATGATGCCAAGGGCTGAAGAAAATGTTTTCATTTTGTATATCTCCTTCTTTTCCTATAACAAATGATCAAGCAGTACTACTTGAATTTTTGAAATAATTATACAAAATGCATGACCAACGTAATAAAGACCCTTTCAGGTTGATATGGTGATAAGATAGTTAAATGCATCCAGATACAAGGAAAGCACTTTGAATACTTTACCTCTTACACCTCAAAGTAATTCTCATGCCACACCTGTTGCCTTGTGAAAATGGCTGCTGCTTAGCTAATGGCAGTACAGTTGGAAAGTCGTGGTTCACATACTCCATGAAATCTCTGGAGCTGGAAAAACCTCATAGTGTCTGATTATCCCCTTGTTTCAAGGCAGCACTGTACCTTAGTATTACAGTCTTCTTTGTATTTGAAGGAAAGAATGATTATAATATTTTCCTAATAGTTGATTGCCGTGTCCTATTTCAAGAATTCTTTGATTCCCAAATGATTGTGGGAGCTCAGGGTTCATTGGAGAAAAAGAAACAAGACTATATCCATCTAACAGAGGAACGCTTGTTGCTGTGGATGAGTTGTGTCAAACTAACATATCAGTGGATTGTAGACAGTTTACACTAAAATTTCAAGGTTTGACTGATATTGGAACTTTAATAGGTATTTACTGAGCTCCAACTATGTTTAGAATATATTAGATACTCCTAACTAAGATGAAGAAGATGCAGTCACAGTTTCCTTGTCCTCATGTGCAAAGACTTGGAGAAATAGGTGATGTGTCCTGCCTTGGAGTAGAGCTACCTGAGTGCAGTGAGAGAGTCGGAAAGGAGATGTCATAGAGATTGAAGGTTTCATACATACTCCCTTACTGTCGGATTTCCTTTAAAATGCAAAGATACAATTATCCGGGCATGGTGGCACATGCCTGTAGTCCCAGCTACTCGGGAGGCTGAGGCAGTAGGATCGCTTAAGCCCAGGAGTTTGAGGTTGCTGTGAGCTAGGCTGACGCCATGGCACTCACTCTAGCCCGGGCAACAGAGTGAGACTCTGTCTCAAAAAAAAAAAAAAAAAATGCAAAGATACAAATGAGAATACCAACTGTGGAGGATAAAAGAAAAGGATCACTGGATAGGGTTGACATACAAAACCGCGGTGCAGGACTTTTAGACAACCCATACAGTAAGAGGATGAGGAAAGAGAAGAGGACAGGACAAAGATGTTTTGTTTTTCTATTTACTAATAAGAGTAGTCACAACAAGTATCTAAGTGTTCACGGTGTCCTAAAATGTGTTTTAAGCATTTTGTACTCACTGTCTGATTCATCCTCAAAATAACACTGTGGAGTTGGTTCTATCCTTATTCCAATTTTTTAGCCAAGGATAATGAGGCTTAGATGTTGAAGTCCTTGCCCCAAGTCCCAATGGTGGTGAATGGTAGGAGTTCAGATCCAGCAAGTCCTTTAAGCATTGACATAGAGTGAAGTTTACTTAGTCTGAACCATAGTACTCGGCAAGCTCACCCATAGGAGCCAAGCGCGGAAACGTTCTCTGTGAAGCGTGGTGTGTGAAACACCGCTCTCAGAGGAGCGGTGTGATAAACATGGGCACTCCTCAAGCTGTGGGCCATCAGTTTCTGCCAGTCTGTGAATTCTTTGTGTTACTCTTCTGTGGCAATATCAATACAAAATTTAAGAATCAGCACCATAAAAATTTCAGAGCCATTTAATAATAATTTTATATCTGCTGACTCTAATAACAACAAAAACAGGGATTACAGTTTGTATGTATTACATCTAATATTTTTAGGATTGTATTTTGATTATGTTATATACTGATCAATGACAGGTTGGAAAATTTAAAATAAAAACAAAAGTCTGGTGTTTTCCAGCAGATAGTGTGAGGAATACCAATGGAGAGTAAAGACCATCCTGGTTTTATTAGTTTCCATTATCTTTGCAATGGATTTAATATCTGCCTAGTAGGATGGTTGCCAAGTTGAAAAGCAGGAGCGTATTGCCTTGCATCTCCCACTGCGTTTAGCACATGGTAGATTTTTCAATCAAAGCTAGGTGAACTTGTTTCCATAAGAATAAAAACCAAGAGTTGCTTAATGGCATTTTCATTGCATCTCACTCCAGTGAACATTTTAGTCTGAGGAACAATATTGAAGTCACACCTTGTTTTCTATCAGGGCCTCCTTCAACCGGTCTGTTTTTATAATTTGATACTAGAAAAACGAGGCAAATTAGGTGAAAAAGGCCCAGCTCAGGGGATGTGTGCAAAAAAAGAATTTGGTGAGATTGTCGTAGAATCTATATGAACTCAGATCAATCTTCTGCAGTAATTTACAGTGAATCTTGATGCTTTAGAATAATGGTTCCTGCACTCAGAGGGGTACAACTGTCAAAGGAAATGCCTGGTGCCCAGTACTCAAGATTTCTCTGCCAAAGACAGCCACTGGAGGATTTTGAGCAACTCAGAAGCAGCACTAGCTGCTGCCTTCAGAGATTTCGACTTGATGTGCTGTTTTGCCAGGTTCTTCTTTGAGGCATTTCTTCCTTCTCTATAACTTCTGTCCCTCCCGGGCCTCCTCACCACCTTCCTTCAGCTCCACATGGACAGGTTCCTCTTGATCTCTTTTCACTGTACAAAACTTCCTGCATCTAAGACCTGGATTTCTACATATTTTTTATATGATATTCTAGAAGGATTCTTTCATAGAATGGTCTGGTTCGAATGCCAGTCTATTTCAGTAATCCTTTGTGCCACAAACCTAGAAGACAGAATTTTCCCTTCCTTGTTTCCAGATGACTTTATATTTTCTTGCTCTATCCCTCTATCCCAAATTCTGAAACCTTAATGAAAATTGTCTTATCTAGGTTTTTAAGGGAAAAAAAGAAAGCTAAAATTATTTTACTAAGTGAATGAGTATTTTGGAAAGATTTACTGTGTACCTGGCTGTGTGCAAGGCGTTCTTTTGGGCACGGGAGAATACAAACATGGGATATTTGCTCATTCAGTTTTTATTGGGATGGTCACTGTAACACACATTAGGAACAATCCTAAAGCACATACAAATATACAATTTAAACAGACTAACATAAAAATAAAAATAGAAGTTCCATTGTTTTCTCCTTACACCCCAACGGACCATCGTGAACACTTCTTAGGCAAATGTACTCCACTCTGAAGACTGCTGCTCAAAGGTGAGATCATAAAGATATTAGGTAAATATATCATCAATAGAAAATTGTGTGTCATAAAATGTGCCCATGAAATGGTGTGGAGTGACGAATGGGAACTATTACGTTAAACTGGTGGATTCTAAGCATTTGTTTTACAGCATTCTCCACAGAGGTTGGCAAAAAAAGGTATGAAGCTGTAATATCATGTTTCAGAAAATTACCTTTTAAAGACTTAAACCAAAAAAGTATTCATGGTTAATCAGAAATGTAAGTAAACATCAGTGCTGCATTCTTTTAATATTTGTTATGCAATAGGTAATAGTAGTAATAAACTGAATTCTGTTCTTCATATTCATTTAAAATTCTGTTTTTTGCTAAAGCAATGGACCAGATCCCTAGGTTTTTGGAATCAACCATAATTAGGGGTGCACATCCTGTAAAGAATTTTGCAATGTAAGGTCACTGCCAAGCAAGAGAGAAGGAACGCGCTCTAACAGACACACGTCACCTTCTGTGTCTGTTTTGTCAGCTGTTAAATGAGAATAATGCTTGTTCTTCTACAGATACTGTGAGGACAAATGAGAAAGGTCACTATGCTCTTTGAAAGAATGATACTATATAAATCCAAGCCAGCATTAAAATTGAAATATCTTATTTCAACCTTTTAAGAGGTAGCAATGACTATTAGAAGCAAAAATGGAGAACTGTACAAGTGACTGGTGAATTTGAAACAGTTCACATTGTTTTTTTCTTTAAAAAAATAATCCAAGTCGATTCTGTAGTATTTTCTGATCAGGGATGGATAATTAAACACCACACCTAGACAGCATTTAGTCAGTAGTTGAGTGCAAGTACCAAGGAAAGCAGTGTGAGTGGGCAGGAGAAGAACTTAACTGGTATAAAGATCCAGATGAGGATGAGTTCACCAGTGATTGTAGGACATTGAGGAGGGTTGACAGAACACAAGTTTGGAGATATATGTTGAATAGAGGCTCTGGAAAGTAATTCCCAGGAAAGTAATTCCATTATCGTTTTTAATAACTCCACACGCGTCAGTGTGTTGTGAGAATCCCAGGTGGTCATGCCCATGTGAGGACCTTGTGTAATTCCTGATATGGAGCAAGTACCTCCAAAATGTTTATTCATTGTTTTTCTAGTTGGAAAGTCTGATGCCAGAGTTCATTTAATGAATGGCACTTAGGCAGAGTGAAGAGTTAATGGATTTCCTTAATACAGTCACCCTAGTTCTTTCTGCTCATCATAGCCAAGCTTCTAAAAAGAATTGCCAGCAACATCCCTAAGCTGTTCCTTTATCATCTGTCTTCTACGGTCTCTATTTCCTTCCCTTTCTACTCACTGTACAAATCTCTCCCAACTGTTTTTTTTTTTTTTTTTTTCCCCTCACAAAACGTCTCCAAAAAATGTGGTCACCAACCACTTTAGGGTTTTTAGGGTAAATGGACATTTTTCGAAATCCCAAACTTATTACTCAGCACTTCTGACACAAGTATTTTTTTCTGTGTGAAACACTGTTCCTGCCTCCTTGCTGTGTACACTTTGCTTTGGAGATGCCATTCATAGTCATCAAGTTATTGACCAACTCCTACAACAAATCTGGAATGTGGACTTCCCAGTTAGATTTTCATTCTGAGCGTCAGACTGATACGCAAGATGACTTACTTGACATCTTTTCTTAGATATTTCATAGACAACTGATAAGTAACAAGTTCAGTATAAATGCTGAATCTAGCACAATGTCCTTTGTTATGTACTGTATTCTTCTGGGACTATTATATTCCGTCTTAGCTTCACCTCATCTTGTAATGAGAGACAGACAGACACACACACACACACACACACACACACAGCAATTGTGTTGATTTTCTTCTTTACTGAACTGTAAATGGAGACTTTTTAAAAAAATTATCTTTGTGGACTGGGCATGGTGGCTCACGCCTATAATCCTAGTACTCTGGGAGGCCGAGGAGGGTGGATTGCTCGAGGTCAGGAGTTCGAGACCAGCCTGAGCAAAAGTGAGACCTCGTCTCTACTAAAAATAGAAAGAAATTATCTGGCCAACTAAAAATACATATAGAAAAAAAAAATTAGCCAGGCATGGTGGCACATGCCTGTAGTCCCAGCTACTCGGGAGGCTGAGGCAGTAGGATCCCTTAAACCCAGGAGTTTGAGGTTGCTGTGAGCTGCAACAAACTTCATTGTTATCTTAAGAAATTGACACATAGACCCTAACCCTCAGCAACTGCCACTCTGATGAGTTAGGAGCCATTAACATCAAGGCAAAACCCTCCACCAGCAAAAAGATTACAACTTGCTGAAGGCTCAGATGATCCTTAACATGTTTTAGCAATAAAATATTTTTAATTAATATATACATTTTTTTTGAAATGACATTGCACTCTTAATAGACTACAGTATAGTGTAAACATAATTTTTATATGCACTGGGAAACCAGAAAATGATGTGACTCACTTTATTGTTGTACTCTGGAATGAAAACTGTAATATCTCTGAGGTGTGTCTATAATGCCATATAGTTAAGTTTCTAGCACAGTTCTTGATACAAAAATACAGAAGGTGCTCTTATATTATTTTGTCACTCTGTCTCTAGGCCTACATTCATTTATTGTTTTGCTGACTGATCCAATAATGTACAAGCAGCTACTGTGTGTGCGACCCTGTTCCAGGTGCTGAGAATCTAGTGGTGAACAAACTGGGCCATGTCTCTGCTCTCGTGATTACTTACCTCTTCACAGGGGGAGACAGATGAGAAATGAGCAAATATATCTGGTAAATTTTAAATATATTCTCTGTGAGTTCTAAGAAAAAAATTAAAGGCCTTTCTGATAAGGTGTCACTTGAGCATGCTGAGGAAACGCACCATTCCAAAATGAGGAGGGCGAGTATTGCAGGTAGAAGCACCAGCAAACTGAGAGGCATTGAGTGCGAATGTGTTCAGAGGTCCTTGGAGCATCTTGAAACATCCTCCGATATAGCTGGAGAAAAATTAGTAATTTATAGAGGTAGAAGGTGAGCTTGACGCTGTAATGTGTTCTAGGTCATTGTGGAGACTTTAGTTTCTTTTTGGGGCAAGATGAAAACCATGGGGGAGGGAGGTCTGAGCAGAGGAGTAATATAATTTGATTTAGATTGAAAGGAAATCATTTGGGCTACTCTCTGGAGAACAAACTCCAGGGGAGCAAGGGCTGAAAAGGAGAAGCCGGAGAGAGGTCTACGAAATAGTCTGGGCGAGAGGTGTAAGATAGGATGGTGGTTCTCGAGCGTGCTTCCTGAAGCAGCAACAGCTACATCACCTGGGCTCCACCCCAGACTTTCTGAATCAGAGACTGTGGCGATAGATAGAGCCCAGGAAGCTCTGTTATAACAAGCCTTCCAGGAAATTCGAATGCTCACCAAAGTTTGAGAACCACTGCTCTAGGACATTAACAGCGTTGAAGGGAATAAGAAGTAGTTATAGTATTGATATATGTTGAAGGTAGAGCTCATTGGGTTGACTGATGGCTAAATGTGAGGGATGTATGAGAACCAAGGTTTTTGAACCAAGGAACCAGTGGAATCCAGCCAGTTGCTATGTGCTGAGAGAAGATCCTGGGAGGAGCAGTTAAAATGGGAATCCGTTTAGTTCTAGGTATATGCATTTTGATGTGTCTATTTAGGCATTCCAGTAGAGCTGTTGAGTAGGCGGTTTGATATTCAAGTCTGAAGTTGATCTTTAAATAATCTGTTTAAGTTGTGCATGCAGACTCATATATTGCTATTCTGAATTTCTTTATTCAGGAAATGAAATTAGGAGAGGACCTGTAGAGATTAAAGCATTATTTAGGGCAGCATTTTTTAAATTAGTTCAAGAAGAAAAGTGAATTGTTAAATTTTTCCCAAGACTAATTCCTTCAACTTGTCATATGCTGTGGATCACCTAATAGAATCTCTTAAATGACTAAGTGTATTTTAATGAGCCCAGAAATTAAAATCATTCTATTATTACCTTGAAAGACAAAGGTGTCATGAGTGTTTCACATCCTCAGGTGGTACTCTATATCTGATTTAATAGCTTGCCAAGGGGCTGGATTGCTTTAGAAGTCCAGAGAGTGGCATTTTTATGGCGATAGTACCAAGGATCCTAATAGTCTGTGAAATCTGTTTCACATTAGATCTTTTCATAATGGCTTACCCTAATTTGCACCAATTAATGTAATTTGGAACATCCCAGGCTCAAACTTATATTGGCTGCTTATATATAACATCTTCTTTTATAAAATTCAAGTACCTTAATTATATATCATGTTATCTATTTCCCCTTTGTTTTGAAATATAATACATCTTTCTACTTAAGGAATCTAAATGTTCTTTATTCTTCAGCTAACAATATGCCTGAATCTATAATGAGATAAGTAGTTTTATTTCACCTTGTTATAGGACTGAAAATCTAAGGAATGACATAATTCTCTACCTAACTGTAAACAAGAATAGTGGTGTGGCTTTGTCCTGAATTATGGTTTTGGTATGTTTTGATGATCCAGAGCTTCAATAGTGGCAAACTCAGTAGGAAGAGTTGGAAACCAGAATAATTTTAGAGCTAATTACTTGGAGTATCTTGGAAATTGAACAAAGATTTGTTCAGTTCAACTGACCTTTTGCTCAGTACCTAAGAAGGAGTTGAGTGGTTGGCATAGTAGTAACAGTCAAGTTAAATATACATGAAAGGCATCAGTGACTCCTTCAAGCTTCTTTCTGAGGAGATGTGTAGCCAGAAAAATATTAAATAGCTACCTTCTCTTCTAGGTGTGGAACTTACCCAAGCCCCTGGAACATGGATATTATTCAGTTGTTTAAAAATCATTATGTGTTATTCAAACCCTATAGAAATGTCAGCATAACTTTAAAGATAAAAATTTAGGAATCAGATATAGAAACAATTTGTGATATGTGTAATTAATAAAATAAAATATATGATAAAATAGTAATGGCAAACTTTGAGTGTCAATGGCATGGTTTTGAGTTGGTAAGGAAAATAAAGTTTTTTCCTAGGTTAAAATTTGCTAAAAATTATTCTTTGAGGAAAGATCCAATGATAGTAATGTGTCTTAGGATTGCTATGCATACCCACGGACACAGACCGCTAGCAATCCTTAGACACATTAGTATCACTAGATTAACCGTAGTTATGTTCGCTGGAGCTATATTGAGTCTACAGAATGGATGTCTTACATTTTGAAGATGCTTGAATTTTGAATTTATGTAGCATGACCATGCCAAGTATTACTTTATCAGAATAAACAGATATACATGAGTGCATATGTGTGTATATAAATGCATATGTGTTTATAAATGTCTATTTTAAAATCTAAAAAAAGTCCTATGGAAACACAAGTTAGGGTTCTTTTTAACCACAGGTCAGTAAAGCTTGGATGGATTTGAACATTCTGGAGTTGTGTTAAATTAGAGAAGTAAGTGAGAATGTTGGGTTTCTAGAAGACAAAGGTGAGGAATAGACAAACGAAGGGAAAATGTTTTCAGAGAAGTATTTCACATACCTCATGATATTTGCCTCATATCCCAATGACTTATGTGCAGACAGCTACTGACATGAAATTTTGGGGGGTGGCAACTGGATGTTACTCTCCTGCTCAGTGCTTTGTTCAGTTTTCCCTGGGAGAAGCTCCCAAAGGAAATAGCCAGTTAGAAGAGCAAAAAGCCAAAAGATTTTTAGCATGTATCAGTGAACCAAAGGAAATAAAGGGTTAGTCTCCTTTTTGTCCTTTCTTGTTACACTTGCTTAAGAAAAAGATAAAAGAATAGGAACAGAAAAGATTCAGGCTCAAAAACTCTGGAGTGGAAACTTTGCTTCACTTAGACGTCACTCTCTGGCCATTGGCTGTGGTCAGATGGAGAAGCCAATGCTACTGTTTCTGTGACTAATCAGGACTTCAGTTTGTGTAGCTCCCATCCTGGTACTTCCTACTGATGGTAAGTAAGGACATGGAACAGACACATTTCCTGGATGAGGGTATGAGTGTTAAATAAAGGAAGACATTACAGGAGGCCAAAACGAAAATAAACAGAAGAAAGTAGAAAAACTCTCACTTTTAAGGTTATGGGTTATTGAAAAAATAATTTCCTAATATCTGATTAATATGCATGCCTTTTCTTCTTACAAGTAAGAGGTTTATTTAATTATTAAGAGATTTGGTTTATCAAGAAAGTTATTCTTGGCTTGCTTGACTAAATGACCTTCCCAAAATATTGAACTTTGTGGAATATATCACTCTCCTCTCTTCTTTCAAATAAATGTTTCTCTCTTTTTTTAATATATATATTTTTTATTTATTATAGCTTATTATGGGGGTACAACCGTTCTGGTTAAGTATATTGCCCATGCCCCTCCCAACCCCCCGAGTCTGAGCCTCAAGGGTGTCCATTCCCCCGACAGTGCACATCGCACTCATCGTGTA
>CM052436.1:138810460-138834034 GCA_028533085.1 Varecia variegata | reverse complement strand
TTAAGGACTCAATACCCTTCAAAATAGCAACAAATAAAATAAAATACCTAGGAATATATATATTTAACTAAGGAGGTAAAGGACCTCTATAGGGAGAACTATGAAACACTGAGGAAGGAAATCGCAGAGCATGTAAATAGATGGAAATCCATACTGTGTTCATAAATGTTTCTCTTAATTACATTATAGTACTGAAAGGTTTGGGGTGCAACTGATATGTGCCAAGCTCTCTGCTATGCATTATTGTATACCTTCTATACTGGAATACACTTAATTTTATCACCTCAACTTAAAAGTTACTTGTAGCTCTCATGATCTTTTTCCAATTGATAGCTAAGGAAAAGACACATTTATTTACAGCAGTGAGAAAACAGCTTTCAGGATCTGGGAACTTGAGAGAGACAGCTGAAAGAAAAGACAGACATAGACTTTAAATATCTTTATTCCCTGATAAATTTGTCCACAGAACTAAAATTTTAAGCTCTAGCATAAGTCAATATTCTATGTTCTGAAGCCCCGAGTACAAAGATGAAAGATTAGAAGTGAATGTGTGTTCTAAGAGCTGAAAACTCTCTAGGGCAGGTGTTTTATAGATGCAGTACAAGGACTCTGTAGCATTACAGTTTTTCAATTAATTCCTTTATCTGTAACACGCAAATGATACCTCGCCTACCTATCTCAAAGGTTGCGAGAATTAAGTTATTATGTAAATGTGTAATGACTTTGTTAGTATTGATGTGAAAACATTCTACTTGGTTGCCGACATTGTGGAAAAGAAGCTCAGGACACACCAGTAGGCCAAAGCAAGCAGCTACTACTGAAAGCAAGAGTGAACGTACACTCTCACGAGCAATAGAGTGGCGGGCTCGAAAAGAGCAGCTACACACAGGAAGATGTGATTATTGGTCTCTTGAAGTCTTACTAATTGAAGGGAGGAATATTCAAGATGAAGGCGTTGGCTTTTACTAAGAACTTGGGTAGTAATTCCTGGAATTGGGTTCCCTCCCATTTTCATACTTTATATAGCTGTTTGGGAACTGTCATGGCAGTATCAAGGGTGGAGAAATTTCAAACCTACAAGGCAAATGATAACTGTAATTAGCCAAAGTCCGTGTAAGGTGACCTAAATAGCTGACAAGCTGGTTGAAGCCGGTTCTTGTCTATAGTTATCAACCCCCTTTAGAGTTCAACACCTGCACCCACTCTGCAAACCCTGCGTCTGGCTCGAAGCCTATAGCCTAGTTAGCTTCTACCTGAGGGTTGTTTATTTCAATGCCTGCACCCACTCTGCAAGCCCCTGAATCTGGTCTCAGCCCTATCTCCTAGTCTCCTACTCTAACATATGGAGTATAAAACTTTTTAAAAAATGGGTAGGCATGTGGTAAGTGGAATTTGAGAATGGTGATGTGAAAATGAGGATTTGGGGTGTGTGTGTGTGTGTGTGTGTGTGTATACAATGGGCAGTCACTGAGAAAGATTAGTTTGACAGATGTGGACTGGAGAAGGACCAGTCTGGAGATAGAGACTGACCTATTAGTAGGCTATAAGGGTGTCACCTTGGCTTGAATGAGTGGCATTGAGAATGAGACAGTGGGGTGGATATATGAAAGAAGAAAGTTTCTAGAGCATGAGTAATGCAAGAGTATTCCCAACAATGATACTACTAGAGTAGTACCATTGGTATCAGTTGGTTATCCGTCTTCTTCCCAAATTGAAGACTTTGACCAACTGATACTCAGCCCTGATAACTTCCTAACTCATTGAAACTTCCTAAGTTATTCTTGTAGTGTCTAATTGGCAAAACTTCTGATTAGTGTAGCCATAGATAATTGGTAGTATTCCAGGTCAAAGATAAAGAATTAGATTTCATGAGCCTATATGCAGAAACTTTTATATCTGCCATTTATTATATTCAAGGAACTCAAACTAGGAACCAACAGGTAATAAAGTGAGAGAGAGAGAGAGAGAGAGAGAGAGATATTCAGAAAGTATGTATCCTACACAGGCTGCTAACTCAAGGTCAGCAATGAGTCTTTGAAGTGCCTAAGAAAACAAATTTAGTTTCTTAAAAAATATCTCTAATCATCAGGGAAATGCAAATCAAAACCACAATGAGATATCACTTAACTCCAGTGAGAATGCCCTTTATCAAAAAGTCCCAAAAAAATACATGTTGGTGTGGATGCAGAGAGACAGGAACACTCATACACTGCTGGTGGGACTGCAAACTAGTGCAACCCCTGTGGAAAGCAATATGGAGATTCCTTAAACATATTCAAGTAGACCTACTGTTTGATCCAGCAGTCCCATTATTGGGCATCTACCCAAAAGAGGAAAAGACATTCTATTACAAAGACGTCTGCACCCAAATGTTTATAGCAGCACAATTCACAATTGCAAAAATGTGGAAACAACCCAAATGCTCATCAATACATGAGTGGATTAGTAAAATGTGGTATATGTATACCATGGAGTATTACTCAGCTATAAGAAATAACGGTGATATAGAATCTCTTTTGTTCTCCTGGAGAGAGTTGGAACCCATTCTAATAAGTGAAGTATCCCAAGAATGGAAAAATAAGCACCACATGTACTCACCAGCAAATTAGTTTCCCTGATCATCACCTAAGTACATTTGGGAAAAACACCAATTGGGTTTCGGACAGAGGTGGGGGGTGGGGGAGGGGATGGGTGTATACCTACATGATGAGTGCGATGTGCACTGTCTGGGGAATGGACACACTTGAAGCTCTGACTCTGGGGGGGGAGCAGGGGGGCATGGGCTATATACATAACCTAAACTTTTATACCCCCATGATAAACTGAAATAAAAAAAAAGAAACATCATAATCAAAAAAAAATCTTAAACTATTAGGGAATTCTATTACAGAGATTTTTTAACCAACTTCTTAAGAAAATCACATGAAGAGTAAGAAATAGAATACAGAAGATACGCTGAGATGAACATTAAAAATTAGACTCTAAATGATTAACATATTAAATGCATCTGTAATGATTTATTTGTCCCAAGATACTGACATTGTATGCTTTCTATTTTGGAACATGCTTTGGAATTTTCATTATGTACAAATTGATTGACGTAAATTCTTCAGCTCTGGAGAAAGGTAGAGGAATTTTACAGGCTAATAGGTGTCAACAGAATTGATTTGTGAGTCTAGCACTGTTGAACCAAAAAAAAAAAAAAAATCCTATGATAGAGCAATGAATTTTTTAAATGTTGATAACTAAAGTCCTTCTCTTGTCACTTGAACATCCTCTGGGTTTCTCCATGACTGAAAGTGATACCACAGCGAGTAGCAGAACCATAGACAACATTTCTACCATTTGATACAAGTTGTTTATTATTTTCATCAAACACAACACATAAAATACCTTGCAAATGGCTGTAAGCACATTGTGAAGTGCCTCCTGGTGCATTTATGCCAGTCCATTTTGAACATTTCCCTTGCTACAGGCATCAAGAAATGACCTTATTTGGCAGTGTCTGCTCCCTTTTGGATTTGTGCTGCCTTTCAGAGTCCCATTATCTCATTAAATCATTTATGTGCAGGAGGAGAGATGTTATAGTGAATAGCAAACTCTCGCAATTTGTTTTTGATATGCTCTACCTTTTCAACAAATACATTTGGCATAAAATCTATATAAATAACTTAATTAAAGCCAGGTATTTAATGTCAGGAATGGATGTTTTTGACAGTGTGGTGCAGACTGAGCTTAAAAACTTGGGATAGTTTTAGAAGTCCTGAATGACAAGCTACTTTATGCTGCTGTGCACTTGATGTGAAGTTTTTGTTTTAGCACGATGCAGGAAAGCTCTTTCCTCACCAATGTTGCAATTATCAAACTCTAAATGGTATCATTTTGCTTCTTGTAACCTCAGTCTGCTCATTTGTAAATGGAAGAATGTATTGAATTTTTACTTTATTTTAAACATTTCTTTTATGCCATGAAATGAAGGAATTGATGGTGCATCAGATCAGAATGTAATGCCAAGCCCTTAAATTAACCTAGTCCTTGACTAATAGCTTGAGGATAGAACTTCTAAACAGACATAGTTCCTTATTTGATCTTAAATATGACACACATGTATTGTTCTATCCATAATGTTAAGAGCGTAAGTTTTAGTTACAACTTCTTGGTTTAATCCAGGATCCTCTACTTTGTAGTTTAGTGGTCTGGATAATTGACAATCATTTTGTACTTCACTGTGATTTTCTATGAAATGGTTTATTAGAAGGTTTAAATAAGATAATCAATGTTAAATGGTTAAATGCTGGTGGACACTTAGCGAGCATCCAGAGTTGCTGTTTATTCTTTGTGTTGATGTGTTCAGCTGCAGTAGTGTTCTTTGAATACGGGTGTCCAATAGGATCATAAGTCAGCTGGGATCCTGACGTAGCTTAGAAGGCTCTACTCGCTACTGTGCTCAATTCAGAAGAACTGTTAATATTTTGGAGAATTATAAGAGCCCCACTGGAATGTTTGGGGTTGGCCAGAAAGGTGGGTCTTCTCCCACTGTCTCCCAATATTAGGCTTCAAAGAAATTACTGAATTAGTCAGCTCTGAATTAGGAGGGATACATACACCTTTGCTTGTCACTCTCTGTCACTTGGAAACTTTAGGAAATTAAAATATGTTACTTTTAAATTTTCCAATGAGGTAACTATGACCCAGTTTAGTTAATTGACTTTCCAAAGTTATACCAACAGGCAGTGATGGAGTAGGTGAGTATTACTGCCTCCGTGGCGTGTGTGTGTGTGTGGTAGGAAAAGAGGAAATTCTTATACTATTTGATAAAAGTAGTTGCTATTGCTCTTTTAAATTTAAAATATTGGAACCAACTAGAGTTTTATGTTTAGCTATCGAATACCTACTATGCACCAGGAGCTTTTGTAGATGTTGTCACCTATGTTATCACCTTATAGATAGCATCTAATCTAAGTTATGCAATTAAAGACTAACAATCAGAGACCAATATATTAGCCCAAATGTAGGAGCTAGAAAACTCTAATTTATGGGATGAAATTGTTTATATATTTTTTCTTGCTATGCACTAAACAGTTTAAATGATTATTTTTCCATCTCATCATTGACTTCTTTAACGGCTATCTTTCATTCATTTATTCATTCAACAACTATTGAATTGTTGAGCATCTACTGGGCACCATTTTAGGTGCCATGGATACAGCAGGAAATAGTATAAATATGTTATTTGTCCTCAAAGAGCATACATTCCAGTAGAAGAGACAACCAATAAAAAGATTACTAATTTAATGTCAGGTAGTGGGGTTGGCTCTGTAGCCAAGTGAAGTGAGCTTAAAAGAGGAATCTCAATTTCTTAAAACAAAGAACAAGTGTGGCAGATTATCTTATTTAATTCTCTACATCCAACCTACATAATTGGCCATAAAAATGAGTTCATGCACAGGATTATGTCACACTATTGCACAATATCATTTCACATAGAAATTGACTATTGCCTCTAGAAGGATTAACCCAGAATGAAGAACAACTTAGAAAATTTCCCAGGCCATTCTACTTAGTTTATATATAGAAAACCAAGAATTAACATGATGAAAACCAGAAAAGTAGCTAACAGCAAAACTGAGCTTGAGATACGTTACCTATTTCCTAGATTTAATACTATTTTTCCTGCACTAAATGGACTCCCATCTGGGCTATACTTTTACCTAAAATGCAATGACCACATGCAAATACATTACCTGCATAGCTTTTGCAGGTGATATAACCATAACCATAGGCTACAGAGTTTATATTTTGGTTTTGCTACTTCTTAGCTATGTACCTTGGGGCAAAATAATTGAACTTGCTGAGGCTCCATTTCCTAATTTGCAAAATGGGAATAATAAAATGTATTCTGTAATTATAATGTTGGAAATTAAATGAGTTAATGCATTTAAATCACTTACCAGATAGCCTAGTATTAAGTAAATGCTATAAAAAAATCACATCTTTATTTAATCAAGGATACTTCATTAATGCATTACAGTATTTAGCATGTAGGGGACAATCATTAATGTTTGATGAATAAGATAGAAAAGTGCTACTTCCACTGGGAACCAAGAGATTTCTTAAAAAAAAAAAATCTGAGGAGTGTGGTAGCCCAACCCTGTTATTTTAATTTCTTCTCCATCCCCTATAATATGTTCTAGGGTTGGTGTAGTAGAATCTCTTGGTCTGTAGTATTGATTTATAGCAATGCCTAACCTAGTAAACGTAAGAAAGAGACTTACTGAAAGTAACAAGGAGTTTTCACTTTCAACATACTTCAGGAAATTAACTAATCTTCCCTAAACCTCTCCAAAGAAGGTAAATAGCTTTAATCATCTGACAGATGGAGAAATGGAAGTGATGAGTCCCCTGATTCCACTCTTTTGCTCAGATTACTAAGTGGCTTGACTGCATGTATAAACTCATTAACTTGGTATTTCCTACTTTCTTTTTCAAAGCATCCCTCTTTGGAATGACTCAGTGAGCAATTCCTCACCAAATTGATGGGGTTTTGTGTGTGATTTATTTTTCCTTCCATTGCTCTGAATATTTATTTTGTGCAATAAGAGCTCACTGACATTGAAAGTCCACATTGTGGGGGAGGGGAGTCCTGGGACTTTGGGAGATGAGAACAGCATTCTTTCCCAATGATTGCCTAAAAAAGAAATCACTGTTTTCTACTATATCAGGGATAGGCATTTTCACATTTGATAATTATTATTTTGGAAGTAGAATATTTTATGTTATCTTCATGGAAGACAGAGATGAGATAAAAATATAGACTGTTATAGAGAGAGGGGTCAGCATTTTGTCTCACGAAATTTCCCTTCTGTGTTCACTTAGCTGTATTTCTCCACAAATTCTTATTTTAATTCTCTAAGATTCTCAATTTCTCAAGATTTATTGAAAAGGCAAATTACTAGTGAAAGATTCAAATTACTCAAAAAGAAAACACACACTTTACACACATACATATATACATATATAAAATATGTATTATATTAATATTTTATGTACATGAAGTGTGTGTATAGATACAAATATACATATACACTTTATTGCTTAAAACTGAACATTTTCAATATGCCATATTAACTTTATAGTTTAGTTATGTGACTCAGTTACCTTTTATGTGTCTATTTCAAGTATCTTCCCTATAAAGTTCTATTATGGCTACAAAAATATTAATAATAATAAACACAAAAGGGCCAAATGTGGAACAAGTGAGGATATAACATGAATCTGAGGCCCAAATTAGTTTCCCACATATCTCTGTTTACATGGAAGCCACCCATGCATGCAGGTCAAAGCCAAATTTGGTAACAGGTAAGGAAGGTGAAGAGTGGTAGATTGACCTCACCCAGATGGGGAGCCACGCACTTAGATTGCTAATCAAGGAGAACGCTGTGCCTGCACACAGGCATGTCTAAGAGGACGTGGGCAACCAGCAAAAGGCCAGTGCTGTTATTTCACTGCAATCACTGTCCACCCCGGGGAAAATATGGATCAATGAATGCTAGGCTCTTGTATCAATCAGAATCTTTGCTTCTATACCCTGGCCTGAAAGAAACATTATATGGAGAACCATAAATAGTTTCTACACATTTCCTTCTCCTGTGGAGTGGAATCTAAGTGCCTCTACTCTATGACAATTTAAAGACAACGTTGAACTCATCCACTAACAATTAAGTGCAGGCAGAGTAATATGAAATATAAAAGAATTAGGATTGCAAAAATGAGTACTGGAATAAAGACTCCTTCATTCATTTCATTAAATATTAACAGAAATGATATGCTCCATTGCCTTTATTCTTCCATCACCCTTACCAGTTTGGGCTCCACACTTTTGACGCTACTAAAAACTTCTGTGTGAGGCCATCAGAACTTCCCTATTGGCAAATTCAGTGGCCTGATCTTACATCTCAAAATGCTTGATTACTCTGCCTTATTTAACATTTGAAACTACCCCCTTCAAACTGGAAATTTTTCTCTCCTAATTATTACTCGACATTGAATTTCCTCCACCTTTTACTCACAGAAAGCAATAGGGAGCCATTGAATCTTTTTGAGGAGATGAGTAACTGATGGAAATCCAATCTACTGTATATTCTCAGCTATTATATCCTGATGACAAACATTAAAATGATAAAGGGACAAAAGTAAAATAAAGCCTGAAGAGTACCAATTTTATGTTTTCAAAGCAGCTGTTAATTTCCAAAATTAAAATGGATTACCCAGAATGATTTTTAAATTCTTTACAGAGTTCCCTTATTTCCCCAGTAACAGCTGTTTCTATCTTGCAGTGATTCAACTTTATGTGTCATGAATGTTGAAATGATATGCCAAAAAATATAATCCATAGCCCTTTGAATAACTTGATAAATGAATTAACAAATTTAAATCTAGTAGACTTATTCCTTGGGTCCTTGTGTGTTTACAGTAAAAGCTAGATCTAAGAATCCAGAAGTATGTGTTAGGCTAGCTTGAAGACCTAAATAATTCACCTGCAACTATATAACAAATTCTATAGATCAACTAGTGGTTTCGAAGGTCACTTTTGAGTTATCAAACAAATGAAGATAATGCCTTAAGAAATGTCCAACACCCTGAAATTTAGAATCTAATATAAATTTTTTTTTTCTCATCTGTGGATTAATTTTATGCATTACTTGTCCCACATATTTATGTATTCTGTCAAACAGCAAGGAAGATATTATCTAAAAAAAACAGTCAAGGTGAATATATATGCCCTTAATTTTTGATTTTACTCTTCAGTAAGACTATAATTATAGCTCTAGTGGAGAAAGCTGCTAAGAAATATTTTTAGGTGTCATTTATTAAAAATACAGCATCTAGGATGGGTAATAACCATATGATGGACTCCATTTGTTTCTACTGCAAGGGAGTGTCACAATCTGTTCTAACTCCTTAGAGTGTTGGGTTATGCATATGATGAATTTTCCATTTAGGGAAGAAATTAGACTTGGCGTGCTTACATATTAGATACTCGATGCTTTGTTTTCTCCCATTGAGAAATAGTGTAAATGCACAAGCAAATTAAATGACTGCCAGATATGCTCTCTGATGCCCATGGGTCTTTCGTTATTCCAGCACTTATCATGAAGCTTTAGTATTATCTTTTTAATTATCTTTAACCACTGTTAGACTACATTCCTTAAAGCCAGGACTCGTATATTATTTGTGCTTGAACTTGTTTCAAGCCTAATGTTATTTTATAGTAATAGCTCAGTAACTGTAATGATCGAATGAATAACTGAATGAAGGCACAAGGAATAAAGAAGAACATTATGCCCAAAGAATTCCACAGGTTTAATTGCAAAAAAATAAAATATATATTCTTTATTTTCTGCACAGAAGTTCATAGATACTGACTCGCCTCTTAAATCTTCAAAGTAGATATAAAAGTACAATATGAAAATGGAACAGAATTACAGAGCCTAAACTTTTATAAGATGCTGACTTCATGAACTTTTATATTTTTTGCACACTTCTCATTTGTTTTAGTTGACTGTTGAAATACAAGCTTTATGAAACAACATGGTGTTTCATGGGCTGTGTACTTGGTAATATGGGAATGTCTCTCTGGGATTTCAGTTCAGGCACATCCTGAAACTGTGTTAATTGGCACTCCTGCAGTTTTAAAGAGCTTGATGTGGCTTCCCAAGAGGCTCCCTTCTTTCTTCCCCCTCAGGAAGAAAATTTTACCAAGGGAAGATGTTTCTAATAACAAAAATAGGATAATTTTTCATAGGCAAAAACGCCAACCTAAATCATAGTCTGAAATCCCTGCCGCAGTTTAATGTTAATGAGTGCAGAGTGGAATAGTGCAAAACGCATGGCACTTGAATTTTGATGAGCTTCAAAATTCCCAACTCTATCGTTATTTGAATATGTAACTTTTCTTAATTAAAAATAAAAACCTTACATACAGTGAAATGTTCAGATTTTAAGAGACTAATTATATGGGGTTTGGTAAAGGTATGCACTCATATAAAAATTGCTTCTATCAAGATATAGAACATTTCCATCAACACAAGAAGCTTCCTGGTGTCTCTTTTAGAGCAAGTCTTTCTGGTACAAAGGCAAGTCGTGTTCTGACTTTTATACAATAGATTAGGTTTGCCTGTTCTTGAAATCTGTAGTATAAAAAGAATAGTATACTATGTATTCTTCTTAACCTCTTATATTTTGCTTAACACGTTTTTGAGATTGATCTATATTGTCATGTGCATTAGTAGTTTGCTCCTTCCAGTTGCTGAGTCAAATTCCGTCTTATGAATATACCACAATTTGTTAATCCATTCTCCAGTTGATAGACAATTATCTTGTGTTCAGTTTTTGTTTATAGTAAATACAGCCATTATGAACATTCTTTTACAAGTCTTTTAGTGGAGATATGTTTTCATTTTTTTCTCAGAAAACACTTAGGAGTGAAATTGCTGGGTTATAGGGTAGCTTTTATGTTTAACTTTATTAAAAACTCCCAAACTGTTATCAAAAGTAGTAATACCATTTTTCAGTCTCATAAACAGCACATAAGAGTTCTAATTGTTCCAGTGCTTCTCCAATTTTTCATGTTGTTGGTATTTTTAAATTTAGCCTTTATAATGGGTGTATATTTGTACCTTATTTTGGTTTTAACTTACATTTCTCTGTTTGAAGATTGGATTGTCATATATAAATATGTTGTCACTACTGGCTTCTGCTTACTGTTTGCATGGTGTATCTTTTTCCATTTTCTTACTTTGTTTTTGTATTTAAAGTGCATATCTTGTAGACCAGCAGTCCCCAACCTTTTTGGCACCAGGGACCAGTTTCATGGAAGACAATTTTTCCACTGACCGGGAGAGGGCGTGGAGCTCAGGCAGTGATGTGAACGATGGGGAGTGTCTGTGACTACAGATAAAACTTTGCTGGCTCGCCCACCACTCACCTCCTTTCCTAACAGGCCACAGACTGGTACCGGTCTGCAGCCCTGGGGTTGGAATCACAGACTTAAAGGAATACCTAATTGAGTGTGTACGGGCATACCTCATTTTACTGTACTTCACTTGTTTGCACTTAGCAGATACTGCATGTTTTACAAATTGGAAATTGGCGGTAACCCTGCATCAAGCAAATGTAGTGGCACCTTTTTTTCCAATAGTATGTGCCCTCCACTCACCTCCTGCTGTACCCCTCCAAACCCCACCCCCTTCCTAAGTTTCATGGAAGACAGTTTTTCCACAGACAGGGGTGGAGGGCAGTGGAGCTCTGTGGCCAGTCCCTAACAGGCTGCAGACCAGTACGGGTGCACAGCCCAGGGGCTGGGGACCACAGTTGTAGACAGCATATAATTGTGTCTTTATTTTGTACTCAGTTCACTTGAATGTTTAGTAGATTTACATGTAATACGATCATGGTTACATCTGCCATTTTCTTAGTAGCATATTCATTTTATATGATTTTTTTTAATTCCATATTTCTCCTTTCATGCCTTCTACTGGGTCAATTAAATATTTATTAGTTTGTTTTCATGGTCTTTTGCTAAATATGTTTAAGGCTTTTGGCTATGGCTTTTTGTATATTTTTTAGTAGTGTTTCTAAAGATAACAATCTGCATCCTTAATTTATCCTTAAATTATCACAGCTAATTCAAAGATAATATTGTACTAGTTCATGTACAATGGAAGAGAATAGCGAAAGTGTAAATTCATTTAATTTACCCCTATCTTTTGTGATAGTGTTGTCTACTATTTTACATCTATGTATATTATACATCTCTTAATATAATGTTAAAATTTTTGCATTTACCATTCAGTTATCTTTTACAGCATCTAAGAAAAAAAGGTTATTTATCCACTTATTTACCATTTCCATTTCTGCTCATTCTGTATGTTGCCTTTGGCCTAAAAAGTTTGTTTTGGCTATTCCTTGCATGCCATTGTACTATCAACCATCTCAGCTTTCATTTGTCTGATACTGCTTTATTTCCATTGTTGTAGCTGTTTGTGTGTTTGTTTTGCCTTCTTATGGAATTTTTTTTTTCCTGCATGTGGAATTTTGGTTAGCAGTTCATGCTTTCAGACTTTAACAATGTCATTCCATTGTACACTGGCTACCATCGTTTCTGAAGAGAAGTCAGTGTGTCTGCAAATCCGTGTTCCTTGGTACATAAAGTGCTGTTTTCTCTGGCTGCAATCAAGATTTTCTCTTTATCTTTAGTTTTCAGAAATTTGGCTATGATGTGCCTAGGTGTGATTTCCTTAGTATTCATCCTGCTTGGAGTTTGTTGAACTTCTTCAATCTGTAAATTGAGGTGTTTTCCTTAATTTGCAGAATATTTATCTAGTTTTTCTTTTTCTTCACATATTTTTTTCTATGCCATCTTCTGTTTCCCTCTGAAACTCTAATTAGACAAATATTTGACTGTTTTATGTTGTCCCAGGCATCACTAAAGCTCTGCTCATTTTGTTATTTTTCAATCTTTTGTCTCTCCTTTACATTGGATAGAGTCTGTTTATCTGCCTTCCAGTTCAATGGCTGTTTCATTGGCTGTCTGCAATGTTCTGTTAAGCCAGTCCAGTAGATTATCATTTCATATATTAGTTTTGATTTTTTCTTTTCTTTTTTTAATTGTACAATTTTTATTTGAGTCTTTGATTCTATTATATAGTTTCCTGTTCTCTGCTGAAATTCCCCATCTCTTCCTTAATTTGACCATCTTTCTTTTAGGACTTCAATATATCTGTAATACCTTCTCTAAAGATTTCCCTTGCTAATGTCAACAACTGAGTAATTTGGGGGCCTGTTTCTCTTGAATTTTTCTCTTGACTATAAAACTATTTTCATATTTATTTGCATGTCTTTTTTAAAATTTTTATACTAAAACCTAAGAATAATATGTTGTAGGGACCCTAAAGTATATTTTATTTCTTTTAAGAATATTGATTTTTGTTCTAGTATGCTGTTAAATATCCTGGGTGATTAACTTGAACTTGTGGAGACTTTCACATATTGTTTCAGTTTTATCTCTTAGTCTGAGGGTGGGCCCTTAACATTTGTCCCTATGGTGTGGTCCTGAAGTTGTTACCAAGCCTTTCTAATTTGATAGGATTCAAATTCTGAATTCTGCCTCCTCTATATTGGGCAGAAGCTGAAATCTCTGCTCAACTTTTGCAAACTTCAAGTTATTGCTTTCTCTTGGAATCATTGGAATTTTCCCCATGCAGATTTACCTCAGGAGTCAGGAAGGATTTGAGCTTGTCAAAATAAGATTGTTTGTGGCAATTGTCTCTAATACCCAGACATCACACCATTCTGGTCTGACTGATGCAAGCTCTTGAGTTCCAATGTTGGGTCTTATATTTGTCTAAGTTCTCCTTATCTTTTCCTATCTCTGCTTCTGTAATTAATTATATACTAACATTTAATTTTGCATAGCATTTTTACACTGTTCCTATATACTGATGCTTAGTCTTGGGCCTTCTTTTTTTCTTTCTTTCTTTCCTTCTTTTTTTCTGAAAATGGACTATCATTATAAATAGTTCTGGGCATCCAGAGCCCACCAATTGAGATTGTTTATGGTCCATGTTTTCAATACACCCAGTTATTGCACCATTATGATTTGTTGCTACAAGATTTTGAATTCTAATGTTGAGTTATTACCTTTTTCTAACTTCTCTAGTTCTCCTATTTCCCTAGTAGAGACTGAATTGTGTCTGCCCAAAATTCATGTATTGAATGAAGCCCTAACCCACAATGTGAAGGCATTTGGAGATGGGACCTTTGGGAGATAATTAGGTTTAGATGAGGTCACAAGGATGGGCCCCTTATGATGGGATTGGTACCCTTATAAGAAGACATAGCAGAGAAATTGCTCTCTCTCTTTCTCTCTGTCATGTGAGGACACATAGAGAAGGTGGCCCTCTGCAAGTCAGAAAGAGAACCCTCAGAAGAACCTGACCATGCTGGTAGCTTGATCTCAATCTATTAGTCTCCAGACTGAGAAAATAAATTTCTGATATTTAAGCCACCATTTCTACAGGGTGTCCCAAAAGTCTCCATACATAGGGAAAATGGGAAATTGTAGTTAAATGTACCTTTATTTACAAAATATTCATTACAAAGTTTTTCCTTTGCATGGAGACATTTGGGACACCCTGTATAGTATTTTGTTATGGTAGACTGAGCTGACTAGTACACTTCACTTCCACAATCTGGTTGCTTATACATTTTTTTCTCTTTATAAAACATTATTCTAACAATCAGGATCCATTATCAGCACTGCAGCAACAACTCTCAAATCTTGTGGACTTCACAATCCAAAGTTGTACAATTTATTTCTAGCAATAATAATTGCTAGATTTTTTTTTGGTAAACATTTTTGAATGTTTGTTTTGTATTATGCCTGGCACTCATCATCCCATATTGTTAGCAGCTACCATCATTATCATTCTTATTATCAGTCATCAAGTTCTGTGAGAAATAATTCATCTAATTCTTCCAACAACCTATGAGGTGGGAACTGGTGTTATTCCTGTTTTACAGAAAGAAAATCTCAGGCTCAAAAAATTAAGCAACTTTTACAATGGTAAATAGTTAAAAATTGGTATATCTAATATTCAAAGTCATGTCTGTCTGGTCCAGAGTTCAGAATGTTAATCAATATATTAATAATATAATATAAATATATATGTATATTTATATGGCATTACTTATGTTTCAGAAACTGTTGTAAATGCTTAGCATATTTCCATTTAGTAAGTATGATTTAATTATTTGTTCCATGAGCATGAAGGCATTATCTTATTCGCTCTCACTATAAGAGCGAATATAGTGAGTTCAATCTCAAAATAAGAGATTCCCAATAAATACTTACATATTTCATTTTACCCAGGCCTAGATTTCTGAAATACTCAGATTTGAGATTCTAATATATTGTTTCATTCATCCTTAATATTCTTTACCATAGTGAAGTAATGAAAAATTTTAAAAACTTAACATGTATAGAAAGTAAAGAATTTTCCTAGTTTAGGATGGTGAAGAAATGAGCTGTTGACCTAGAGCAATCTGATGAATTTTTTCCAGGCTTTAATTATCCAAAGTGAACAAAAAATCACTGACATCCTACCTCTAACCATCTAGCCAAGGACCCAGCTGCAAAGTTGCAAGACCTGGTGGAAGCTTTGCCTACTTTGAGGTCTAATGTTACCAAGTTCTCTAAGTTCCCCAAGAGTTTTTGTTTTGGAAGTATTGGATCTTTTTTAATGGTTTTCAGTGTTTTTTCCTGCTTACTTCAATAGAATTAAGTTGATCAGATGTTCATGGTGCTGGGAATCAATAGCTTTTCTCTTAAGTCTTTCAAAGATTTATATTATATAAACTATTCCCTTTCTTATTTAATATATTTTTGTGGGATGTTAGAAATGTTAATGATTCTCATTCATTGTTTTTGTCAGCTTCTACATTCACTTTACCGTTGTTTTCTTTGTTTTGAATTCTTTCAAGCATTTTGTGAGATGGGTAGAATTATAAGTTAGGACAAAAAAATAGAATTGAGTGGGAAGAATAAACCTAAATGATTTCCATATATAGTACTTGAAATTTTTAAGATGAAACATTTGGATTGTTATTGAATATATAAAATAATGCAAAAGCTAGATTATAAATATTTTCTATTAAATAACAAGGTTAGAATAATTTGAATTTGCTGTCAAATGCCCCCATTGGAATTTATATTGGTATTTATTAGTACTTTTTCTCACAATTCAAACTACTATGTATGTATAATTTCATCTGGAAAATCATTCACTTCTCAAAAACTCTATTCCAAAAATGTGCATAGGCTTTATGTTGCTTATTCAACTAATTCCTACTTAATTCAGTCCATTTGCTTGTATGTTTATTCATTCACTCAACTAATATTTACAAAATGACATGCTTTTAAATCGCTAACAATGTTAATTTATATCTAAAGAATATTAGGTATTTTCTTCCAATCTGAAATTTCTGAGAAAATCAAATTAGAAGAGAAATTAGAGAAGATTAGTAACAACTTTAATGAGGCAATTAAGATTTTTTTCTTTTCTTTTTTTTTCTTCTGGAACAATTTACTTCTTTGTTGACCCCACTCATGTTACAATTCTTTTTCCATCAAGTGCCTGAGTTTTCAAACTTCTTGGACATTGCTATGTTAGGCAGCTACCAAAAAAAAAAAAAAAAAAAATCAAATGTGAATGATAATTCTCAAGAAAACAAAGCTCCAAATGAATGGGATGCCTATGCACTTCCAAGAATGGGGCAGCAATCAGCAAATGAATAACAGCAGCAGCTGAGTTCTAACAAACAGGAGATGGTCCAGCTGAAGCCAAGGCTACAATTGGATGAATTTGGCACTAGGTCCATTTTAGTTCTAGCATTTGGACCATGTTTTATCTCTGCTAGTGACCTAGTTCCACCTGCATTTGTCACTGCTGTTTTCAGACATTTGACAAACTATTGGAATGGTGATTTGGACTAAGGCACATGCATATTGTGTTTTCTATTTACAAAGGCTACTAGGAGATGGGTTATGTGTGTCTGGCAGGTGAGGAAGTCCTGCACAGTGTTGCCTGCCCAGAAGAGAAAACCATGCCATTCACAGAGCAAATATATTTATGTGTAGTAAAGTGCCAGGTGATATGCTAGGGATATAAAGAGGACCCAATCAAGCCATTGTTAAGGTACTGAGTTAGAAAGGAGCTACCCTTGTAAATGCACGTAAGTCCCATGGGGCTATAGCACATGAAAGACAGGATAGCCTAAGTTGAAACTGATGGGTAGATATGCTCAGATCATGCAGCATTTATTTTCTTTCATTCAACAAACTATTACTGAGCATTAGTTAAAATAGTGATACTTTTGAAAGCCTTGGGAAAACAGGGAGGGGCAAAACAAACATGCATGGTTCCTATTCATTCCTGGAGTATACAGTCTAGCTCTTTTGCCAGCTAGGTAGGTGCCTGGTGCACCTGATAACTAGATAAATTGGACCCTGATGAATGTTTGCTGAGTGAATATTCATGTAATAAATTCCACAGCAAAATCTAGACAGGTTGTCTCAAGTGGTCCTGTCCCATAAATCAATTATATGAATGAACGTTCTTTAAGCGGGAGATTCTCAAGGATCACAAACATGAAAATTACGATGTACTTTGCCATGAGTAATATAACAGAGGCATGTAACAGATAGGACATTAGCCCCAGCAGAATCCAAGCCTGGAAAAACATACTGTGAAATAGCACTGATCACAAATAAATATGATGAAACGGATGCTGAAATCAAAGTTCTAGTAGACTCAGGGACTTCAGGGTTTTATATTTTATGAAGAGACACCAGTAAAATCAGTTGTCAGCAAGATTAGTTCATAATGCACTAGATTGAAAATAGATTGGCAAGAAGTGTTTTTAAGAAGTTAACAGTTATTGAAAAAGCTTCAAAGAAGAAAGCATAGTCATCTTTTACCATGCCACATGAAAGTCAAGTAAGATGGAAACTAAAGAGATGAAAATTAGATTTGTCTATTGGAAATTAGTTGGCCTTTTACTATGCTGGTTTAAGGGGTAGGATATTACCAAAGACCTAATTTCAAAGAATTGAAACAAAAGACAAGGAAGGAGACCAACAGGTTTCAGTACTCATAACATGTTTGAGAGAGAAAGCAAGGCATTGGGGTGGGGGCAGAAAGAGCAACAGTTTGGATATAGGTAGAAAGGGAAATGTGGGATAGTTCCTTTGTGGGATAGTTCCAACTGTTACTCTCTGTACAAAGCAGTGGGGTTGTTTGCCTGGGTGGTGCCATTTTTGGTGGAAATTGTGTTTGTGGTATGATTGGAGCTGGTTTAATTTTATAAGCAAGTGCTGCATGTTAGGATGTTCAACACGCCATAGATTCTTCTCCATTTTGTATTTTAGAGTCAAAATGGGGTGTTAGCGTCCATGCAAGGGAACTGTGTTAGGCTCTGTCTGATTGCAAGAAGCAGCAATATGGTCGTGTGTCCTTAAGCAATGCGGACAAAGGAGTCAGGCACATGCATGCACAGGGTCTGCAGAGAACTGTAACATTACTGATTTGCTACTAAACATAGACTTGCTACTATGGTTCTGAAGAACCAGTGATCCCATATTCCCTTACCAGCAGGTGTTTCCTTCTACTGTGACTTTACTGTACCTTGGACTCAGTCATTCCTATTTCCTGTTTTTCTCTTTGATTCTTGCCCTCTTGAGATCTCTGCTTCTCTGTCATTGTACTGTCATTTCTCTATGTCTCATGTTAAAAGACCTTGCAAGAGGAAAGATTAGGGCAGTCAGTTCCCATTCATTATGGACTATCTCATTTGATTTCTTACACCAAACCAGATTAGAGGCTATTGGGTTCTGATAGCTACTTTGGGCAAGTACATAGCCTCCTAGTTCAATCCATGATGGCCAAAATAATAAATTACATAATACACCAAAAATGCCACCTATGTGGAAGAAACAGCCAGGAGTTGTTTCTCAGAAAGAGGTGCCAAGCACAGTAGCTGCTTGGTTTCAATGCAGAGCTTCCCAAGTTTATCCAATGTGATAAGATTCATAAGCAGATTTGTTTCCGAGATAGCATGCAATTGGAGATTTCAAAATCAAAACGTATTTTTCCCCCCAGAGTAATGTTAAGGTTTTTTTTTTCCTTAATTGAGAAAATTCTTTTAGAGATTAAGTAAGTGATGAATGTCTGAGCAGATAGAACTCTCGGGAAGTGTCTGGCCAAATACTGAGCACAGGAGAGGCTGATATGGAATGGGAAGGAAGAGAAACTCTTCTTTTCCTTTTTTTTTTCCTTTTCCTTTTTGCTGGGTACAGTTTTATTCATTTTCGGTTAACCATAATGTCTAATCTGAACCAGAGCTGCTCAGAAATGTTGAATTCAAGGAAGTGGGTACTGTGAAATTTGATCAGCAAGAAAAGCTACAAAGAGAAATAAATATAAAATATGAGAAATCAAAGATTATTCTTTGCTTTAACTGTGTACAGGTTATGTTATGTTAATGTTATTATACGGCTATTGCTTTTACCAAATTCCACTTGATTTCCGACAAATGTTTTGTGCTCCTCCCCCTGCCACATTCTACCGAACCATTGCTCACAATATGGGCTTAAATTAAATCTCACTGGTTTTTATGTTTAGCTATTTTGTTAACCATTTTGTGCTAAGACGTGATACATGCAGGAAAAAATAGTCATTGCCAATAGACTTACTGTTCGGGAATGGGCAATTTATGACCCAAAATGGTTCAATTTATTTAGGAGATTCTCTAGCATTTTCTTCCACTCCTCCAATCCAATTCAGGGTGGAAGAGGCTGAACTCTTTTTCATTTCATCTGCTATATTCAATTGTATGTACTAAAAATAAAGGATAATATCAAATGAATCAATTCACTTGCCTGTAAAAGAAAACTTCCATCTGTATATTTCTTTGTTTTTTTTTTTTTTTTTGAAATTATATTGGTAGGTAATACCAATTTAGAGAAAAGCAATACCATTGCAAGCAATTATTACAATTTTCCCATTCTACCCAAGGTTGTGAAGAGCATGTCTGTGATTCCATTACAAATGCAATCTTCTCATCTAGAATTGATTTTTCTTTTTTTATGTTTTTATCTTGCACTTTTAAATTAAATCTGTTTAGCTTTCCCTAAATTAGATGAACAAAAATCAAAGCCAAACCTATCTGATCTACAAATGTATTCCAGTGCTTTTCTAACTGTAAAAAGCAATATTTCTTAAAAAAAAATTATATGGGACATGAGATTTTTGCCCCAGAGACTAAATCCCATTATTTATTTTAAAACACCAAAGCTGTAAAACTTCAGTCAATTGACTGTGGAAAATCATTCAGTAGCCAAGTAATTTAAAACACCACCTAAATTTTCAACAGGTTTTGATTACTGTGAAAACTTTTTAGAGACCAACCAACTCACATTATATGAGCATTGATTATGTATCGTTCCTTATCATTAAAAATATTAATGTAACATTGATTCCTAGAAACAAATGGAAATATGTCAAAAATCTCACAAATACATAAAGTGAAGTTAACTATATTAGCTTACTTAGCCTCAGGTTAAATACTGCAATTAGGTTCTTGCTAGAGGTGCCCTTCTATTCTGAATCCTTTGGCTTTCATTTCTGTTCATAAAACTTGAACAATCACCTACTAAGTGCCCAATGCTAGCTTGAGAGTGTCAGAGTGAATATCTCATAGGGAAATATTGAGTGAGTAGTCTGAGAGGGGAGAAGGATGTATAAATAAGCAATAACAAGGTATGACAAGATCAACAGAGGAAGTATATATACCATGCAGGTGAGCACCGATGAGGAACATTCAGCACAGCATGCATGGAGGGAGTCCTGGAAAGATCCTTCCAGAAGATGATATCTGAGATGCACATTGAAGTACAAGTAGTGAGCCAGGAGAAGACAGGATGGGGGAGAGAGAGAAGGAGGGATGGAATGGGACAGGAGAAGAACTCTGTCCCAAGTCAACACAGAAACCTGAACGGAGGCACAGGACAGAGAAATGGCCTGGTGTGGGGTCAGCCACAGGTGTCAGAGTTCAATCCTGAAGCAGGAAGTCACAGGAGGTAGGCTGCAGTGGTGGAGCATGGCCCCACACCGAGAGTGCCGGCACAGCCAAACTCAGGTGGAGAGCCTGCCCCGTGGGTGGGTCACTGAAGAAGGGTTTTAAGCAGGATGACACATGGCTGGACGTGCATTTGAATTGGTTACTTTAGGATACATGGTGATAAAAAGGATCGACCATAGGCAAGCCTAGAGGGCAGAGTTGCTCTAAATGATATTATCTTGCAGAGGTCCAGGCAAGGAGTCATGAGGGCTTGATACTAGGAATATGTGCAAGGGGACCAAGTCAAGGTGCATTTAGGGCCAGGCACAGTGGCTCATGACATTTTGGGAATCTGAGGTGGGAGGATCACTTGAACCCAGGAGTTTTAGGTTTCAGTGAGCTATGATGATGTCACTGCACTCAGCCCTGGGTGACAGAGTGAGACCTTGTCTCAAAAAAAAAAAAAAAGAGAATTTGGCACATAAAGTCAGCAAGACTTAGTATTTGATTCAAATTAGAAGGAGACAGGAAAATGTAAGAAATTATCAGGAACCCATTATAACACGAGTGGCTAAGAGATGGCCTTGCCTCTAACTGAGATTTGGAAGAGCAGAGGTTCAGTTTAAAGCATGCCTTTAGCTGTGACTATATCTATGATTAATACAAAGGATAGTTGGATAAACTCATTATTGGATTGTTGCCATTTCTTTTTAACTGTACTTTTCTTCAGACTATTCTAGGCCTTTTTGTTTACCTATGTTATAATGTTTAATTGAATTATAGTATGCATGGAGTAAAGTGCTTGTATCATAGCTACACAGTTGTCTTCATTTTGGGAAAAAAAATTAGTGATCTGTAAACTTATGATTTGTATATAGCTCTATTTTTTTTTTCCAAAGTGAACACACCTACGTAACCAGCACCTGAATCAAACACCTACGTAACCAGCACCTGAATCAAGAAGCAGAATATGTTACCAGGCCCTCAAAAAGCTTTAGGGCTTTTTAAAGTTAAGCCTAATATTGACTATCTGTGAAAATTATGTTCCTCAGGCTGCCCATTATTTTTGGCAAGGGGCAAAAATTGATGAAGTTAGAATTTAAGTTGGCAGAAGTGCAAAAGGCAGGAGAGTTTTTGGAGTTGTTAATACTGCATGTGGCAAAGATCACATCTCAAAGAAAAGCAAGCGCTAGGCCATCAGTCCATGAATTGATAACAGAAGGGACCAGCTCAGCCATTTTTATGAAAGAGGGTATGTTTCCTCTTAATAGTTTGCCAATCGAGATTCTGTATTTTATCATTTTTAAAATGCATTTTTTCCACAGTCTTATATCTCTGACTTTGAGATGTGTCTTGCAAAGGATACTGAATTACAGTCACCATCAGCTTGGTGTGTGGCAGCTCTCAACCTGTTGTCTTGTCCTCACTTGCTTGCACTTGGTCTTCCATGACTGTCATCCCTTCAGTTGCCAGGCAGTGCCACCAAGGGCAGGAGAAATGGTCCTGTCCTTCAGAATAGAAGAAAGACATTTCAAAGTCATGAATGACTGGTATGACGGACTCAGCAGGACTGTGGGTAACACATCAAACAATAGGAACATAACTGCCTGCTTACTTTGAACAGAAGCTTCTTTCCTCCCAGGGGCCTGTAACTCCATAGAGGAATAAACAAAATCGAGTTTGTTCAGATGAAAGAGTGTTAGCATTAAAACTTGAAAGATGAGCTTTGATGAAAATTCTGTAGAAAATAATGAAGCCCAGACTGATGGTTCCAAGAGGGAAAAGTGATTGAGAGGAGTTGGATCTTGAATGTGACGAAGTTTTAGAAATACCTTAACTACTTTTTTTAACACCGTAGAGCAAATATTTTTTTAAAATCACTGTGTAATTAAAATGTTTCTTTCAATAAATGTTAAAGAATTCTTTAAATAAATACAAAACAATTCTAAGTGATGAGAACACATTGTGTGACAGTTTAATTACAGTGCCTTTACTTTATTTTGTTTTTACTAATAGACTTTATTTTCTAGAGCAGTTTTAAATTCACAGCAAAATTGAATAGAAGCTCAAGAGATTTTCCATAGACCCCTTCCCCCCACACATGTACTATCTCCCTCTTCATCAACACCCCTACCCCAGTGGTACTCCTGTTATTTACAATTAATGAACCTACAATGACATTTTGTTACCACCCAGAATCCACATTGTACACTAGGGTTCACTCTTGGTGTTGTACATTCCATGAGTTTGGGAAAATGCATATTTGCAGTGCTTTTTATCGTTATGTTTTCATTGTTGTTCTTCATGATACATTAAATAATGGTGCATCTTATGGTGGATGGTATAAGATGTGATGAAATATGGTATCTATCCATACTCCCAACTCATGAGCCATCACCAGAATTGTGTGCAAACCCTAAACAGTTTGTTGGTCCATGGCCATGGCTAAAGGGAAAATAGCTATTGAAATTTGAGTATGTTTTTTTTTTTTTTTTACCATTGTTTCCACCATATTTTATTTTATTTTTTTTTTACTTCAGCTTATTATGGGGGTACAAAAGTTCTGGTTAAATATATTGCCCATGCCCCTCCCATCTCCCCGAGTCTGAGCTACAAGCGTGTCCATTCCCCAGACAGTGTGCATCGCACTCATGTAGATATACACCCATCCCCTCCCCACACCCTCCACCTCTGTCCGATCCCCAATTGATGCTATTCCCAAATGTGCACTTAGGTGATGATCATGGAAACCAATTTGCTGGTGAGTACATGTGGTGCTTATTTTTCCATTCTTGGGATACTTCACTTAATAGAATGGGTTCCAACTCTCTCCGGGAGAACCAAAGAGATGTTGTATCACTGTTATTTCTTATAGCTGAGTAATAATCCATGGTA
>CM052436.1:138782787-138809960 GCA_028533085.1 Varecia variegata | reverse complement strand
TAGCTCTCGCAAGGACTTCCAGTACTATGTTGAAAAGTAATGGAGACAGTGGGCAGCCTTGTCTGGTTCCGGTTCTAAGTGGGAATGCTTTCAGTTTTTCCCCATTCAGTATGATGTTGGCTGTGGGTTTGTCACATATGGCTTGTTCATTTTTAGGTAGGTCTCGTCTATGCCTATTTTGTTGAGTACTTGTTTTTTATGCATGTGATTTACATGTATTTTTTTAATGTTGGCATCTCTATAAATTATCTCATTTTATAAATTAAGTCACTATTCAAAGATTACAGAGGTCTTCAGTGACAGAGTTGGATTTTTGAACCGGTATCCTCCTGATTCCAAATGCGCTAAATACAGTTACTATGCATATTTCCTCTCAGACAGTAGATAATGAATTTTTTTAAAGTCAGCTATGTCATGGCAAGTATACGTATTCAACTTAAGGGAAATAAAAGCTTAACATTCTGGGGGAAAAAAGTATAAGTTCAAGGACATTTGTAGTGCTTGGATTATTCTAATGCAGGTATGAGCAACAGCCCATACGTAACAGAAGTGGAACTTGCTATCTGGCTGCTTCACATTTTAGTGGTTTGATGAGTACTGAGGTCTTCACACTAACGCAGCCAGTTCTGATGATGCTCAGTCCCTCACATACCTCACTTCAAAGACTAGTATTATTAAAAATAATCATAATAAAATACAGTCAACATTCTATTAAAACTGTTCTCCAGTTCTTTAAATCTGGTTCATGTATTCATGTCTGGTAACCCCTTGATATACTTAGGAGCTCTGTTCTAAAACTCAGCAGAATAAAGTTTTTGAATAAATAAAATTTACTAAGGATTTAATGTGCACTTCCACAAAGAAGACAAAAAAATTCTCCTCTTTCCTTATTCGGCCACAAAAAGAATCAATCAAGTTAATTAATTTGTTGCTTTGATGTAAACATGAGGGGCCAATTGATGAAACTTTTATACCCAACTTACCTGGTTCTATCGCTCCTTGGCGATATCTAAACTCTGCACTTTTAGGAAGCTTAGAGTATATTGCTAACTAGAATAAATTGTGAGTACAAGATGGTGCACATCCAGATTCTAATGACCATGTTATGGCAATTTACTTTCATTACTCTCAGGCCTAATTGGAGACCATCACAGTCACCCACCCCATGCTTTGCCCTCTCCTGGTGGCGGCATGCTCTTGCCCCTTGCTTCTCTGTAAGTGGCTGTCCATGAGGAGATTGGACGAGGTAGTGAAAGCCATCACTTGGTGAGCACTTGCTGTGTGCCACACACTGAAGCAAGGTGCTTTGCATGCATCATATTTGTTATTCCAAATTTCCATCTTATTACCCCAATCTACAGATGTGGATTCTAAGTCACAGAGAAGCTTTGTCACTTATCTGAGGTCACATAGCTAATAAATGACTTGAATGTAACATTTTCAGACTCCAGCGCACATGCCCTGAACCACAATGCTGTATTTTGAAAAGTTCAGAGTTTAAAATAGGACAGCCTTGGTTCATAGTCTGCTTCAGCTTCTCACTATGCTTCTGCATGTGGTTTGCTTAGCTTCTCCATGCTACAATTTCCACATCTGTAAAACTGATGATAGCAGACTTGCTGAAGTTCTGTAAGGAAGGTGAACAACAACATATGCCAAGAAACTGAACTAGTGCCCGAAAAATCCTAGGTGCTCAGGACATGTTAATTTCTCTGCAAAATTCCCTTTCTCCTGTGTAGTTCTGAGTGGAAACTTATCCTCTGAGCCAAGATCTTCTTGCTCCTCATGCCAACAATGAGATGGATAAATAGAGAGATGCTAAAGAATATTTACAAGAATGCTTTTCTCAAGTTAAGGTCTATGGAAGGCCAATGGATGATAACTCCATCTCTGTTTTCCAAATCAAGGGAAGGACTAATCTGTTACAACTGTCAGTCTTCCCTGGAGACTGCTGTAAGAAATTCAGGACAGGTAGCTGTAACAGTGTCACTCAGATCATCCCATTCAATGATGCCTGTCCTGACTATTCATGGAGAGACCCCAGAATGGAATGCAATACATCTGTCCTATTCCATATTAATTCCTGCTTATTCTGAACAAATGAAAAGTCTGATAAGAAAGACTGGGAATCAATAAGCATGTATGTGTCTGAGGGTTGAAATGAACTTTTCATCCTCTTAGCTCTTACAAATCAATAATCTAGCATAATTTCATTTGGGAACAAAACAGGGACCAGGAAATTATCTTGTTTAGACGTTGTCTTTCGAATGTCTATCTCATCACTGCCACTCTGAATACTTAGATTCTTCCAGAGGACTATTATGCAAGGCTCCAGACAATAAAACTTCAGATTTTTACAGGTGAGGCTTTACAAATTGTGAGGTTTGTTCTCCCAGATTCATCATCAGCACATTCCGAAGTGCATACCTGTTCTGTTTGATGGGGGTGCCCAAAGACTGTACCAACAGAGCGTATTGATGGTAGCAAAAATAATTCTTCCCTTTGAGAAATGGTAGTCGTTCCCTTGGTGACCACAGGAACAATTGCCGAATGGGCCACTTCTCTCTAGGGGTTACCAGTGTTACCAAAAACTGAAAATCATGAACCATAATGACAACTGAGGCACAGCTAATATGGATGAATGGTTAGTACATCCAGGCACTGTTCTGGGCACTTGACTTGTATTTGCATATTAAATATGTATTAACAATCTGTCATTGTGCCTTTATGCAGATGAGGAAACTGAGGCCCAGAGAGATGCGGCTGATAAGTGGAAAAGTCACACATTTGCATTGAGGTGTCTGGCTTTGGGGCTTAAGTCCCTTACCAGAGTCCCGTACTGTCTATATTTATGCCCTTATTTTAAAAATGTACTGTCATATTTGTGAAGATGTGATATGGTTACTTTGCTGTCACAAAAAGGCAACAGGTTCTGGAGCAAATAGAAAAAGAATTGCTCCGGACCCTGGAGCCAAGAAAATGGTGCCAAGAAAAATAATTCTCCCACAGTTATCAGACTGAAGATTTTGGTCATCGGGAGAAAAATCTAAACCTTCTCTTTTCAGATGATGCTCTACTTCATTTAAAAAAAAGTCAACGTGTATTTTGCAGTAAAATGACTTCATCAATACAACATAATAGTCGTAGTTTTGGTACCTTTTGAAAAAGGAATCAGGCATTAAATGAATTTCCTCTCAGTGTTCACAATTTCAATTATGTGTGATTGCAGAAATGGATCCTTTGCTCTACCCAGTGATATCTGACCACTTGATGTGTCAAATTTAGGCTTGAGCCCAGGTTGAAGAATAAAACTTTGACTTAGGCAGTTTAGCTTTTTGCTCTAACGTCAGAACTGTATGAAGGAATTAGCAGTAGATTGGGTAGCGCTGGGATCGACCACTCATTTCATCACACGCCAGGCACCTGGATGGTGCCGCACATACAGAGAGAAATAAATCTCCGTCCTCAAACAGCTGAGGAGATGGAAAAATTCCACAGCAGCAGCCTTGCAAGAAAGAGAATTGGGGTGTTCAGTTCGGTGTTGTGCTGGGCCCTGCCGGTGGGATCGCCTCCCCCTCAACACTCAGATGTTGAAGAGAAAAGTCCAAGTCAAGATGCCTGATCTTTTTCCTTTCTCTTTCTTTTTGAACAGTATCTGAAAAGAGGAAATAACAATACAGTTCTTCCCTCAATAGGGCCTTGTCCTCAGTAAGATTCTAAATTAGGCTTTTCACCTTCTGTTCTTTTCTTTGGAACCATATAGTAACCCACTTGTATCTCTGAAGCCGAGGGCCCCGTAAGAAAACATCATTTCCTTGTACAAATAGCTCTAGTTAGAAGATGACATTGGAGTCCCTTCACAGGGTAGGTGAAGCTATACCCTGACTCTGTGGCCTCCCGGGAGTCAGAGGACTGGAAATGGAGTTCATCGCCCACAGCCAATTAGATCTGTGCTCACCCAGTTCTTCAATCTTCTCAGAGCACAAAGAAAAAGAGAAAGGACAGTTCAGATAAAAATCTGAATTTAGAATCTTGAATTCCACCATGGGGCTGTGTGAAGCTGGGCAAATCCTTAGCCACCTAGGCCTCAGTGTTGCCATTACAACATGTGGCTTTAGTAACTACTTACATGCTGCGGAAAAGAGTAGATGAGGGCTCTCGAAATACCAGGCTCGCAGACGTTTCTCGGTAATAAATCCTTTCCTTCTTTTTTTCAGAAAACCAAAACTTAAGTTTCTTGCCATCTAAAGACCTGCAGAACCATTATGATTCATCTTTAATCAAGTCCCAGGGGGCAGTGGGCTTTGTAAAAATCATTTCTGAGTACAGCAGAGAACACTTAACTATTACCAGGAATTACAAAAATAAAAGAACAATTTCTGTCAAAGGGAAAAATATTTTCCTTATGCATAATTATCCCATAAGGAACTTTGCCACTATATGAATTTTTTTGAGAGAAGGAATAAAATTTAATCCAGTATGTCCTTTAGCTCTAGCTCTTTCCTCTAAAAAATAAGTTACAGAAAAAAATAGTTTGCTTTTGAGCCTTTTGATATAGCATAAAGCAGCATTATATGTGGTTAATTTGGAAATTGGAAACTCAATCCTTCCAATTCCTAAAAAAAAAAAAAAAAAAGAAAGAAAATCTGATTCCTCCTTTCTAGTAGTGAGATTAAAATCACCCCTTTCTATGTGGATTCTGTGGTATCCTATCAGGCCAGAGCCTTTGGAAACTTCCTACAGAAGTTTTTGGATTTTTAAATCCTAACCACTGAGAATAAAAAACTAAATGAGGGGGTATTTTTTTAATCACAAGAACATCAACATTCCTGGTTTCCAAAATCATTCCACATTTCCATTTCATCCTAGTGAGGGTATTACATTTATGTCTCAGAAGTATAACATTTATAATCATATCTTGGCTTACCTTAAAACAATAATTAATCTCTGTTTTCTCTCTTTTAACTAACTAAGAGCATTCCAAAATTCCTTGGCTTTAAAACCCAACAATTTCCTACAGAATCCTCAAAAAAAAAAAAAAAAAAAAAAACACACACAAAACAAACAAAACAGTTGAATTTCCCAGTTCTTTTCTCTTTTATACCTTTTTATCCATTATTAGAAACCGTATGTGTATGTTTGACCACTCAAATCATTTTGGAATTCCAAGGTTATTTATACTTTTGCTTCTACCTTTTCTTAAAAATTTTCCAGTATAGTTTTCCCATATGATTCATTCACATTTTTATGAGATGGGATTTTGTCCTCAATTTCTTTTTATCTCCTTAGAACCTTTCAAAACTGGTCCCTTGAAAAAAATTGCATGATTATTTTATTGAACATGCTTTACTTGAAATTATATACCTGCTGAGTATCAGTGATCTATTCTCGCCTGGTGATTGCAGTCCATGACACCTCCCTGAGTTTGCACCATACATAATTAGACTGGTAGTCCATATATCTTGGAAACCTCATAAGGTACTTGTGGTAATGTTAGCAATAAAGAAAAAAAAAAACCCCAAAACAACAACAAAAAAACCAATTATGCTCTCAAACATATATTTCACAGCCTTTACCATTTTTAGATATTTGATCTATAAAGTGAGTATTTTTAATTATTTGAAATGTCATCTAACATCTATAATCTGGGATTGGATGTTTCTTTGTAGTCACTCATGTTTTGCCAAATCCTGTACATTAAAGGATTAGTTTAATTTTTTCTGTGAGCTTTTCCTCTGTTCCAGTTCGAATCAGGAATTAGGTATCTATACACAAACACAGTTTATTATTTTATAGATGAATTCACGTTTGTTCAAAACTAGAGGAAAATCAGGTCAATATCTTAGAAAATGACTTCAGCTCACATTTCAAGATTATGGGTGCTTCTGATTTACATAGCTCATTTCCTCCCATTGTAGTATGTGTTTGCATGGCATTTGTCTTGCTTAGATTTAATACGGTTTTTCCTTGCAAGGTTTTCTAGATATGACAATCTTTCATTAAGGTAGCAGATGATGACTTTTTTTTTTTCTCAGTCCTGCAAATAAAACCTAGGAGATTGAGAGATAAAATAAACAAGCACACAAAGTCTCTGATATTATTTAAGAAAACTGAAGATGTCTGAGATATTTGTCTTCAGGAGCAAAATTAGAAAAAAGAGGTAACCCTGAATGTTTAAAAAAAAAAAGCTGATTTACACAGTGACTGAAATATTCATGTACCAGAAATGCTAACACAAAAGCAAAAACCTATGAGTGAAGTATGCAAGAATTTGGATTTTGTATAGGAGACTAAAGTTCTACATATCTTAAATCTCAAGCTCTCAAATCCACGCTTGAGTCATATATAGTTGTGTAAGTCTACCTTAATTTACACAGCATTTTTAGAGAATGAGAAGCTGGAAAGATTTGGGGTACTCACTCTGTATCGTAATTATAGTCAACATTAATTTTAATGTTTTCCAAAGGATAGAGCAACATACTTTTCTTGTTATAGAAGTGACTAGTATCCTTAGGTAATAAACGTTTTCTATCAGGCATTTATAGTTTTTCGTGAATATGATAAGATCTATGTAATAATAAACTTCATGAGCAAATTGTACAAGATTATACCAGGATTCTATTGCATATATTTACATATATCACCAAATATACATTCCACATGAAATATGCAATCATTTCAAACAAGTATGGACCAAAGGCTATTTTCTGTTTCTAAAACCAACCAAAATCTCAAATCCATAAACTACTTGGATCAAAAGTATTTGATCCATGACATTTAAAAAAAACCCTTCCATAACTTTCTGCATATCTGGAGCCAGTTTAATATGTAGGCCATAATAAAGTTGCCTTTATAACTTTCTAGAGAATAGTTTTTATTTGTTAGAGGAGTTGGAATTATAAAACTCACGTAGAAGGAAATCCTAAATTGGGACCAAGCTCTGTCACAGCTTACACCACACCCCCCTCACAGTCCTGCATTTACCCGAATCACAACACTCATCACGCCATATTCTGGCTTTATTTCCTCCTTTTCTCTCCAAATTCAGAGGTCAGTCTCCTTATCCTCATGGTGCTCTGAGTCCCAGCAGGATTCCTGACACATGCATATCTCAATAAATATTTAGTTGAACTATACCTGAAAGCATATTACCATGAGGACCTTCTGTTACTGCCAGTAACATTCATTTGGACTTGGCCCAAGAACTTGATGTATCCTCCAATTGCAGATTCTATTAAAAGGAAGTGACTAATTGACCATAAGTTCCAGCTGCATTGATAGAAAGCAGGGCCATTTGACCTCTGCTGTGGTTATAGAGTCCCTGTGGGTTTTTTCACTCATTTATCCATCTATCCATCTATTTATTCATTTTAAAGAATTGTGTTTATAGTACTTTGCCTGCCAGATGGTTTTGTTAATGAATGTATAACTGCATTCTTGAAGTCATTATGAGTTACCTATGCTTTATGCAAACCTTTGACCCACGCTGGTGTATTTAAGTAGCAAATTCAAGTGTGGACTCAGCCAGGAATTCTTACAACCAAGATTCCAACATGATCCCTTCTTTCTCCTACTTATGATTCTTTCCTATCCTTTATCCAATCTCACTGAGAGGATAATTCGTTCTCAAAGAGTGACTGAACATACATTATGCATCTATGGACATAAGGCCACCTGGAGTTTCTATAGTGCAAAGATCAATGAGGGAGCAGAGGTGCACTTTATGGATAAAGTTGAAAGCAGTATCAATATATGGTGACTGCTATGGTTTGAACGTGTCCCCCAATTCATGTGTTGGAAACTTAATCCTCAATGCAACAATGTTGAAAGGTGGGGCCTATTGAGAGGGAATTGGGTCACAAGGGTGGAGCCTTCATAAATGACTTAATATGGCTATCAAGGGAGTAGGTCAGTTACCATGAGAGCATATTATTATAAAGGGGCCCACCTGTCATGCTCTCTCCATCTCCCATGCTCACTTCCACCTTCTGCCCTTCCGCCAGGGGATGACACTCGCCTGACGCTGGCACCATGCTCTTGGACTTTCCAGCCTCTGGGACAGAGAACCAAATAAGTCCCCTTTTGATATAAATTACCCAGTGTGTGGTATTCTATTATAGCAGCAGAAAACAGACTGAGACAGTGACCAAACCTACGCTTGGTGAGGAACAGCCCATGTGCAGCAGTGGGCATGCCTGGCTGGGAAGGCAGTGTGGAGCAGCCCAGCTGCAGACACCTTGGCAGGCGTCTTTACAGGGAAGGCCCTATATCTATTATATTTTGCCCCAAACCTTTATTCATTTGTCATGACTAAAGGCATAAAGAATATACTAGTTTTGAAGACTAAGTAATAATTTAAAAGGCAGTAAAAACTGCATGTAATGAATACATACGTGTCAAAAACAGATTTTTTTAAAAAAAAATCTAATTCTGAAAGATAAAATGACCATTAAGTGACGCATTAAGAATTAATCAAAATATTTTTATCTGTGTTTTAACATGATTAGCTCTTCAGGTTGTATAAACTAATTTTGCAAAACAATGTATTTTACCAGGTTAACTTTCTTTTGCAGAAAATGGTGGTAAAATGCTCTGGAAAATGTGACTGACTTACCTATACAGTAATTACCTAACTTTTCTTCCACCTTGAAAATACTTGTTAGCAAAAGATATTTCAGTGCTAACATTTTAAGTTGTTGAAAATAGTAACTGAACATTTTCTGCAGCTAGCACATATTATTTGGCAAACATCTGTCAGAGTAGATACCTGCCATTAGATATGAATAACTTTTCAAAAATAATAGTTAGTTCTTAAGTCTAAGGGAAATCAAATAGTGAAGGCAACCAATAAGCTCTTAATAAGCACTCTGTTGTGGGGAGGGGTGTCTATTTAACCTTTAATATCAGTGTGGGGACAACCTGGTAGTTATAAAAAAAAAGCCTTTCTGGAATTTTTGAAAAGGTCCCCTTTTCCCTGCTGAGAGGCATATGGAAATTATGCACCCGTGCTCACAGTGAAATTGGTAAATTGGAATTGCTATACTCAGAAATATCTCATCTTTGAACGTGGCAGTGGCAAATGCAGGATTCACACTAATGATTTACCCATCATCTGCTCCTTTCATCTCTTCCCTTCTCCTCCTCCATTAAAATTCACCTCTATTTATCATCAAAAGAATGTTTGTCAGGAATGTGTAAATGTGTTCTGCAGCTATTTCTTTAAGCTGCTTTGATGAAGATGCCTGATGACTTGGGGGTTCGTGTATCGGAATGGTGGTGGTGTGCAGTCGACTGCCCGATCTGATTGGCTGTTGTGCACTCTCCTTAAAGAAGTGGGGTGCATTGTTCTGGAACACACTATACCAGAGATTACCTTCCCGGCTTGCTTGTTTCTCACTCCAGTGGAAGCTTCTCAATAATTTCTATCATCAGCCCTGGAGGTCAACACTTCCAGGATTTGTCTGTGCTTCTAAAAACACTATAAACACCTGGTGTTGAGTTCCCTCTTTTGCCTCATTGATAAAAATCTTTCTTGATCATTTAAATCTTTTCTGCTGGTCCTTTGACCAATTCCTGCAGATCAATTTGCTGTCCTGCCACCCACCCCAGAGTTTGGGGTCTCCGTGGTGCTCAGTTGTATTTTGAGTATATTCCTGGCCATTTGAAAATAGATTCTGTCCTGGGTCTAATTCTATTCCTTTATTTTCTTGCCCTTTTCTTGACCTGGTGCCTGTTCTAATCTAGCAGTTTTGTGTTTATTTCTTCCCAGTCTCCACACTCCTTACGCTGCATAGCCCCTGGTGTAATGCAAAATCATCTGTGATGAAGCTTTCATGGATATGATTATTTTTATGGTGTTTTAAGGGTATAGTTGAACCAAAAGCCATTGTTAAGTCAGAAGTTATATATTCTTTTCTTTTGTTGAATTATTAGTATTATTTTTATTTCAGAATATTATGGGGATACAAACATTTTTACATGACTTGCTTTTGTACACTTTGAGTCAATGTTATAAGTGTGCCCATCACTCAGATAATGTACCTTGTACCCATTAGGTGTGAATTCACCCATCCCCTCCTCCCCCCTCCCACCTGCTTGATTTCCATTGAGTTTTAGTACCATATGAGCACATGAGTATTGGTCGATTAGTTCCAATTTAATAGTGAGTACATGCGGTGTTTAATTTTCCACTCTTGGGATACTTCACTTAGAAGAATGGTCTCCAGTTCCATTCAGGTTGTTGCAAAAGGTATGAGTTCACCATTTCCAACTATTCTTTTTTAAAGTACCTCTGCTATGGTCTAACTCTGTCCCCCCAAAATTCATATGTTGAAACATAATTGTCAATGTGATAGTATTAATATTAATAGGTGGGGCCTTTAGCAGGTGATTAGGTCATGAGGATGGAACCCTGAGGAGTGGGATTATTGCCCTTATAAAACAGGTGGGAAGGAGCTGTTCACCCCTTTCCACCGTGGGAGGACGCAGCAAGAAAACACCGTGTTCAAAGCAGAGAGCAAGCCCTTGCCAGACACTGAATCTGCTGGCACCTTGATCTTGGATTTCCCAGCCTCTAGAACTGTAAGAAATACATTTCTATTGCTTATAAATTAGCCAGTCTAATATATTTTGTTATAGCAGCCTGAGTGAACTAAGACCACCACCTTTGTGCCAGATATTACGCTAGGCTGGGTATACACCAGTGGGTAAGAGAGATGTGGCTCTTATCCTGTGGAGCTTGGAGTCTAAAGGGGCAGAAAGACAATAACCAAGAAACAAAATTAGCATAGTGTTATAACTTGGGGTAAGTGTCATGAAGGAAAAGAGCAGGACCATGGGAATAATAAGAGAACATGGAATGATCAAGGAAAGCCTCTCAGTGGGGCTAGAAGTTATATATTCCTACCCATAACAGTACTCCCTGATTCTGACACCATCTTGGTTGAAGAAGCATCTTAATTTCAGGAAAGTTAAAATGTGGAGCATAGAATGCTTATATTTAAAGCTATGTGATTGAGCAGGGCCTTTTATCTCTACAGAGGAGAGCTACAGATAATCCAGAATGATAT
This sequence comes from Varecia variegata, assembly GCA_028533085.1. Classification (NCBI taxonomy): domain Eukaryota; kingdom Metazoa; phylum Chordata; class Mammalia; order Primates; family Lemuridae; genus Varecia; species Varecia variegata. The sequence continues at coordinate 138,798,891 of CM052436.1, read as the reverse complement.
AGAAAATCAAGACTTGTGGGAGGTGGGGAAGGTTGAAAACCAGGTTTGGAACTTGGTCAACCCAGAGTGATTTTGATTAAAGTTACCTAATAATTGATAAAGTATTCATTACTTTGCCAGAATAGACACAAGCAAACTTTAGATCTTTTTTTAAATTTCTCAGATTATACCAACTACACTTTTCTTTAATAACAGGGAGGTTGTTAGTCATTTATTAATAGACCCACTTCTGTCCTGAGCTCTTTCCCTTCACAATGAGCAATTTTTGTAAAGAAAAAGAAGATGGATTCAAGAGAGATAATTTTTTAAGACAATCATGAAATATACCCATGGTCCTATCCCACAGACTAAAATGATGCCTTTTGTTTCAAAACATTACTATGCTAGACTAACATTAATACTTTTTTTTTTATTATCTGGGTATGATCATGCATGACTGGAAGATCACTTGATCCTAGGAGTTCTAGGCCAGCCTGGATAACATAGCAAGATTCACTCTCTTAAAAAACAAAACAAAACAAACAAAAAAAAAATAACTTTTATTTATAACATTTTCCTTATTTTTCGTTTCATCCCACTCCTGTCATATGTTGTAGAGTGTGCATACAATAAAGATTGCCTGTTTTAGGAAAAATTAATCTGAAATTTTAAAAAATCCCTTTGAGTAACAATTTTTGTAGCTTTATTTAGATAACTAAAGATAAGCAGGTTATAACGCCTTCTAATCCCTTCTGAGCTAATTCATTCTCACCACAAGCTGCACATTTGCTTATTTTGTGCCTTTTGAATACTTATACTCATTTATCTCTGAGCGCCCTGTTGGGCTGCATTCAGTATTGTGATGTGACAGCTTGTAGTTAGCGTTACGGGGGGATCGTGCAACATGACTGTTTCACATGACTCCATACCTGCGTTAGAGACCTGTTAGTGAAAATATTGATAGTGAGAGGGTTCTCTTTCCAGACCCATTTTCTACTCTTGTTGTAGTTGCTGTCATCTTTGAGATTGCTTTTCTTCTCAGGGCAGTGAACCAGCTAACTACAGCACCTCCTGAGTGTCTATTTTGAGGGTGAGAGGCTTGCCTTGCTTGTGTTGATAGAAATGGGATTTATCCATGAAAATTGACAACTGAATTGTCACTTTCCCCTCGGGTGGTTTCCTAATTGTAATTTGTTCCATGCAGTGTCAGGAAATAGAACAATAGAAAAACAGAATCTCTTTTACTTTTGCAAAGCAAACGGAGTCAGGACAGCCTGGTAGCTGAGGAAAATCACATGGGAAATAGCTGCAAGGCCCTGGCTGGCCATGAAGATGTGCTATTTGGGAACGTTACGCAGGTGGTTCCAACTGCCTAGAACCTTAAGTGAACTTGACTAATGATGGGCCCAGCGATTGCGATCCCAAAATAGGCTGGTGCTCTGGTACTTTGTTAAGACTTGAAATTACCTTTCTGAAACTGCCATCTATTACCGTAACTCTGCACTAAAACTTTCATTTATAAGTAGTCAGCAAAGGTCAAATGTGTGGCACTCAGACAGACAGACAAAGCAATAAATTGAAAATCATGCCTAACGGTATAATTGCCATGCTCTGGAAAGCATAGCAATGGGAAACTACTAGTCACATGGGAAACATATTGTCAGTTTTGATGGGCGTATGGTCTGGTGGGTGGAAAGGCTAATGCTTGGAAATGCCCAGGCACCTTGCTCTTAACATACCAGCCTTCACTGTTTCCAGGGCTGTGTGGCGTGAGGAGGAGGACTGAGTTAATTACTCCTCACTCAGAGAGGAGTACTTAAAAGGATCTTTAATTAATAAAAAGTTAACCATCCCAAGATTAGAGGTGTTGTCATCAAGAGAAACTATTTGGGTTGCCCGAATAGTTGCCCCCTCCCCTCCCTCCTCTCTGTCTTTCTCCCTCTTCAGTCTCTTTCTCTTTTCACCTGTCTTTCCCTTTGTTTCTCCTCTGTTAATCTTCATTCTCCACTGTTGTGTATCTCCATCTCCCTGTCTGTCATGGCCGTGACTTTTCTCCATTTCTTTCTCATGGCCAATGAACTAAGTTTGTGAAGAAATCATTTGAATCCCATGTCTCTGAGATACTGAAACCAAGATGCACACAGGTTTGTTTTAACAATTTTAACAAGCTGAGCGAACTTCAATTATGTAAATGTTCCGCTGTAGAGAACTTATGGAAAGGTGGGCAGTTTCCAGGACTGTGCGCTCTTGACTGGTAGCCACAAACTACCCAAAATTGGCATGATGCCTGTCTTAAAAACAGTTCATTACTTCACTAAAAAGCGATGTCACTTGTAAAATTGTCCAACACTCTGGCATCCTGCCAGAAAGGCAGAAGTAGGTATTTGGAAAGATAGTCTTCTATCTGCACTTCTAGACAGCAGCCACATTTACTGTTGATGGACAAGGTCACATTTCTGTCTCCCCTAAACACCTAAAGAAGAGAGTTAACATCTCTTTGTGTTCTTCATCTTCCACAAGATGACTCTAACGAAATATTCAAGAAACAGACTGAGCATAGAAAGGATCAGACCACTTAATGTGGATAGATTCTCCACCCCCGCAAAGAAAATGGCCGAGAGCATCTAACCCGAATGACAGTGCTGTATCTTACACAAATTAGAGTTAATATTTCAGCATCCACTTTCCTCATCACCAATATCTGTTAAATTCAGGGTGGCTGCTTTCTATTCCATGTTAGTACTCTTTACAAAAGCGTCTAATTAGAATATTCCCCAGGATGTATAAGGATTTTGAGGACTATTTTTATTAATACTAACTGGGAAGACGTATTCTTTAAGTTATACATAATGTCTGCAAAATTTTTGTAATTAGTAATATATAGTATATAGTAAATTTTATTTATACTACACACACATAAATGAAATATTCACAAATGTATTTATTTCAAACCTAAGAGAAACTCACTTGGAATCTTTTGACATTTTTGTTACTTCCAATACGGTTTGCCTAACACAAATGATCAATTTTCAAATTTGGAAAGTTTTAGGTGAATTCTCTATTAAAAGTGAAGTCAGAGCTCTTTAATATGCTTATTGATTTTCCTGTGGCAATAGATTAAGATCAGAATGAAAAGTGAACCCTTTTCTCTGGTATAAGAGTGCCAGCCTGGATAAATGGCATTCTTTCAAGTAGGAAGCACACACTGTATAATTTTAGAGAGATGAAGGTAAAAGCTGGCCACAAAAAGACTGGAAGAATTCAAAAGTAAACATATGAATGGGGCCCTTTGCTTTAAAAAGTCTGGTGGATACACAACAAAGTGACAACTATGGGTGAAAAATTAGAATAAATTCTTTACTTGGCATAGCAGTTCTTCAGCTTTCAAAAAAAAAAAAATGACACTTAAATTATTGATCTCCCAGAGTCAATTTAAAATTTGATTGTGACACTTTCATTGTTCTATTCACTGAATGAAATGAAATGCATCTTCTTTGCTTTGTTTGACAATTTAGCTGGGAAGTTATCTTTTTATTCTTTCTGTTTATTTTCTATGCATGAAGATAAACATGATTCAAATCGGACTGCTAGAAACCAGACACCTGATACCCCTAGTTCATTGCCCCAGATTGCACGGTCTGACCATGGTGACATGTAGAACCTCAAGGGTTCTTCATTTGGAATGATGTTTTATAGCTCTAGGTATTTTCCTGCCCTTGATAGCAGAAAAATAAGAAATCATGACTTCTTAACTGCTCTAAGTGGAGTAGGTTAAGAAAGCTATCTTTCCAATCCATGGGGAAACATTTGGTGGAAAAGAACACAGGAACCTCAACAAACTATCACAAAATTGCCATTAAACTGAAGTTGGGAGAAAATGTTTTATGAATGAATTTTAAACTTACCTGTATTGGGCTGGGCACAGTGGCTCACACCTGTAATACTAGCACTTGGGGAGGCCAAGGCAGGAGGATCGCTTGAGGCCAGGAGTTTGAGACTAGCCTGAGCAAGAGTGAGGCTTTTTGTCTCTACACAAAAATAGAAAAATTATTTGGGTATGGTGGTACACACCTGTAGTCCCAGCTACTTGGGAGGCTGAAGCAGGAGGATGGTTTGAGCCAGGTGTTTGAGGTTGGAGTAAGCTATGAGGACACCACTGCACTCTAGCCTGGGTGACAAAGAGAGAGTCTGTCTCAAAAAAATAAAAAAAAAAAGACAAAAAACAAACAAAAAAACTTTCCTGTATTAAAACATTTGATAAGGGTCTTTTTGTAGGAGAAAACTGAACATGCTTAGTGAACATTCAGAGATGTTCATAGCAGAAGAATTGGAACATTATAGAGAGACCATGCCATTAGAGGCATACCCGTTTAGTGCCTGAAATATTTTCATGTAAGTAGGAGCAAACACTGCTCTGGGTCATTACAAGATGATCCTAATCAAAGTATACTCTCGACATCATTTTTTGCCTGTGGTCAACATACAATTAATACCCTACTAGGGAATTATTGCCTCCTGACTTTGTCTTCTTTGCCTTCTACACAAATATTTTAAAGGTTGATTTAATGACATCTAAATCATCAACTGTATCTATTCACAAGTGCCCTGACCTAGAGCAGCACAAGACCAACGCTTACCCACCCTCATGACTGCAGCAGGTGATGGCCACTGTCTGTCTCTGCCTTCCTCTTCTATCTGAGGTCACAACATACATGGCTAAAAGATTACACTTTTCAAAAATCTTTTCTTGCAACTAGGGCTGACTTCTGACACTACTCTGGACAATAATATGCAGGTGGAAGTCCTGTGTGCCAAACTGGGAAGGTGACTTAGAATGACTTCACCCTACAGGAAAATGTGCCCGACTGGCTTTTTTCCACATCCCCTTTCTTACTGCCTGGAACGAGGCCATGATTGCTAGAGCTTCCGCAGACATCTGGAACTATGGACAACACTGAGGATGGAATTGACAGGACAGGACAGGTAGCTGGTGATCGGGATTGCCATACCAGATCCGGACTGTTCACCTATCAAATTAGTTAATGTGCCAAAGACATAAACAAATTTCCAAGGATTGTTTTTGACTTTCTATTTTTGTAACCAAATTCATAACTGATATTGCTTAACAAACAAAATGAGTTCTTTTTTTTTTTTTTTTTAATTTTGAAATCTAACAGACACAGGGACTAAACGCCTTGACAGAGCAGTATGGATTTACACAAACATCACTGCAGGACCTAGTCGAAAGATGTGATTCTAGTTGTTTCTCAGTGACTCTCTGGCAGTGAGTTTGGGTCAATCACTTCCCCTCTCTGAGCATTGTTGCCCTCTGGCCCTAACATCCCACACGTGACCCTTTGGGATACCTTGCTCTGACTAAAATGTCCCTCATGACCTTGCAGGTAAAGGCCAAGATCGGGAGGAGAGCAAAAGCCCAAGTCCAGCCAAGATTTACCTTTGTAAGAACCCAGGCCTCAGGGAGGGGATTAGCAGCTCTATCTTAAAATCTTCCCTGAAGCAAACTTGTTAAAAAACAGCCCGTGGTGCTGCCATTGATGACACTCTCTCTCTCCCTCGATCTCCACAGGAAGCAGTCAACCTAAAATGCAATTACATGTAAAAAAGATGCAATCATGCTAATTGGAAGATGATATGGTGGCAGGTGATGTGATAGCAGAAGTCAAAGTCGCTGGCTATGGGGAAGGAATATTGAAAATGTTAAATTATAGAACAAATCAATACTTCCAGCAATATGCAGTGAACTGAACCTAACAGGCTACTCCAGGCTGAAAAATATCTTGGAAATGTTACAAATGATACTTCTTCACACACACACACACAGAGACACACGAGACACTATCAGGATCTATTATGAATTTCACTAACATTGTGGATCTATGGCTAACACTTTTCCTTATGATAAAATGTGTTTTCCATTTTCTATTCGTATATGCCCATCCAGGAGCTAGGAAAAAAGACTGAGAGAGAAATATAGAAAGACAGATGCTCATCTTTGCCTTTTCCACCAATACCTGTGATCTGTAGGCAGGAAAGATCCTTATTATCAAAGTGAGCAAATTCCTTACTCCTTCTAACAGCAGGGAGTGACCTGCATCAAATACCGAATGGAACCATAAAAACCTCTTGTCACAGAGACACTGTTGAAGAATCAATGACGCCCCGTCTAATTGAGTCCTTGTGCAGCGAAGCTGGTGTCTGCGGGAAGGAGCCCCTTAGTTAGTTACTGCGCTGGAGGTGTTGGGGACTTGCTAGCTCTTGAGATTTCTGTTTGTGCATCTCCTACCTATCCTTCCAAGACTGCATTAATGCATGTTACAAAGATTTTGTACATTTTATTAGTTTGGAGGAGTAATTATTATAACAGGAGAAGAGACAATATAAATTTAGATTGATATTAATTTTATTTATTTCATCATCTCACCACATCCTTTTCTCTGGCTGTCAATCAGATGGAAATATGGCTTCTATCCTAAAGCCAGGCAAGTTTCTCTTATTTCTTCAAAGGAACCCCATTTCTCCATTACTCTCTGCATTTGTTTTTACCATTTCTTTTCCCAGGGGAAGGCTTTCCTTTGCTCTTTTGCTAGAGGAAGTCTGCCTCCTCTCTCCCAACTAGCTTAGACAACACCTCTTGCTCATATCTTTTCCAAACTTCTGGGTTTAAATCATTATTCTCTCCTCAGTGACCTTTCAGTATTTTATTTAGACGGGTACCCAAACAAAGTGGTTACTGAGGAACAATAATCATTTGAGATTAGAATACATATTCTGGGGGAAAAGGGATTATGGGTCAAATGTGCTTTGTACAAACCACATATTACATCCCCCATTTGCTAAGTAACAAAGCATGAATGCACTCATGGAGTTATTTATACGTTCTTTAAATAATTTCTAGGTACCCACAAGCATGTGTAGAGCTGCTCTATCTTATTAATTACTATTACTATACCTGCTATACCTCAGATTTACAGATTAAAATAAAGGAAAAAAAAGGTCATATACTAGTTATGTGGTATTGTATTATCTGCATTAAATGATAAGGAATTATTTACCAGGCAGAAATCATATAAATCATTCTTTTTTTCTGGTAATAACGAACAGACACCAAGTGCTCATTTGTTCAGAACATGAGGCATATAAAAGCTAAAAGAAAAAGAAAGAAAAAATAAAAAAGAAAGAAAAACTACAGCTTTCCTCCTCTTTATAAGGGAAAAAAAGTAAATAAAAATGCTTTGTCAAGTAAGCTGCTTTCAGGGAATCAAAGGATCAACACAGATTTAACTTCACCTTCTGGAACGTCTACATCTGTGGTCTTGTACGATGGGAATGAATGAGCCCACGGCCCTGCTTGACGGAAAGTGGCTTCTGCATCAGTAAGTGAAGATGGCACCATGTTCAGCAGCATTTCTGTTAAATGCACTTCATTGTCCACTAAGTTTTCTTGAAGTGGAATTCACATAGAGCCTACCATGTAGTTTACTGGAACATTCAATTAACTATAGCACTCCATTTTCAACCATCCTGAATAATCGAGATTTTTTTTTACTAGAACATACTTATAAATGTGGCAATGGTTCGCAGAAAATCATTTGGGTTTCATTTCCCTCTCTCCTGAAAGAGTCTTTCTTCACTTTAAGAAGTTCCTGCCTGTGTCCGTGGAAGGGACTAAGCTTCCCAGCTGCGTTGCCATTGTGTACTCTAGGGAGAGACCAGATGATCGAAGATGGCTAGGAAACAGTGGGAGCTCTGATAATTGGGAAAGTTTGGCAAGTAGAAAGCAAAATGCGGAAAGTATGGAGTGTCTACAAGACGTTAAAAATAGCTCCTGCTTTCATTTTCATTTTGTAACCGTGGATAATGATCGTGGTTGTCCTTGTCCATAGATAGACCTGTAGCCCAGGGGTCCACAACTGTGGCTAACCACTCCCCACCCCCAACACTACCTCCGCCACAAGGTGATATTTTGCCTTTTCTGAAAAACCGTTTGATTTTTACAGCTGGGGAACATGCTGCTGGCGTCTAGTGGACAGGGGCCAGGGGTCCTGCTGCACATTCTGCACTGCCCAGGACGGCGCCTCTTCCCCTGCAACAAAGCCTTAGCTGGCCCACGTCAGTAGTGCCAAGCTTGAGAAATCCCATTCTACAGAGATTTGACATTTATATTGCTAGCAAAATACTTCAAAAGTCAGCCTTCAGCGTTTGGTAAGCCAGACTTGTATGCATGAGACTCTGGACCCTGGGGCCTGAAAGAGATCTAGAGTATATTCAATAAATATGAGAAATGCTGAAAGAACCCTTCACTGTGTTTAGTTTCTTGACATACGGTTGTTCGTAGAGATTAGTCCTAGTTTTCTGGCCAGAGATGGTTCATAGACGATTAAGATTAGGAAGGGGGACTTCCGTGGTACCACGTTGGGAGGGAAAGGCCTCGTTGTACTATGCCATTGAATGTTGTGGGGACACCGGAGGAAGTATTTCTCCAACTCACAGCAAGCCTGGGAGCCTGTTCACATGCTACACGCACACACTATTCACACACTACAACCCCCCTACATTTCTAGCAAGGCTGCCTATCTAAGCAAATAGCGCCAGACAAAACTGCACTGTGTGTTAGTATGGGATGTAAAATTTTCATTTTGTAGATATTCCATCTTAACCCTTTGACATATCCTAGGTTCAGATGATTAACCTCACTTTATGGATAGAGAAACAGCTCTGGGGAGTTTGCCCAGCTTGATGGGAGCCACATGTGTTATTGCTATTGGGACTGTTATTAACCACTTAAATGCTCAGCTTTTTCTTTATTTTCTATGTTCCCATAAAAAATGGCATGAGACAAGTTCTAAGAGATATTTTATCTCCAACCCTGTGCCCAACATTCCCCCACTGTGAGGTGTGTAAGGTAACTAGGTTTCCCCACCTTCCCCTGGCAAAACCATCATCATGATCATCACCATCATTGTCAGTAGCCATAGCCTTATAGGATTTCCTCTCAGATGTTTCTTTCATCTAGGAATTCTGATATTGCATCTCACTCATTCACATCAGTTTGGATCAGGCATATTACTCCTCTTGAGTCAATCCCGTGGCCAAAGACATGCTGTGTCCTGACTGGCCAACTTGTGCCACATGTGCCAACACGTACATACACTCATGTCCACCTAAACCACAGGATCTCAAAGGTGAGGAAAGGTGCTTCCTAAAGGCAAATCAAGGAGCTGTACCCAAAAGAAAGGTAACTGTATGCTGAAGGGGTAAAAACAGTGAATACGATAATAGTATTTCTGTTTATTCCAGGTTGTTGCAAAAATTCATGAGATTATGTATGTGAAGTGACTGCATACCCCAATGCATAAAGAATTAATAGAGCAATAATAATAAAAATAACAATGGCTAGCATTCTTTTAAACATGTACAATAACAAATATGACTTGCAGCCACACACAAAACTTTGTGGATCTCAAGAAAATGGTTACATGACAGTCATAGAATGTGAACGTGTTTGGAGTTATATAATTAAAGAAATGAAAGATGAAGGAAAAAAGAGTTGCAATAATTGATAATAACCTCTCACAAGTAATTTAAGGTTGTATAAAACTCCAGATTTTAAACTAATTCAAAATTATTAGTTATCCCTCAGTACGTTGGAATAAATTAATCAAAACTAAATTACCAAAAAATCAAACTCGCTGCCCAACCATTGTAATACGAGCAGAGGTGGTATCTAGAGAGAAGTATAAATTGAAAGGAGTGATGCTTCAAAGAAGGAGCCTGAAATCATTATTCAACCATTTTCCCTTTTTGGGGGGATCTATATCAATAAAGCTTAATAAGAACTAAGAGTGAAATTACTGCTAACTGTGAACTTAATAAGGCCCCACTGGGAGTTCATTAATATCTCAACAGGTACACTGAAGCATTATCTTAATTGCACATGATACTTGCAAAAATTCCCTTTCACAAGTTTTTTGAAATGCCCTCTGGAACAAGCATTAGTAAATTTTGTATGGCTTTTCCTAGCTATGCAAATTCCCCAGGAACAAAGAAATTTTATTCACCTTTTCAAAAACAAGATGTTCCCCAGGTTACTGTGCATAGGCACTGCCCTTATGATATAAAGAGGGAGAATATAACAGAGAGAAAGAAGGCCAACATGCATGAAACCAATTTCAGATTTTCATTTTTTTCTGAACAAATTAAATAGTTCCTTTCCTTGTGTATTCAAAAATTTATTTTGATGAAAACTGAGTCTGTGTTGAAGCAATGGTGGCAATTTGGATTTTTCAAACATTCATATTGACGTAATCTACAGGACATCTGGACTTGGGTCTTCAGTTGTTTTAACAGTTATTGACAGTACGATGATGGCTACAAGGGTATGTCTGCAAGCCTAGGAGATCCCTTTGGCTAGTGGGAGTTGCCTATGTAGTGATTGTGGGATAAAATCAAATTTCGAAAGGCTCAATCTTGTCAACACTTAGAAAGTGATGTCACACACTCATAGTATTTGATTTTGTACGTATTGAAAGTGACATAGAATTAGTTACTCCAGATTTGTTTGATATATTCCTTTTATTCATTATTTCTTTTTCCTATTTTAACTTGATAGTAGCAATGTTAACATAAAGTAAAGGCATTTAGCTAAAAACGAGTACACAGGACGCCAAACACTGAATTTCCCGCTTGCATCTGACAGCCTGGTTCCTGAGGGGAGGGAGGCTAAGGAGCAGGCAGGGGACATCAGCCTGTTTACAATGACACATCCTAGTGTGTCTTGCGGAGTTAGACCGAACCCTGGGGCACCATAGTATATGTTGTCTAGAGTTGTCACAACTGGAACCTAAGAGAAAAAAACACAGTGAGCAGCTTCCTAAATGACTTTCTTGGTCTTTTCACCTTTGAACTTCCATCCAAATGACAGCTTCCCTTGTTTTACATTCCAATGATGAGGAAGGAAATCCCAGAAAAAGCGTGCCAAGGAAAAGATAGGGTGAGAAAAAGTGTTGGCCCCAGGACCTAAAGCTGCCCGTCAAAGCCCTACTCAGGGCAGGGACAGCTCCCAGATGCTGGAGGTCTCTCTGGATTCACCCATCTTGCAGATGATGAACACGTTAAAGGGCTCTGTTCTCTTAGGATTATTCCATTTCTTCATTTACCAGCTTACTTGTCCATTCAATGAATGCTAATCCTGTTCTATTCACAGTAGAGTGGTCTCTAATGATGAAACAATGATGAACAAAGTCTTTGCCCCCCTGAGGGTAAGTACTCTCAAGGAAGGGAGAGAACAATAAACAGATAATTACACAGATAATTGCTTAATTAGAATTGTGATATTTGTTACCAAAGAAAACTACCATGTTGCAGAAAAACTCATCCACTGACCTTCCTATAAACTCACTTGAGCGCCTCCTAGAGATTAATGTGTGCCGCTAATTGGATATAGCATCTGATTATTTTTTCAGGCCATGGAAATAACTCGATCACCACAATCACTTGTGTTGATGAGATATTAATATTTATGTCTCAACAGTGTTTATAATGTATATAGGATGTGAGTAATTTACATCTCCATTGTGATTATTCTTGAAATTGGTTTTCTCCTAGCTTTTTTTCTCTTAGATTTACAGAAATTCTTAGAACCATAAATATGGTATCAGTTAAAATTAGGAACAAAGAGAATTGGGCTTTTTTTCCTATCGTTTTCTATCTTATAGTAAGATAGGAGTTTGGGAACTGTTTTATCTGATGACTTGAAAGGTGATGGTTTTTATTGCTGTCTTTATTCCCTGTTTACTTTTCCATAGTTTAAAAATGGTCAGCAAAGGTGACTTCTACATAAATTTGGAATCACTCTGAGGCATGAGAACTGCTCTTTCTGAGAACTTGACTACTTGAAACTAGTTTCCTCTCTTGTCATCAGTGTCGCCTGACTGTGTCTTGAGAGAAATAATTGGAGAAACTGAGGAGATTTTCTTTGAAGAAAAGACCTGGAGATCCCTTTTCCACTAGTTAAAGACCCCCCGTGGAGAGGTGAAATTAGTTTTGCCTCTAACTGTGAAAGGCAGGGAGGCATGGAGGACTGTGGAGATGCAGGTGCTGGCTGCCCAGCAGTGGGAGTGGTGACAATTCAGGAGGAGAAAAATCCACAGCAAGTCTACTCTTTACTTAAGCTCATTACGAGGAAGTGTGAGTGACATCTGGGCTCCTGGAGGAGCAAAGATATGCCAATTTGATAAGTCAAATTATTGTCAGTTTATCCAAACTGAGAAATAACAAACTCAATAACTTTAAGACAACACAGAAAAGAAGATTAAGCTTCTTTAAAAAAAGAAGAAATATAAATATTTTATACATGAATAGTGAATTTGTAAGCCATCCAAGATGATGAGATTAAATCTATTCAGTGCTTTAATTTTTACAATCCCTGTGTCTGTGTGGATATAATTTTACATAAAAATGCATAAAAGTGATAATGAGATATAATTAGATATTTTTGTTATCATTTGTTCTTAAAATACTGGCTATTCATTTGGTTATCCATTGAAAAAGAAAACAAACTTAAAGTTCTAGTCTATGATATCTAGAAAACAGATCATAGATGTATTAAAATATTTAATCTAAACCTAAAAAACAATTATGCAAATGTATAGTCATGAAATCTAGGTGGCAACATGTACAATCAACAGACGGAAGACTTTTCTTGTCACTGAAAACCTGGAAGCTATAAAATAAAATATAGATATAATAGATCATAAGAAAATGTTTTTTTGTATGTAAAAGATATATGGATATTAATAATTACCTATTACTCTTTCATGTTAAAATAAATATATAGTCATTCATAGGCATATTGGTAGACTTAAAAAGATGTTTGTTTTGATATTTTATTTAAGCAAAGAAGAGTGAAAAATTGAAAATGTTAAGTAAATAACAGATTAGGGAGTACGAAGCTATGGTAGAGTTCATTAACGTGGCACAGCGTGTGAGAAAAAACATGAGGCACATTTGCACATGACTAAAGATTGAAGAGTCCTGGTTTACAGTTTAGTTCTTCTTTTTCATAATTTCTTTAAATTAGCAATAAAGAAAATTAATTAGGACATGTAGCATGTTTATCATATATTTATATAAGTATGCATTTATGAAGGTGTGAAGTAATGGAGACATTTATTTAACTCATTGAAAAAAATCATGGGAAGTGTGGGAAAGAATACTTTCCTGAGGTGTATTTTGTGGTCCTTACACATTTCGAATTACCTTTCTGTTAATACCCAAAAAGAAATTAAAAACAAATATTGACAAGTTTAGACACACTAAAGTGCAGTAAGTACTATTGTCAAGTATGACCAAAATTTCACCTTTACCACATTGTTCTAGGTTTTTCTAATATTACTAATATGTTTTAGCAACTTAAATGATGTCATTAAGTGCTATAGATACTTGATTTTTAAAACCAGTGAAGTAAGAAGGGAAGAACACCACAGAGACTTGAGTGTTTTGTCATGTTTGCTCTTGACTATATTGAACATATCAAGAACACTAGAGAGAAATGGTTGTTGCTACAGTGACATTAGAAAGATCACAACATCCAGCAACATACACATAGCTTTCAAAAGTTGTAAATTAATCTGAAAGATCAATATTAAAATGACAAACTTGGTTTTAATCAGTGCTTAAAGCTATTTAGTGATACAGAAGCAAAAAAGTCTATAGTGTTCTAGAAAGCACTGATAAAATCCCTAAAGGAAAATTTAATTTCTGTAGAAGAGGAGCCTGGATGCCAGGAAATACGTTGCAGATATGAGAGTATGAATTCATGCATAGGTATTTACTCTGAAGTTATAGAGCACCTTATAATAAAGTATCTTCAAGGAAATAAATACATTTTCTTCCCAAATTGGGATTCTAGAGCCATGTACACTTTAGAGTGATTTGTTGGCATAACTGAAGTTATAAAGATATTTTCATAGGTGATGTGTCAGCAGAGATTTATTGAAGGAAAATCTCCCTGGCAATGATTTTTTGGATATCACACAGAAAGCTCAGGCTACAAAAGCAAAAATAAATAAATGGGGCCACATCTAACTAAAAAGCTCTGCACAGCAAAGGAAGCAAGTAACAAAGTAAAGAGACAGCCTACTAAATAGGAGAAAATATTTGCAAACCAATATCTGATAAGGAGTTAATATCTAAAGTATATTAAAAAACTCACACAACTCAATAGCAGAAAAACAAATAACCCAATTTAAAAAATGGGCAAAGGACTTGAATAAACTTTTCTTCAAAGAAGAAATACAAATGGTCAACAGATATATGAAAATGTGCTCAACATCACTAAATCATCAGGGAAATGCAGCTCAAAACCACAATGAGATATCACCTCACCCCTGTTATGATAGCTACTATCAAAAAGACAAAAGATAACAAGTGTTGGTGAAGATGTGGAGAGAAAGTCCTTCTTATTATAGGTGAAATAATTCGGGTATATCTCTGTCTTATGAGAGAAAATGAGAAGTTGTAAGACTAAATGTATGTGGTATTCCAGAAAGAACACAAAGTGGTTAACTCCTCCAAGTGCTGAGAGGGAAATGCCTAACTAGTATCAGACAATGCAGGTGGAAGAACATAATATAAAGGAGGAGGAAGAAACTATCAGCTGTGATGCTTTCTAACCAACATGATGTTCTCTTAAAGGAATTATATTAATGGCACAGTGCTTAGGAGCAATGGCTTTAGAGACATGTTTACCATGAATTCCAGATCTGCCACTTACTTACACCTAAGCTTAGGAATGGTTCTTGATCTCTCTGTGCCATAGCTTATTTGTAAAAACAGAAAAACAGAAATGTGGTGTTGTGAAAACTAAAATAAGACAACTTGAGGCACAGGTGAAGAAACAGATCCCCACTTCCCAAAAAAGGCGAATGGGAAGAAAAAAAAGAAAGGATATAGGAGAGGGGGAAAGGCACCTCAGAGGGCATTTATGTCATTACTTGAGTCATCTGAGACCAAATCTGTGCTAAGCCATCATCAAGTCTGCTTTTCAATCAGGAGACGATACAAGTAGAATTTAAAAGATCTTTTAAAAGAGAAAGAAAAAATATAATACTAGCTTTACTATATAAATTAAAATCTCGCTGGGACATGTCAGTAGTTACACTTCATATTTGTAAGAAAAATTTCAATGAAAGGTTGTAGGTGGCAAAATTTAAAAAAATAAGATAGTATATTATAGCTCTCAGAATGATGTCTCACGTATGGAAAGCGCTAAATGATAATTTATACTATTAATATAATTATTTGGTTATTGGTCATAGAATAGCTTTATCTAGATTCCCTGAGGAAGCACCAGTCTGTTCACCAAACAAAAATAAGGACAACCTATATTGATAAAAAGTATAAAAGAAGTGCTTCAAAAAACATGGCTGTAGACGGTGACACAAAGATTGGGTCAGGGTCCCCAGAGCATTATTGAAAAGAGTTATAAAATTATAGGGAGATGGTGACTTTGGTCCAGATGATCTAAAAGTTCCCTTTCAAGTTCCCTTCTGAAAAATCTCTCTCTAAATCTAAAGAAGTGTACTATGAGTTCTAGCTAAGACTGTATATTGACAAAATAAAATTTTAAACAACAAGCTTAATTTTTCATTTGACTATACATTTTCTCAAGAAATTAGAATAAATACTAGTTGGTTTTAAAACACTCACTGTTGAAAAATAGGAAAAGGGAAAGCAATTTTCCCCACTCTTTGTTGTTTTTCTGGAAATTCTAGCTTATATAATTAGAAAATTAAATGAATTATTGCAATATAACTTGCTTACCTGAAGTCCCAAGAAAATAAACTGAAAGCTATTAGAACTAATAAAAATTTTAACAAGGGTAGAAGTCACTAAGAAAATATACAAAAATTAATAGATTTCTATATGCCGGTAATAAATAGATAACAACATGAAAATTTCATCTCATACATAATGCAATGAAAAACACAATTATTTAGAAATAAAGTTAGCAAATAATGTGCAAGGTTTACATGGAAACAATTATAAGATTTTACTAAAAAGAGAGAACGAGCAACTGAATAGATGAAATCAGATATTTTCCTA
>CM052436.1:138745308-138782687 GCA_028533085.1 Varecia variegata | reverse complement strand
TTACCTTAAAATACTCTAAGCTTATTACGGCCAAGATAGTGAAACACTGGCCCAAGTCTTGAAAGGCAGAAATGTGGGATTGTGGAGGGTACAGCCCAAAGACCCAGTGATGTTTAAGATTTAACATATGACAAGGGCTGTTCTTTCCTTTCAGTAAAGAATGATTAATTATTTAATAAATGGTGCTGGGACAAGTAGTTAACCATTTTGGAGGAAATAATACAGATTGTGGTTCTCCCTTATATGCCAACCCAAAGTAATTTCCATGTTGAGGAAGATTTACATGTACACCTGTCACTTTAAGGGGGAGGTTCTTAAACATTATTCTAAGAAAATGCTCATGGATGTGTACAAAGAGTTAGATCAGTTCTGGGAATTTTGTTTTTACTTATAATAATAGTGAAAATTTGAAAAAGGTTTAAATATTTAACAATGAAGTTTTGGTTTAGGTTAAATGTCCACACAACAGAATATTATGCAACCAAGGAGAGAGAGAGAGAAAGAAAGGGACAGGAGAAAAAAAGAAAGGAGGTGGGAGGGGAGGAAAGGGAAAAAGAGACTAAGATTCATATTTTAATAATAATATATGTGCACATACCTAAATACACACAAAGACAATAAAGAGATGTAACAAAATGTGAACAGGCATCAAGGCATTAAAATTAACTTATTTTCTTATTTTTGTTCCTCTGTATTTTTCATAAATAATATATAGCTAATTTTCTAAGAAAAAGCATAAACTCATTCGATAAAGAGTATGTTATAGATGTTTGTAATCCTATTTGATACTCATCAATAACAAAACCATTCTTGTGTGATAGACAACTCTTAATGAAGAGAAAAGAATAATAAAATAAGATGACAATTTTATTCTATGGTAAAGATCAAAAGTGTTTTAGGTTTTTTAAATTGGAGAAAGAGGCTCAAGAAGAAATGGGATATCTATTTTTATTTAGCTAAAGTGTTATTACACTACATTGTCTTTATCAAAAGATAAATTCTCCATTTCCATAGAAGACTGGCAAGAGGGGAGGGTTTCAATAGCAGCAAGAATAAGTTCAGCTAGTTATCAAGAAGAGTTCATCACTAAAGATGACTAATAATCATTGGGTCAGTTGTATATACCAGTTATAACACACATCTCAAAATAATTACTATATAGGCTTAAACATTCCTTTGAAAACAAGTAACTAAATATGCTGCATAAGAGCTAAATAAATAGATATCATTATATTTCATAGGGCACATAAATTCTTCCAGTCCTTCATCTCTATTGCTAGGAGGGATATTCTTATAAACCCATGTTTTTATTTCAAAACTAAAAATCCATTTTGTCTTTCATTCCTTATTCTTGCATCATTATATGCATAGTGTAGCAATGAGTATCACTGAATAGAGGGCGTACATGAGCCTGAAAGGAAATAGGGATCTTAAGCCAGGAGATATTTTTTATTTACACTGGGAGGGATAGACCACAGATAGCAATCATTTTTGAAGGGTGCATGGTAATGAGGAAAGAAATCTCTTTCGCCAGGATTTTCATTACTAAAATTTGGGGCACAGTCTAGAAAATGCATTTGCATAGAGGCACTTCACAATTCTGATGTTTTACGACAGCTACATGAATGCAAATTCGAGCGGAGGGTGGATGTGTCTTTATTAGTGCTCTTTCAGAGGTAGAAAGGGATTTTGGCAGCGAGGGCATCTGCGCAACAGCATGAAGCTTTTACATTTCCACAAGTCGAAATTGATGGAAATGTATTGACATGCTTGACTTCGTTCCTTTTTATTTCTTGTGAGGGAAAGCCTCTCCCTCTCCCTCCTTCCCTGCCTCCCTCTATTTTTCTGCCCAAAACCTTCATTCAGTTGATATTTTCTTTATCCAAAACTTATAACCTCCGAACTACAGATGACACATAGGTAACTCATTCTATTAAGATATTTATGTAAGCTTTTCCAGGGCGTTTAAATAAAATGTTTGAACAGCAGTCTAAGACTGACCAGGGAAACAACTTTTAGTGGCTATGGACTCAATGCTGTGAATAGAAATTGGCCTGAACTCCAATAATCTACTGGCCTTTCTTGATTTATGCTTATTTTTAAAATATTTTAGCGACAATTCAGCAAAGTATCATTTCTGTAAGTCAGAGTTCAGACATTTGCAGTGGACGGTTTTGGGTTTGAATAGCGCTCTCTGTTCTACGGCTTTGTGACCCCAGGCAAGGTCACGTTCGGCTTCCAAGTCTCAATTTCCTCTTTCATAAAACAAGTTACTATTAGTATAACGTAGTCTAATGTGGTATAGTATGAGTATTTGCTGATGATTAGATAAGGCAATGCATGTAAAACTTTTAGAACGCGACTGGCACAAAATAAAGAGTTGACTAAATAGTAGACATTACCTCTAAAGCAGCAATGATAGGAATATGTAAAAATATTGTCTTGTCTTTGGACAAGAAGGAGAATGTGACAACATGTCACAGAAAACTTGGGGAGTTAAATGTGGGGACTGGGTGGCCGTAGTAAGGAAAAGCATACTATTTTCTGCTTTGACTATTATTACCCTATGTTCTGAACTCTCACTCTGTTCCAGGCATCCTGCTAACAGTGCACATTCATTATCCCTCCTTCTCAGCAACTCACTGAGGTGAAATTACTTCACCAAAGTAAACACTATCAAGCAGAAATACCAAGCTTTGATCCCAGATCTCACCAATACCAAATCCTATTTTATTTCCACTACACCTGACCACTGCTATAATGAGGAGTTGCTCCGGTGGAGACCCATCCATCAGCAGTCACAGAGGCTTTCTCACATGGGCTTCAGGCTGTGGGTCAGGGCAGAAAGCCTGCCCCCTATAGTCACAGCACGGAAGTGCACCGTGGACAGGTAGCATGAAGATGGTGGGCCATCCAGCAGGGCCACGCGGCTCAACCCTAATGCTGACCAAGACATGTTGGTGGGGAAATGATCTTTACAGAGGTGGTCACCAGCCTTACACAGTGGCAAATGGACACACTTTAGGCAAACTACACAGGAAGGAGATAAATAGGCTAACAGTGAGTAGGATTTTTAAGGCTCAAAAAGTCACCTTGAGTATAGCTTTGGCATGTTTGGGCCAAAGTGGACTGTTGGGTTTGGTCTGAGCAAAGATCAAAACTGACCTTTAGATACTGGAGAAACTGGTGTGATTAAATGGGGAAAAGTTCTGGAAGAGTTTGCAAGCAGAATTTTGTCCGGGTTGATCGTCTTACATGTATGTTAATTGTACCAATCCCTGTCTACTGCTTGCTAAAGAGAAGGGGGGCGGGGTATGTTACCATGCTTTGTAGAGGAATCTAGCATAGGGGTCCTGAAGTTAGGTCCTAAGCCAGGTTCCTCATATGTGGCTACCTCAGGGCTGCCCTTAGGGGATTTTAGACTCCAGGCAAACTCTTTTTTTGCAGGTTTTTCTATATATATTTTTTATTTAGGTAAAATCAGTGTGTTAGGTAGCCTTATCTCACATGTTCCTAAGAAATAAATACTACTCGGACTAGGGAGTAATTTGATTGTTACCTGGGGTCCTTCTGTGGGGCTCTAGGATCACCCCTCAGGCACAAGTGCTAGAGTTCCTCAGGACGTCTGGTTAATGCTATGTGGAGCAGAGGGTCAGAGGTGGCCCTAAAGGGAAAATAAGGGAATCAGAGGTCCTTGTGGGCTCTACCCAAACAGGACTGCCACCTCTCATCCAAAACCCAAAAGGGAATTTGGAAAATTTTACAGAAGGCCCTCCAATTGCAAGGACCACTGGAGTGAAGGCTTTGGGGTGGGAACCCACTTGCCTGGAGCTAAGGGTGTTACAGAGCTGCTTTGTAACATTCTTGTGAAGAATAAATCAGACAGTGCATGCAACTTACTTAGATATTTCCTCACAGGCCTCCAGCAATCAATCAAGGTTAGACGGTTAATGATATCCACCAATATTCACAAGTTGGGTCACCTAAACCAATCTCTATACACGGTTCAGTTAGGCTGTTGTGTTTTTATTTCTATTTTTATAATAAGTAAAGCAGGATACAAAATGTTTGTTAGAATGGTTACAAATCCTTTTCTCCCAAACAGCCATGACCCTGACCTTGTAATTCCGTTGCTGACCTCTTCATTTGCTCTCCCTAAGAGGAGAGAATAAAAGGGTGGGACACAAAAGACAATATCTTTGTGCTGCTAGGAAGTGGGTGGCTGCACTGGAGTGGATGGTGGACAATTACATGGTGATGTTTGGCAAAACACGCACCCTCTTGGCAGCTGAAGCCTCATGTTTGTCGTGAGTGAATAGTCACGAGTACGGATGAGTCTCTCACGTGCTGGTGGTGCACTCTCACGCGGTGCTTTCTTGTCTTTGCAGATCCCCCAGATTAGCTATGCGTCAACAGCACCCGAGCTCAGTGACGACCGGCGCTATGACTTCTTCTCTCGCGTGGTGCCACCAGATTCCTTCCAAGCCCAGGCCATGGTAGACATTGTAAAGGCCCTAGGCTGGAATTATGTGTCTACTCTCGCGTCCGAAGGAAGTTATGGAGAGAAAGGTGTGGAGTCCTTCACGCAGATTTCCAAAGAGGCAGGTAGGAAGATTGCGATGATCAAGTTGACCCTCTTCAAATGTCTGTGGTTTACAGGGTTCTCTTCAGACTTTATTAAATAAACACTACAATAATCATCCTGTCCCCACTCTCACATTCCAAAAGCCCTGTAAAGTCTTCATTTATAGCACTAATAGGTAATAGGGTGGATTCCAGGCTGTATGTGGAAACTTGGGAAAATGTGGCTAGATGTGCCTCTCTGTGGATGCTCTTCCTCCCTGTCTCTTTCCAAAATGGGGAGAATGGTTTAGAATTATGTGAACCCCATCACAGTGGCACTGTGATTTGAAGAATGACAGTGATGCCTCTGAATGACTTGGCCAAAACAAAATTAAATGAATTATCCAGGCAGTAGAATGTATTTAGACAAATAGTCTTTCAAACTTGAGATTATTTTGAGAAAGATAGTTCTATTTAGAAGCACTTGGAGAGGATTCTTTGATGTTTATTTATTTAGCTCAAATTGGAAGTAATAGGTTCAAATGTTTGGCCAGCTGTCTTCCACTGTGCAGATTTTGAAAAATGAGACAAAATTCTCCCAGTTAGGAATCCTGACAATAAAGATTCAGGTTTCCTTATCTGGATATGTTGGGTGTAGTAAATACATACACATGTACTTGCTTGGATATTCCTAAACAGTTCTTACGCTAAAATTAGGTCCTCGGTTTTGTTTGTAAGAATTTCATCCAATCCAAATTGTTATTGACCAGAACAGTTAACTGACTGTAAAAGCAAACAAACAAGCACGGCAATGGAAACACAGGTCCATTTCATGAGGAACAAGGTCATAAATCCTGAGGACACAGCTGTAAGTGTTTGACTGTCAGACTACAGATGCGCTGAGACACGGAAAGCCTCAGCATGTGGTCAACATATCTGTACGTGGATGCTAAAAGAAGGGAGCTAGAGCTTGTTTGTAAACCCCATGTTTTTTATTCAGTGCATCACTGTTAGCCACAATTTCAAAAATTTACAGGAAATCTGGGTCATTCTTGTTCTCTCTCGTCTGACTTAACACTGTTGACCAGATAGCTCCTACTTATTGGCAAGTCTCCTTCTAAACACCATTTCTAGGTTCAAACACAAACACATACACACTCACAAAAACTTTCTTGGTTGTGTTGGCTTGGCCTTGTGTTTTCAGTTTGTTCTCCCTGCAGCCCTTATCATAGGTTAGTATAATTTCTTGTTTGTTTTGTCTTCCTATCTTGTCCCCAAGACTAATAGGAGACCATGTCTGTCTCAGTTACTACTGTAGCCCCAGCTGCTTTGTTCCTAAGGGAAATTTTTCTGCTATAATTCAGTTAGAAACTTTCTGATTTGGAGAGAAATCTTAACTCTGGCCTTGTGGCATGCTGTGATTTATAGAACTCATTAACAATTGACTTCATGAATTCCCAAAAAGATACCTAATCATTTTTGATGACTCTGTTGTTATTTCTTTCTCTGTTTCTTTGAATTCTGTTTTGATCAAAATAAGGCTGGAGGCTGACTTAGAAAAATATCTAAAATATCAGACTAAAAGCAAATAGATAAGATGAAGAGAAAATATGGGTAAAATAGTTAGACATGGCTCAGAGATAAGGTTCAGATGCCATCTTGCACTACATCATTGCTAAAAGTGGGCCCCAAATTTAACACTGAACTTTGTGCTGGATAAAGCAAAGGAAGAATACTGCCCATTCAGTTACAAGGTTTACAGTATTCATGAGGTCAAAATCATGGTTATTATTTAGTAAAGGACAGATTTCCTTGCCTTAAGATCAAGACAAATATTTGCTCTGAGTGTGTATAAAAGATTATAGTGTGTATAGACAGGTCAGTGGTGAGTATGTGAATTTCATATGGTTGTTTTTTCCTGGTGTCATTTGGTGGAAACTTAAGACGTGATATCAGAATTTGTTATATAGTGACTTTGCAAAAAGGAAAAGCCCTCATAATATGGTATGAGCTCACCAGCTTATATTTTTAGCTAATTCTACATTGAAATGCACCAGCAAAAAAATGAAGGTGATATCAGTGGCAGCCATTTTGGATGAAATCTTTCCTTCTTAGAGCCTTTCCCTTGGCAATGAGAGTAGGTAAAAAGCTGGCCAGTGCAGCAGAAATGCAAGAAAACATTGAAGGTTTAGGTGAAGTCTCAAAGAGTAGTTCTTCTAAGTATTTTGGTATTTGATGCGTATCTATAATAAAATTCATCGGAACTGTATCGTATGTGCAATTAATTCAAATGAATTCACTTATATGCTTAGGAAGTACCCCTTCTGTCCAGGAAAGAAGGAAGCAAGGAAGGGAGGGAGAGAGAGAGTGGAGAGAGGAGAGGAGAAAATTACAGTTTAAATAGTGTGGGGTAAGTCTACTCAGTCAGTGTATGACCTAGAGAAAACATAGAAAACATGAGATTCATTCAGTTAGTTTCATTGCTGTGGGACTCTCATACTATCAGTATCTTGCTTCTCCAAAGATGATTCTAGGATTTAAAGATACATTTTAATACCCCACTACCTCTAAAAAGAATCCAGCTTCTTCCTCTGATGTCCAAAGAAACAGCAATATATTCTAGTTCCAAAAAAAAGAGAAAGAAAGAAAACAAAAGAAAAACTTGTTCTGTTGGAATTTCTGGGAAGTATTCATGGTTAGGGATTTCTCAAGGGTAATATAAATGTTTTCTTTTTTCCTAACCCAATAACTGTAGAACCTAACCCACAAAAAAGATCCAAGCCCAATGTGTGCACTGTGGCTCTCAAATAAGCAACCGCACTCACTGGTTATGGTGTCAGAAAGACCTAAATTTGAATAACGGACTCCATTACTTCCTGAATCCAAAAAGTATGACACATGATTTCACTTTTCAAGCCTGAGCTTCCTCATAGAAAGAGTGAGATTAATGATGCCTGCTGCATCAGATTGATAAAATAAATAAGAAGTTGCATGGGGAAGGCTTCAATACCCAACAATGCATGATTACAGCACATCCCACTGGTTCTCTGTCAACAAGCAGAGTTAGTTATTGTCTGAGTTTGAAACGTTTGAAAATAACTAGAGTGATAGATGTTATCTGCCTTCAGTTGTAATTACAAGGTCATTTATTTTATAAGCTGAGTTACCATTCTTATAAATATGCTTTGACCACATAAGAAGTATAAGAAGAAAAGGAAGTGAGCTATTTGAGTTGTCCTATGTATGTGGGGTACACGTGTGTGTGTGTATGTGTGTGTGTGTGTGTGTGGGCAAGTGCATAGGCTCAATGATTTTTCTATGTACTGCTGGCAGGCTGGAAGGATTTATTTCCATGCTCTCTGAGTAGTTTGACTTTCAAGATTGTGATTCTTCTTCCGTTATAAATGGCTTCATTCTTTTAGAATGCTTTAGTTCTAAATTTTACTTTTCCACCTAAATCCTGAAGCAGAGGCTACTTATAAACCACAGCCTGGAGCATCTCCACC
The DNA here is from genome assembly GCA_028533085.1 of Varecia variegata. Lineage (NCBI taxonomy): Eukaryota > Metazoa > Chordata > Mammalia > Primates > Lemuridae > Varecia > Varecia variegata. The sequence goes on along the minus strand of CM052436.1, from coordinate 138,774,618 downwards.
ATGACACAGTCACAGTGAGTGGGTGAGTTCTCCATTGTTGCTCTCTGATAGAACAAACCAAGACAATGATGTCAGAGAAAAGAAGCCATCTTTTAATGGAGGCCATATAATTGGTTTAAAACATGGAAGTCTAGGCACAATTTTTCTAAGCTGTCAGAGAAAACCTCAATAATTCTTCTCTCATGCATACTCCTGGCAGATTTAAATATGCATGGTTGCTGTTCCTTGTTGAACTTTCAAAGAGGACTGTAACATGATTTTCTCAGATGATGAGATTTTGTAAAACAGTTATATTTGCATACATTGCCCTGTTTATTTGAATGAATGTACATGCAATGGCAAAAAATAAAAAGCAATTTATTTCTTAATATTGCAGGGAATGAGGAAAAATTCACTCTCAATGTGCTTTAAAATTCAGGTCAACATAAAATGACCTAAATTAGACAGAAAGACTTCTTTTCCTAAGTGCAGGTCAAGGTAAATGTGTATGATAGCATACGACACTAATAAATTCCAGATTCTCTGAAGCAAATGTGATTCAAGGATTATAAGCATGAGGACTACACATGACTCCTATAGTCTGTCGGACAATTTCCAGAGAGATCCCAGGGACACTGCTTCACAATATAGCCGCAAACAGTAGTGATTTGTTACTGCCAGGCTGTCTTCACACATGCCAACTTTTCAAATCCTAAAAGAACATTTGAACTACCCTTTTGGTATTTCATGGCAATCACTTAATACAGTTATATTTCAATGGGTCTTATAAAGTAATTATTATTCAGAAAAACTCTACAGCTTCTTTTTAATTAATACTTCACCTTGGCCTAGAGAATCTTCTTTTCTAGAATGCTTAGATGAAGATTTAATTGACTATTATAATTTTTTTTTTTTTTTTTGAGACAGAGTCTCACTCTGTTGCCCGGGCTAGAGTGAGTGCCATGACGTCCTCCTAGCTCACAGCAACCTCAAACTCCTGAGCTCAAGCAATCCTACTGCCTCAGCCTCCCGAGTAGCTGGGACTACAGGCATGTGCCACCATACCTGGCTAATTTTTTTTTCTATATATTTTTAGTTGGCCAGATAATTTCTTTCTATTTTTAGTAGAGACGGGGGTCTCGCTCTTGCACAGGCTGGTCTCGAACTCCTGACCTAGAGCGATCCACCCGCCTCGGCCTCCCAGAGTGCTAGGATTACAGGCATGAGCCACCGCACCCGGCCAGATTTAATTGACTATTATTAAGTATTATCCGGACTTCAGTGTTTTAGACCTTGGGAACTAGCTGGATTTGCTCACTGTGGAATTTCATAGCACTGTGCGCCTCTCCCCTTCGCTTGTGGGACGTTCTGTATCAGCGTATGTGTTGCCAATCATCCGTCTCCTTAGCTCATTCTAAGCTCCACGAGGGCAAGGACATTGTCTTGTCTTTCTGTGATCTAGCATAATTCCTAGAGTACAGAAGATATTTAATCATTACGCCCTAAGGGAAGGAGAAAAGGAAGAATTGTATTTTTTCCTTTGCCTTTTAAGAAAAGAGAAAGCATGTAGAGGAAGCACTTATAAAATGTAATTTGTGTGTAGGCCACAAAAAAATATAGCCCAGAATTGTTGGCTGTGGTTTCTTATAGCTGCCCTCACCCCGAGTCTACACCATTTTTCCCTCTTGCCGTTCCCATACAAAACTAACAGCAGTGTGGGGCAGTAAGGCTGTAATCCCTCATATCTGGGAATCCTGTCTATGCCATGGTGAGTATGGAAAACTGACACATTTTAATAACTAGATAGATTCTATCCCTAATGAGATGTTTGGGAGTCCTTGCTTAAATATAGATATTAAACATTTGAGGACTTAATTTCAGGACACAAAATCACAAAAACTGTTATAATGTCATTTATCTCTAGGTGTGTTTAAAGCTAAAGTGTACGTTCCTCCAGAAAAGACTTTGTATTTGATGTATTTTTGTATCCTCCGTGGTTGGCAGCACGTTTTAGAGTTAACCCACGCTCGATTTTTTTTTTTTTTTTTTTTTTTGAGACAGAGTCTCGCTCTATTGCCCAGACTAGAGTGAGTACCGTGGCGTCAGCCTAGCTCACAGCAACCTCACACTCCTGGGCTCAAGCGATCCTATTGCCTAAGCCTCCCGAGTAGCTGGGACTACAGGCATGCGCCACTATGCCCGGCTAATTTTTTCTGTATATATTTTTAGTTGGCCAGATCATTTCTTTCTATTTTTAGTAGAGACGAGGTCTCACTCTTGCTCAGGCTGGTCTCGAACTCCTGACCTCGAGCGATCCACCCGCCTCGGCCTCCCAGAGTGCTAGGATTACAGGCGTGAGCCACCGCGCCCGGCCCCACGCTCGATTTGTTAGCACCTTTTGAGTGTGTCCCCTTCTCCCCATCATCATTACCATTACCTAGCTCTGGGACCCATTGTATCCACCTTGATTTATAGCTTCAGTTATCCATTCTTCCAGAATAACCCCTCCAACATGGTTCCTATTTAGCTATGTAGATGATCTTTTTGAAATACATATAGTCATTTCAGTATCTCTTCCTGACTTCCTATTCCATACGGGATTAAGGAAAAGATGTGTAGCATGAAATATAAGGTCCCCCATGACCCGGTGTATGCTTTAATCTCCAATCTCACTCCCATATTTACCCTATTTAATTCCCACCTCAAGTATATATATATATATATATATATATATATACTTTATATATATATATATACACACACACACTATATATATATATATATACACACTTCAAGTATATATATATATATATATATATACACATATATATATATATATGTGTGTATATATATATATTTCCCCACTGCATTCAACCTTCTATGGTATCAGGATGTTCTGTACCTTTGTAAATGCTCCGCTTTCTGCCTGGACCACCAGCTAACTCCAGTTTAATTTATCAAAATGTAACACCTCGGAGAAAGCTATCTCTTACCCAGTCTTCCTTCATGGTCCTATTTTGGCTTGTGATGTAAACATTTGTCTTTAATAGCATGACATTTTTACACCTATCTCTATTAATAAGTTAATAGGGAATGATCAATTACACAAGTTTTGATGAGAGAACAAGGCTTGTATCACTGTAGTGCTAATGAGGCCAGATATTCATGTTCCCAGCCTCCCCTGAAGCTAGGGCACAGTTGTTAACCCAGTCTTGGCTAATCAGACATACTCACCATAAATGAATGAATCAAGATCCAAAGACATAAAGAAACAGGCACAATGGAAAACCCATTTTATTTACAGTAGCAGCAGGAATATCCATTTTTCATGGGTAGATGTGGTATCCAGCATCAGTTGGCTGCAGTAGTATAATCTCCAACTTCCCATTTCCAGGAGAAACTGCAGCAGTGCCCAGCCAGCCAGCTTGGTTCTGTGGAATATTTTGTGTATTTTTTTTTTCTTTTTGATGTTTTTGTTTTGTTTTTGTTGTTCTGTTTTGTTTTTTGGGTTTTTTTTTTTTTTTTTTTTTTTTTTTTTTTTTTCCTTTGTTTCTGCTTATTTTCTGATTTTGGTTCACTGGCATCTCCAGTGATTCTGCAACTTATCCAACGTAATATATACAAATTATTTTTCTGCTTAATCTAGACAGACTTGACTTCTGTTGTTAGCTTTCAAGCTTCATCAATATAATCAGGAATGTCTCTTCTATAAGTTCCACAACACCCCGTGCATAACTGTAACATAGATTTGTTGCATTTCATTGTAACCATCTGCCTAGTTATCCTCTCCACTAGAAAGTCAGATTCTTAGATGGTAAACAGTATGTTGCATTTGACATTCAATACTCTGTACCCAAGGCAATGCCCAAAACAGACTAGGTTGAATAAAGCACATGGAATTTAAAAATAACATGTTAATGATACAAGCAGTATTACTGCTTGTATGATACAAGCACTAAGGCTGTAGTTGGTACAGTGAAACTGCTGAAAGTTTTTACAATTCTGATTTTTCTGAAGTGATCCTTAATTTGCTATCATGAGCTAACTGTACAGGACAGAAAAATGGGATAAGAAACCAGTGGTATGACTTGCGCTTATACAGTGTGTATCTGAGTAACTTCTTTGTGGCAGGTACTATTCCAGGACAATAATAAATAATATTTATAGTAGTAACAACAACAGAGCAAAAAAAATAATTCTCTGCTTTCAAAGAATGGAAATACATAAGTAGAGCAATGAACACAGCCTGGTTGGGGCACTCTACAAGAGAAGATTCTGGAAGGAGGAAGATGCTTAACTAAGCCCCAAAGTTAAAATTTAGGAGTTAGTCAGACAGGGCTGATCTAAAGGTGATTGTGGATGACATTTTAGGAAAAAAGAAGCATGTTCAAACTCTCAAATAAAATTGTCTGTTAGTGTTTGAATTTTTGAATAGTATAAGAGAAATACTGTTGCTTTGGAAAAAATGTATGACTCTTGAATTAATATGATAGAAAATTATTTTCCTTGCAGCATGGTAACCATTCCAAAAAATACTCTGGCTTTTGAGCCGAGAGTGTCAGGTTCTGACCCCGACTCCTTTAGTCACTCATTGGGAACCAGCATATTGCTTCTCTGGGTTGCAAAGTCATCACTTATTTACTGAGAAAACTCTCTTAGTTGAGATAATTCTCAGAAGTGTATCATCCTAATTGCAAAGGATGGGTTCCTCCCAAGCTATAGTCTGTCATTGTCACTGTGGTACTAGAGATAGATAATGACAATGTTTTGCTGCATGAAGAAATGTGCAAAAGCCAACCTCAGCAATTCCTTCTTATCTCTTCCACCTGCCTTCACTGCACCCGAGAAATATGGGGGGATCTGAAAGGATCTGAAGGTAAAGTGAACTCCTCTATGATGCATGTCCTAAGGAGAGAAAGGTGATGGGATTCTGGTATCAAAGTTAAAGATGTAGTGAAAAGGAACATAGCTCATCCTTAAATAGAGGAGCAGAGATTCCAATATAGAGGATTCTATTGAACAATAGAATTTCTTGGTCAGCGGGGTGAGGGGAAGAGCATTATTGTCCTGTGATAGCCTACTTTGGGAAGTAATCCTGCTTTTGTAAAAATATCATTATAACCTATAAACTTTAAATGCAGAAAGTTTAGTCTGTTCTTCCTATTTAATGAAGCTGTATTCGGCCTTAAAGGTGAAGGTTTCTCTTCCCAGTCTTTGCAAAAATGTTCATTGAGAGAGATTCCTAGTTCCGAATCTCATAGGTTTTGATAGCTGTCAGCAAGAGAGATAAATTCAGTAGAAGAAAAAAAAATATGTATATATATGAAGAATATCAGTTACCATATAGAACTGGAGGGACACATACAGAACAAAGATCAAGGATAGCCAGGTCTGGGGTAGTGAAAAATTTCAGAGTAGTAAAAATTACTTAAATGTCTAGGGCCATTACTGAAGTCTCGCGCATCCAATAGCCCTCCACTTGTATCATGATGTTCAAATTGCAGTGTCTCATCAGAGAAAGTGAATTAGCTGCTTAAGGCACTTGCCTATGTTTCAGCTGTGGGAGAGTAGGACACCTTGACTTCGAGTCTCTCTAAGGCTATAATGGTGAAGAGATATTTCCCCATGTAATTTCCGTTTTCTAATCAAAACTTGGGTGGTCACAGTATATAAGCAATGCGCTCTTTTTGGTTGCCTTCGCCAGAGGCTTCCAAGTGTTTCATCCCACTAGAACAGACAGGTAAAGGGGAGGAGGGTTGGAACTGTGTCCAATAAAAGAATGCAATATTCACTAAAACAGGGGTATAGAGGTGGGCACTGAAATTAGTCAAATGGAGAGTTCTGAAAAATAGGCAGAAACTCCAGTCCAAGAAACATTAAGTTAATAATTGGTTGCTTGCAAAATATCTATTTATTGGACTTCACCTGCTTCCTAAATTGTTTTGTATTTTGAACAACTTGATGAGTGTAAATGTAGCCTCTTTGAGACCTACACAAAGGGATCTGTTTTCCTTTAATTTAGCAAATGGATCCCTGCTGTTAAATCTTTTAAGAGATTATAGAAAATTCTACAAAGCCCCACATCAATTGTGTTAGCACTCTCAGGCAAACTGAAGGACAACAGATGATCAACATCTCTGGCAGTAACAGTAGCCATCTTGAACACATACTGCATTGACTGACTTTGAAATAGTTTGACCTTGTGTAGCTCCAAATTCATCTGTTCCCAATTATTCACATTGCTTCTTACTCTTTTGGATGGATGACTTAAAATCAAGCACTTAAAACATATTGCCAATAATCACTGGATAGTATTATTCCATTGCATTAATATTTTACAGACGGCATTGTAAAATACTGCTATATTTTGCTGTAAAATAGCAAGCTCCTATGTAGGTAGGTGTTCCTTGGATATCATTATACTCTACAAGCAATGATATTAGGATGTACCTTTGATAAACTACTGTATGGATTACACAGGATTTTATATACAAGGGGAAATATTGAAGTGAAGTCATCATCTTTGAATCCACCTATACTCACCCCCCTTTTCAGAGTATCCTCCCTTTTGGGCCAGATCAATGTATAACCTCCATGTATTGATTTGCAATTTTGCCTGCCTAAAATGTACCCTTGCCTTTAAAACCCCCTGGCTTGTAAGCTATGAGGGAGTTTGGGGTGTTTTAAGTGTTAGCTGCTCATTTGCCTTGCATGGCACCATGCTATAAAGATGTCTCTTTCTGCCACTACATCTCTTGGCTCCAGTGTCTGTCTCTACCATGGTGGGTGCTCGGACCCCAGTGTTTTTAGGTAAAAAGAGCCCCTGGTAATAAACCTCTTTGCGCACTTTCTCCAGATTGTAATATTATCCAGTATTATCCAGAGTGTTGCCTTAATGTGATTGAACAAAATAAAGTTTCCATTTCCTCATAACAGTGGATAAAGTTTGGACAAAGCTTATTTTCTCTGAACAAATTCACTCAGCCTTAGATGACTGCATTCAGATTAGAGTAATGGCTTTGGGTGGCAACTAGATCAATAGCATAAGACACGTCTACTGAGCTGCCTGGTTCCCGGTTTGACTGGCTTTTGACTGATAATTATTATGTGCTACTTGGCTTGTGTCCGCTTCCTTCACAGGGAGAACTCATCCCCACAGCTATTATGTGAAAACATAAAAACTTGTTTACAATTGAGCGTGTACAAAAAAACAACTTCAGCCTTAAAGTCAGCCCCCTAAGTATAAAACACATAGCCTCGTTCACAGTGAAATAATGAATCTGTGTCCTTTTGTATCATGACCTTGTCTGATGCTCCAGCAGGGCAGAACTGGTACCAGGCATCATAGCAAGAAAATTTCTGGCTATTTTGGAAGTTGTTTGTATCATTGTGGGTTTTTCTCAATTATTGTTTTTATTTGTGTAGTCTTTATTGGCTCTTTAAATCAGTGGTTCAAAAATTTTTGAGAATTACCCCAAAACAAAATAGAATGCAAATAACATAAATCAAGTGTGGGCACTTAAGCAAAAAAAAAAAAAAAAAAGGCAATGAATGCTTTGTAAGGTTATGAGGGAACTCAGGAAATTAGAGGGAAGACTAAAGAACCAAGCTTGGAAGAGACAGGCAAAGAGGCTACTCCAAGGATCCAGGCAGCAAAGCTGCACCACCGACGGGATGAGTCAGCAGTGCCACCTTCATTGAGACCTTTAATTCTGGGCTCCAAATTCAGGGTCTAGTGGGAAAGCACCTCGATGTGTACTGCTGACCATGTGATCACGCCTTGGCCACAGCAATGTGCAGCAATTGGCTGACAATTCCACACGATGTCTTTTGGGGACTATTGTAAACATCCCAAGATAAATATTGGATCTTGATAGCCTGCTCAAGGTGGGAAATGATAAATGTGCTGGGCAAAATGTGATAAAATAGATTTTCTCTTCTATCCCTGTAACACACATCTGAAAGGAAAGAAATAATTAATAATGGTGTAAAAATGTTCTCATCTAGTCAAAGCAGTTCTGTTAAAATTGTGAAATAAAGATTTTTTTTCTTTTTGCCTTCTTTTTTCTTTTCACCAGATCCTCAGAAGAAGCCATTACAACTTTAAATACTTATACAAGATTTTCCAAACTGCTAGCTTTCTAAAGAGATAAGAAGTGCAATTTTCCAAGCTTTACATCTGTGACAGGGTTTGTTAAGAGCCAGATTTCAATCATCAGGTGATGCAATTAGCTCTACCCTGCAGCATGACTTGAGATCTAAGGAATGAGTCGGGGCAATCTGTCACCACTGCTAGAAAGTTTCACAGTTCTGAGCACTCATTCTGATGACAGAGGGTCAAGAGGAACATTTGTACATGGTAAGAACAGCTTTTGCCGGGTGCAGTGGCTTATGCCTGTAATCCTGGCACTCTGGGCGGGAGGACTGCTTGAGCTCAGGAGTTCGAGACCAGTCTGAGCAAGAGCAAGACACCATCTCTACTAAAAATAGAAAAATTAGCTGGACATGGTGTTGCATACCTGCAGTCCCAGGTACTCAGTCTGAGGCAGGAGGATTGCTTGATCCTAGGAGTTTGAGGTTGCAATGAGCTCTGATGACACCACTACACTCTAGCTGGGGCAACAGAGTGAGACTTTGTCTCAAAAAAAAAAAAAAAAAAGCAAAAAAGATGGCTTTTGCTCTTTTGTGCTGAGCAGTTTGCAAAAAAATAAAAAGTTATTTCATTTTTTCTACCAATCCCAGATTTCCTCCAAGCAAACCTGTGGGTTTTTGATAATGGGAGTAAACAAACTGTCTTTGAAATGTAGAAGTGGCAGAAGACAGGCCTTGTTCCTGCTTTCTTCCCTGCAGGGACATGGATTTAATAAGGTAGCTGAACATTCTGTGCTGAGGCCCTGGAGAAACGAGACTCATTGAGAAAGGAAATGGCAGGAGGCCACTGCACGCTGGGACAGGGATGAGGCTCTCCTGGTGGTGCTTGCCGTGCAGTCTAATAAAACTCTGTTCAAAAGCTGATTGGGAGAGCACTGCAGAAAGAAAAGTTTCTAGTAAAACTAGCTTTACAGAGCCTGACACTAGTTGTTCAGTTTGGAAAATGCTATCTGCAGGAAAGAGGAGTATTTAACACACACGTCCACTTTTCAGAGATGTGAACAGCTGTAAGGAGGTAAGGGAGAGAATGAAATGCAAACACTTAGGTGCAGGTTAATATTTTGTCATAAAAGGAAGTTAATGAGTAGTTTAACACAGAGAAAGAGGATTGAAGGCCATTCTGTTTTAACTCTCTTCCCCTGGCTCTAAGCTTCTGTTTGGCCATTTAGTCTTTTGTCCTTTATTTTCCCTGGACAAGCCAGTCCCCAAATGCCAAACATTGCATCCGTCTGGGCTTTGACTCAAGCAGTGCCCTGCGCCTGGAACATCCCTCCCAAGCTCAATGACCTGGCAAACCCTTCTCCAGCATATTCCTTTCTACGTGCCTCCACCCTGTGTAGTGTTCCTGTCATTGATATATATTAATATCTATGGCAACACTTTAATTTTGCCACTGTTCTGATATGAAAGATCATACACTCCTTCAGGGTAGCTACAGATACTAAAAATGGGGAAGGTTAACTATAACTTATTGGGCCTCTCCCCCAGTCCATGTGCTGGTCAGAGCTTATAACAGAGTCTTGTGCAAATATTTAATACCAAACACATATTTGCTGATGTAGTAAAATTCTAGCATCTCTAATCCATAAATCTACTTGTCTTTTTTATTTAAATTTTACTGTTATTCTCACCTATCTAGAGAGCCTTTATCCTACCCTGTGTTTTGTTAGGGACAAACTCCTACGGCAATTTGTTAGAGAAACATGTCTTCCCTAATTCCTTAAAGTTAGTTTATGCATAAGTTTATGGCAGGTTAAAAAAAATCATACACTATTAGCACTAGGTTTAAGGTTGTGATCTTAGCGATTTTCTTCTTGTTAGTGGTTTTAAGTTTGTTAAAGCAAGACCTAATGTAATCATGTTTTAAAACTGAAGCTTAAACTAGTTCTGCCCATAGAGTCAAGCATTTGTTTTATGTGTTCAATACATGAAGTAGATTTCCATAGATTTTTTTATGTGTATGAGAAAGGTCAATATTAAAATAGACAGACAGCTGATACATGCTTCAAACCAGAAAGTTAAAGAAAAACTGATTCTGTTGAGTTGAGAGATCAAAAATGAGTACTTTTCCCCTAAATTATCAGGAGCTATGTTAACATGAGAAACAATACAGCCCTAAGTTTCAGGTGAACTCTATTTTCTGTATGGCAGGAATAGTACCTGGCTCCAGACCAATTTGCTTTAGCATTTTCAGCACTAAGGCCTCAGTAAGTTCATCAGACAGGAGAGCAAAGGTGAGGCTAACTTCCTGATTCTTAATTTCCCCCAAAGTGTATGGGATCAGTCTGGGAGAAAACAAAATCAAGCTTCATTCCAGTTTTATGGAGGAAGACAGAGATTGCCACCAGGAAGTGGGCAAATATTCAGTATCTGCTTTTCATTTTTCCCTCTTGCCCTCTTTTCTGTTCTTCCTTCCATTTTCATCCTCTCCTCAAACATTGACAGAACACCAGAAGATTCCCATTTCTTAATGTTTAAGGACATAATTGGAAGCCAGATGCCCCTAGGTTTAAATCCTAGCTCTAGCTTTATTAGATATGCGTGAGTCACTTACCCTCGTGAACCTTCCATTTCCTGGTTTATAAAACGGATATAAAACCAATGCCTGCCTTAAAAGGCATTTTGTGGAAAATAAGTGAGATACCTACTGAATGCAAATGCTTAACATGGTGTCTATTATATAGTGAATAATCTATAAACATTAGCTACTATGATGATTATTACAATTATTACCATGATAACATGAATACTAATAACAATAATGAAGTCCTTTTGCTTATTACTTCCATTATTCATTTATTCAACAAATATTTATTGAGTGCCTGCTAGAGTCAATCGCTATTCTGGATCCCAGGAGGGGACATCATAGGCCCAGACCTTGCCCGTACAGTAAGGTAAGATGAACAGAGAGTAAACAAATAGCCCTAGAGTGTTGGGGATGTGTCAGTGAACCACAGAGACAAAGTCCTTTCGTTTGTGATGCTTATATTATAATGAGGAGAGGAGCAGATGGCTTGAAACAGGTGGATGGGGGTGAGGTGGCAACAAGTGCTTGGTGACATTGTCAAGGCAGTGCCAGTAGGACTTGCCAGTTACTTGGCTATGGAGTCTGAGGGAGATCCAAATATGACTCAGGTTTTTGTTGTGAACAACTATATGGATGGTGATGGCTGTTGCTGAAGTGTGAGGAGCAAGTTTGGGAAATGGGGTAAGGACCAAAAGCCCTACTTTCGACTCGTGAAGCTTGAAATATCTATGATAAATCCAAGTGGCGGAGCTCAGCAGGCAGGTGGATGTATAGATCTAGAGCTGAGAGGGAAGCCCACAGTGGAGATCCAAGTGTGAGATCTGTGAGTGTGTAAATGCTACATAGTGCTGGGAGATGAGAAACAACCGCTTTAGCGGAGAAGATGCCCCCGTGACTGAGCCAGCAGAATATTTCCAAGTCTAGAATTGGTGACAGATCTAGTGAGATGAACTAAAAAGTGCCTGAAGAGGTAGAAAGAAAACCAGGAATTATGGTGTCCCAAAGACCACATAAAAAGGTGTTTAATAAATGGGAAAGATGAACCAAAAGTCAAGTAAGATGAGTCCTGAGAACTGATCATTGTATTTTGCAGTGTGAAGGTCATCAGTGGCTTTGAAAGAGAAGTTTGGGTGGAACGACAAGGCCCACACTTGGATGGAGTAGATGTAAAAAAGAAAGGGAGGTGAGACATCGGACAGAGTAGACAACTTAATGGGAGGGTATTCTAGTAGAGATGAGAGAAATGGAGCCATCAGAGGTGTGAGGAGTCTAGGAAGGCAATTTGGGGACACTTATTCGTTTGTTTTCTATGTCTACCTCCTGTTCTCACAATGCTCTTCTTCCCACTCTTCTAATTCTTTCTACTCCTTTCACCTCATTCTTCTCCCTCGTTTCCTTCTCCACCAAACTGCTGCTGCTCCGGACTATATCACAGTAAGGATACAAATATGAAACACCCCAGGCCTGTTCCTCAAAGAGCTCATTGTGTGGAGACAGACCATGCGACTGATATAGCAGCACCTCCTCCTGCGGGACAGGCTCATAGAAGTGTCAGAAGAGGTAGCGAGACAGAGTTCTCAAAATCACAGCCAGGGTGTTCATCTCAGTGAATTCTGGGGAACACTAGCTTTCTGATCCTCATTCAACGGAAGTGGGAAAGAAGGTTGCTCAGAGGGTGTAACCAGAAGCTCTGCCTGGCTCATGAAAAAACATGTGCACAACTCAAAAGAGAGATTGTCACTTATTCATTCACCAAATCTGTAGTGAGTGGGCATTCTGTGCTCATCACTGTTAGAGGTTTTGAGTAATCAGTGGTGAATAGTCTCTGTCCTCGTGGAGTTTATACTAACAGGCAAAGACAACAAACAGCAAGTGAATAGAGCAGATTAAGGGGAGACAGTAGAAGGGGTGTGTGTTGGATGTTATTTTAAACAGGATAAATGGGGAAGCTCTTTGGGGAGGGGGTATTTGAACCAAGAGATGAATGAAGAGAGTAACTGAGGCAGAGTAAAGATCTGGGAGAAATTATTCTAGGCAGAAGAAACAGCAATGTGCAAAGATTTTGATGTAGGAATGTCTTGTTACTTTCAAAGAAAGAATCTCATTATGTGGAATGATTTAGTTGAGGCCATGCCTATGCCATTCTTTAAAAAAGTTCCTTTGATCCCTTTTTAAGATGTTTACAGAATCTCTGAAAAAAAAAAATGCTAACCTGGGTACCCTCACTCCCAGCACTCAAGTCACCCTGACGTCCTCCCTGCCAGAGGACGTTTTTATAACCGTGTGATGCCCATTCCAGTGGCCATCTCACAGATCACCCCACACCATTCTCTCAATGTTTATCAAAAATTAAAATCAAAACCTAGAATCAAAATTTGCCTTTTTATAACTCTGGACACTTGCAGTGGTGAAGGAATAAAGAATGCCAAGACGTTTTCTCAAAGCTACATTTCTTCAAAATTATCACTCCTACCCCAGCCGTGTGTCCCAGGTGACACCCTACTGTCTCCAGCATCACTATTCACTTGGAGTCACATTTTCACTTCTTTCTTTTGAGTCCAGTTAGTTGCTAGACCCCCTCCTCTTCTTTCCGTTAACATTGCCATGAGAATCAGACATAAATTTTGGTTGTAAGTAATAGAACCAATTTAAATATAAAGAAATATATTGTCATTGACAAGAGAGAAATAGCTAAGGATCAGGTAGCACCAGAAAGTTTTAGTAGTAGTCACCCAGTTCCTGCTAGGCCTGCGATCGGAATGGAAAAATTCAAGCATTTCTTTGGATCTTACAGTGCTTGATTCAAAGGCCGAGTCTAGGAGAGAGGGTCTAGTTGAGCCCACCAGAACCCTTGCCCAACTATAGTTGATAGCAGTATAGTGTATGAAGAAGCCAAAGAAAGGAAGGAAAAGAAAAGGAAAAGGAGTCTCCAGGAGCTCCTCTGGCTTCCATAGTGGAAAGATAGACATCTATATTCATTGTCTGCCAACACTGTGCATTTTGTCATAGAGATAGCAGAATGCTATGAAAGATGAGAGATAAATCCAGGAAGCCACACATAACTGATGTCTGCTTTAGACTTTTATTATCCTTTCACTTCAGATACTGTGGTAGCATTTTCCAGGTTCCTCTGTTTCCATTTTTCCCAACTTTCTCCCCATCCCCAACTCTGCTTTCTGATGAACTGCCCCATGGTACACCCCGGGGACTGCATTTCTTGCTTAGACACCTTCAGTGGTTCCAGAATTAACTGTACCATACAAGAGTCACCACAAGCTAGATTTTTTCATAGAAGACCAACCTCTATGGATCCCTGGAGGTACCATGTAGAAGAAGGAAAAAATAAACTGTCTGAGTAATTTAGAATCAAATATTTTATTTCCTATTGTCCATTCACTTTACTGTTTGAGAATGTAAGTATATTTTATGGATATTTTTAGTTGGATCAGGTTTGGTTTAAATTTTTGATTTAAAATTCTATATAGTTTTCTGCAACGATGGAGTCATGATACTACTAGAGGAGAAGAAAATTTCCACTAACAAAAAGTACCATTGTTGTGCCGTATATATTTAACAACTTTTTAATATAGTATACTTACTTAGAAAATTGAATATCTATACTTTTGGTCAAAATACCAGGACTTAAATACTTGCTGTCATGGCATTAGGGAAAAGGAAATATTGGTTACCACAAGGCTCTTCAGGAGAATTTATTTTAAAACATTTACCATTTAACAAATGTATATTAATGATATACTCTTTTAAAGCTCTATTTAAATGTTTAAAATTTCAGTTGTACCATCATCTTTCCAGATTTACAGTCTCATACCAATACTTGTATTATTTATTTGGTATTGCCAATTAATTTTTTATTCTCAATGAATTTGGTCAGTAATTACAAGTTAAATTTTGCTTCTAATGTAGTCAAATTCTCAAGTATTTGGAAATGCAGTCTTACTTTAACTTCAAAGAGAAAAACTTCTTTTTCATCAATATGAATGTCATCTTTTCCTTTTCTTACTATTATTTATAATATGTTTTCCTGAAGTGCCATTGATTTGGCTAAGAGTTATGGTTCCAATTTTAGAATTAGGGAAACTGGGGCAGAGAGATTTGTATAATTTTATAACCAGTGGTGTCTTTACCCTGAGGACAAAGTACTTGAGCTCTTATTTAAATTATGAAGTTTTTTAAAGAAAAGAAGCTATCCCTGGGTTTAAATGCAGAAACTTTTTAAAAAAATTTATAATAGTAGCATATGTGAACTCTTTAATCTTATGCCTGTAACACTGTAATATTTTTTTGGACAAAAGCGTTATGTACCAAATTTAGCCACTAGCCTAACGAGCTTTTTGGATGATAGCTGTTGATATATTTCTGTGTTCACATTGCCCCCTCTCCCCCAGTTAGATAATGAATGAGTAACCTGATAATTAACAGAGATGTTATCTCTGGGATGCTAAATTGGGGTGAACCCTCCCTTACCCCTCCCCAGCCACCACCTCCACCCAAATAGGGAGATTGTTTTGGTGTCATATAGACCGAGTTGCATTTCAAGATAGCCTGAAGTGCCAGTGACAGGCCTGGTACCCCAGCCCAGAAATGTGGACTCTCAGACTGCTGTTCTAACCACTAGACCATGTGTACCAAATCCCTGCATTTTCTAAGCCAATTCCAAGGCAGCTGCTTATTAACAAACAGATGTCACTTCATGGCACTGACATCCATCAGAGAAAATGATTCAGCTTGAATCAGTCCCTGGGCAGTGCAGAAGTCACCACTGGAAGCATCCTCCCCTGCTTACTGCTTTAGTAATATCAATAAAGTGCCAACGTTGCTCTGGCATCTATCTGGCCTTAGGAAATGAATAAAATTTGACTATTTGTGTTTAAATAAGATGTCTTGTAAATCATGACAACCTTCGTATTTTATTACATTTCAGTTATTATAAAATGAAGTAAGCTATGCCCAGCTGAATGGGATGGAAGCTCATTATACCTAGAAGGAAATGATAAAAGATAGAATAGCATTTTAATAACAGAGACAACGTGGCTCTTTGTATTTTAATATTCACCGTTCTATTGGTAATGGAACTTTAAGAAAGTGATTTTGTTTTCAATCAATCAAATATTTCCTCAATCAGCACTCTGCACAAAAATATTATAGCAGCTTCTCTCGTATTACTTTTTGCTAAAATAAGAAACACCATCCCTAATAAGTGTAATTTGCATTAGCCACACACAGTAAGCATTGGACTTTGAAGCTTGATTAGTTGCTTATGCGGCATGTGACACACTGTTCCAATCAGCATGTTGTGATGACAAACTCACTTTTTCTAGCCCTACCGCAGCTTGACGATCGACATGGGTTTCCACACATCTTTATATATGCCTTTGCAGAGTGCCATTTGTGGTTAGTTAAGAGTTCTTTGGTTGCCAAATAACAAGATTTATTCTTGCAAGCTTAAGGGAAACACTGAATTTATTGAAAAGATATTGGCCTGTGTCATGTTGTTCAAGGCAAACTGGAATAAGCAAGCCTCTGAAAAGGCAAGAGCCAAACAGATGAGGACTTTTAGCAGTGGGTCCTTAGGAATCTTTCCTCTAGATTGCTGTCATTAAAATGGCTCATCTCCATGACTGCAAGGGTCAGTTTGTCTCATTTAAAAAACAGCCAAATTCCTGAGAGAATCTGGCCCAATTAAAGTCTGAGACTCACTCTTCAATGAGGATCATAGTGGCAGTTCTGAGAATAAGAAAATCACTGTGTGCTAAGTAGTCAACCCAAGAGCTACCGCCCATATTCCAATCCTTTAGATTCTCAGCATATACAAGTGCTGCCTTTCAATAGAAAACATTTAGTACATTGCCCAGTACTTCATAAATATGCAATTAGATTTTCACTGTTTTGGTGATTGTTACATAATTTCCATTGTTGAGGTTCTTCACCTCTGCAATGAGCTGAATTCTGTTCCCATCAAATTCATATGGAACCCCTTGCTCTCAGTGCCATAGTACATGGAGGTGAGGCCTTTGGAAGATGATTAGGTTTAGATAAGGTCCTGAGGATAGGACCTTCATGATGAGATTAATGCTCTTAAGAAGAGACAGGAGAGAGCTCTCTCCACTGTAGAGATCATCTAGCATCTATACCAGTGTTACAGTGCAACAAAGAATGCTCCAGACCACAATCTCAGGCTGAAGGAGGAGAGACTCTTTTCCTTTCAAAGAGCTCTTGAACCTCTCCAAACCTCTGTATTTATTGCAGAGAAAGGCATGCAATGCCAAAACAAAGAACATACAGATAGAATGTTTGGAAAGAACATATAGGTAAAATCTCTGGTGCCAGTAAACCCATTATTTAAAGAAATTTAGTTAGTGATATGCAACATATCCATATTTATCTTGGGATTCCTTGTGACTCCTTATGGCTATAAAGAAAAGGGCAGGAACCCAACATCAGTCATACTCCCATGCATTCCAAAGCCTGCTGCATGCAGCTGGCTGATAAGCATCATGTCCCAAGTCCTGTTTGCAGGACTGCCAGATTTCCACCTTTCTCACTGTCCCTTTACCCAGGCCTTTATGCATTTTCTAATATCCTCTACACTCCACCTCCCCATCATGTGAAGATACAGCAAGAAGGCAGACTGTAAAACAGGGAGAGAGCCCTCACCATATACCAACTCTGATGGCACCTTGATCTTGGACTTGCCAGCCCCTAGAACTATGAGAAATAAATGTTTGTTGTTTAAGCCACTCAATGTATGGCTTTTTGTTGTTGTTGTTGTTTTAGAAGCCTGAGGTAAGACAACCTCATTCAAATACATTCCTATTGACATGACCCAAATATCCTTTACAACATTAAAAATTTATCTGCCATTTTCCAATGCAAGAAAATACACAGTTATACTCAGAGACTGCATTCAGAAATAATGTTATTAAGTAACTACCAAGTGTAGATCCTAGGGCCAACCTCTCCATAATAGGATCTCATATTCATCATATAGTGGACAAATCTCCAATTTAATCATTTCTACATTACTCACATAAAATAAAGGGAGAAAAGAATAAGAACAGAACAGACAAAAAAGCATCTGCATTCTTATGTGTGAATAAATATGCACACATACTTTTTTTTGTCTAAATGTATATATGCACTCAGAGGTTTAATAAACTGTTCATGAAGCCATAAAGTCAAACTCATACTTACCACCCCTCCCACCCCACCTATGTTTCCTTTGTCTTGATTCACATTTCAGCTGGTTCAATACTTTTTGCTGGAGTTTTTTTTTTTTTTAACTCAATCAAAGCTCTCCTTCCTGAAAGAGTCCTGTCTATATAGAGGTGAAATTGTTTTCTGAAATTCTTCCTCTCTGGGGATGGAAGTAAAAGGAATACCAATAGTTTTCTGCTGACTTCCATCCTATAACACAGGGCATTCATTTGTTAGAAATATCTTGTTGTCCCTTCGTTAATAAAGCTTCTCCACTCAGCACTGTTGGTCCTACTGTTTGCCTCCTAATTCCCTAGTCCTATGGGGAGCTGAGGTGGCCAGGAGGCACCCCCAGCTTCAATTCTGTGGTGCCATCAGGGGGTGCCATCACTGGAAGCATTACTCACATGAGTCCTTAAACTTCTAGCCCACCCAGAAAACACAGAAAAGTGTCTGGATGTGAGATAGTGGGAAGCTCTGAGGAAATTGTGTCATTAAATGAGATGTATAGAGTCATTTTATCTGGGCTTTGAAAATGGGATAAAGTGGTAGCAATAGTGATGAAGGTAGGTGGAATCCCAGGTGAAACCATAAGTTAGTTTCATCTTATGAGTGCTTCTGGGGAGAGGGTCTCTCTGTTATTCATCTTCTCATGACACAAATGTGATAGATATGGTTTTGGGGGGGCAATGATTGGCCTATTTTGATAAAGAATGGGAGAATAGAGACATTCATTTGCCAATAATTAAGCAATTTGTACCAACCCAATATGAGTATTGAGGATCTAAATATAAATAAGACATAATAGTTTCCCTAAGGAGCTCAGAATCTGATAGGGAGATAAACATTTTTAACACATGATAAAATATTTTAAAAAGATGTATGAATAGGAAAATGGTTCTCAAACTTTAATCTGCATCAGAATCACCTAAAGGACTTCTTAAAACCCAAATTCCTTGTCTCCATCCCTAGAGTTTCTGATTCAGTAGGTCTAGGGTAGAAACCGATAGTTTGTATTTTTAACTCAGTGGCTGATGCTGAGGGTTTGGGGACCACACTTTGAGAACCACTTTTATAGCACCATATACTTCTACTTTCAGAATATGTTACAGGTGTAATTTTACTATTATTTATGCAGTAATGTCTATCTGCATAAATAGATATGAGGGGATATCTATCTCCCCCATAATATCAGGGTCTCTAAGAAGGCAAGGGCAGCACCTTACAGGTGTCTGTGTGTATATGTTAAAAACAAAAGGTAACAGCCCTGCATACCAGGCTCAGTTCTTTGGCCTTTGTCATGTGGATTGTAAGACACAGGGGCATGACTTGATGAAAACTCTAATTTAGACAATGGGAACACCACCTCCTCCCTAAACAGCAGCACCAAGTAAGTGCCAAGTGCATCACATGTTGCTGGGTGAGGGTTATGTGCAGTCAAGAAAGCTTCACAGTTGAAAGCGTTTCTCTACAGCTTCCCCTAGGAAAATAATAAATCAGCCATGGAGTCGAAACAGCATGCAGTTTCCCAGTGCACTTATTCCCTGGCCACCGAAGTAGGTTTAGAACGCATTCTCACTAGAAATATGTGCGTCTTTCAGCACTTATGTGGGAAAAGGACTTCCATGCTGGTATTTGAAATTGTCAGTGTGTTCCATTTCCACATGCATTCTTTTAGTACAGGATTTTCAACATAATACAAAGTCAGTAAGACATGAATTGTTAAACACCCAAAGGATTTGCCAAATGAATATATAAGATGATCTCTGGGGTTTTAAATGTTAGATCTCTACTTTTTTTTCCTTAAGTAACAAAATTAAAAGCTAAATCTGGGGGGAGGAAATTAGCAAAGTGATGTGGTAGATACTTAAAATTTGTAAATAAAATAGCTGGATCCACATTCCTCTAGCTGTTAAATGTTGGCAACAGTCCTTCTAAAGATAAAGAAGGGAACTAGATGCTTTTCTAGCCAGGTATCTATGGCATTATGGCCTTAATTCAGACAATAGCAATTATAATAATCATTGCTTGTATTCAAGAGCTGGACTAATCCATTTCTTCCCACTAGAAGCTTTCCAAACAATGCTCACATCTTTGGTAGTACACAGTCCCCAGGGCATCTGTGAGTCAATACGTAATCTTTCACTGCACATATATATCATATATCATAATATAGCATTACATATTTTTCCCAAAGTGGCATCATTGGACACTGTAGCAATGGCTATAAATTTAATTTTTGGTATATTTTGGGAAAGGACACCAAGTTTTGGGTATTCGGTGACAGGGTAATAAACTTTTGGAGTTCTACTTGGACACTGATACTTCCTTTGAAGGATTTCACCTAGTGGTACCATGCAGCTGAATTTGTAAAAAATGATGAATGATATACGTAGTGAACTATGAATTTTTAATAGATATATATGGGTCTCTAATAGATACAGATACTATGCTCTATGTCAGTCCCTCTCTTAAGAAAATAATTGTTCACCATGGGAGGATAAATATATACATATCTATGCTGTGATAATAATAACAAACACACACAATTCATTATATGTATATACATATGTGTGTGTGTGTGTACAATTATCCTCAGAACAAACAGTCTTATAGGGTAGGTACTATTAACTTCCCATCTTCCAGATAATGACACTGAGGTACAGGAACTTGTCCAAAGTTACCAATCTGGGCAGTAACAGAGCCAGTATTTGAAGACCAGCCATAAATTTAACTTCATAATTTTAATCCTATGTCCCTCACAGGTGTGACTAAGTTCCTTACGATTTAAGTCAATTGCATTCAAATTAATCACCAAGTTCTCTTGCCCTTACCACTTGCAATCTTGGATTTCACCACTTCTCTCCTCCCTGCTCTCACTCCCCTGCTCCAGATCAATGCAGTCTCACCTGCACAACGGCAGAAGCTCGCCAGCTGCTCCCCCTACGCCCTCTCCTCCTCCAGCCCACCCTCCAGATGGCGGCCCTAACGATCTTCTAAAATGCATTTCATGTATCACGTTTTCCTAAACCTGTTTAGTGGTCTATCATATCTCATTGGATGAGGACCAAACCCTGAACATGTTACCAAGGCTCTACGTGCCTGATCTGACCCTGCCTGGCTCGGCACTGTTTCTTAGGCCCCCTTCCCTCTCCACGTTGCTTGTTTGGGTCCCACCCATACTGTTCTTTTCTGTTCCTTAAATATACCTTGATGCTCTAGACTTGCGGTTCAGACACATGCTATTCCTTCTGCCTGAAATACTCTTCCCAGCATTCCCCAGCCCCCTCCCTCATTTGTTTGCCAAGTGAACTCCTACCCACCCCTGGAAGCTTGGCTCACAGTTCATTAACTCATGGAAGCCTGACCTCCTCCTCCATGAGGTCATTTCCTCTATAATTGATTACTCTAGCAGCCTATACTTTTCCATGTGATCTTTATCCCAATTGCCATTAAGCCGTCATTTATTTTGCTTTTAATTGTCTCTTTCCTCTAAAATGCAAGCTCATTAGATTAGGATTTTTTTCTTTTGTTTTCTGCATAATATTGTGCATGGTTGCATTGCTGAATTTCTGTTGAATGACCAGAGTAATAGAAATACTTCTACTGAGGAAGAAAGTGAAGCAGCATTGAGAATGTGGCATTTATCTCTATTTTGAAGGGTGGCTAGCTTTTCAATAAGACCAGGGGTGGGAGCAGGAAAGAAGTCTTTCTGGGTAGCACAAATCACCTAAAATCTTAGGGATGGAAAAACACAGTGTTTACAGCTTGTGAAGAGTGTAGATTTACTTGAATACAGCATAGGAGAAGGGAAGTATCAGAAGATACATTTGAAAAATTAGGCATAGGTAAAATTGGGGAGCCAACAGTCATACTTTTATTCTATAAACAAAAAGAAACTGCTAAAAATAATCAAAGGATATGAGTGACGTCAGTGATTTAGGAAGACGTATTTGACAGGGATATACCTAAAATTGAGTGTTTTAGAATCAACATGTTGGGTTTCAATCCCAGCTCTCATCTTTACTTGCTGTTTGACCTCAAATTTTATTTAAGCTCTGTATTATTAGGGCAGTGTTTTTTATAGCAAACAAATCCTGAAGTTTCGGTGGCTCAATGCAATAAAAATTTATTTCTAGTTGTCCAATATGGGAGTCCTTCATCAGTAGTCCTTGGTCTTTATTCCTTGTATCTTACCTATTTGCAATCACCCTAAAGCCTCAGAGCCTACGTGTTTGGCTGGCAAATAGGGAAGGAGGTAGGGGAGAAGTGCTGCCTGCTTTGCAAAGTCCCAACCCCACCTTCCGTGGGTGAAAACTATGATCATGGGTCACGTGGCATTGCCTAAATGCAAAGGGGGCTGAGAAATATAGTTCCTGGATGGGTTGCTGCCTTGCAGGGCAATTTTACAACATGGAAAGAGGAGTTCGAATTTTTGGTAGGCAGTCAGCCAATTTTGCTACACGCTCTAAGCCACAATTTATTTTTCAGTAAAATGAGAATGGCAGTAACAGTTAACGTATATATTTATTATGAAGACTAATAACATAATCTGTGAAATGTCTCAGCACAGTGTCAAGAACATAAGTGAACCCTCCTTTGGATTAAAGAGAGAGATTAGGGCCCAAACTCCATTGAGGGCAGTAGAAAAAAAGAAAAATGGAGAAAAACTAAGAAAAGTGTGTGTTATACTTGGTTCTAAATTGATGTTTTCAGTTTTGCTTTTGGAACATGTATTTAAACTCTTGAGGACTTGAATGGAAATGATAACTTTCCCATATTCGGCTGGAGACAGTGCGGCAATGCAGCCAGCAGCTGCTCCCCACAGTCCTGTTCCGTGCAAATATCATAATCCCACATCCATCAGCTGAGCACAGCAAAGTGTTCAAAGGTTGCCATGATTTTGTAATCTTTAACAGTTTTACATTCTGAGTTTTTATTTACTTTTTAAGATTGGCTGACACTATTGTCATGTCTCCATGAAAAGAAGAAACACTATTGGAGTTTGCTTATAAGGTACAAGAGATTATTACAACACTTCTTGATTTGGTGCTTAACACACAACGTATAGAACAACAAATATGGAAACAATTTAATGATGGATAACAACTTGAAATGATGAAATCACCTTGAAATTTAACATTTTATCATAAATACCATCAAGATTAAAACAAAAATTCTGCCAGAGGAATCAGCACAAAACCACCAAAAGCTGAAGGGATATCTTTACTATTGGCTAATCTTTGCCTGTGTGTGTGTGTGTGTGTGTGTGTGTGTGTGTAAATTTCAAAGAGCTCATACCACCCGAATCATTAGATACAATAGTTTCATATGATTTCTGATTTTTTACTTTGGCCTAACCAACATAATACTATGTGACATCGAAACCTTAAAGTGACATGTATTTACATTTATAGAATAGGCAAAAAAAAAAAAATTAAATAAATTCTAAGAAGTGACACTTCATATTATGATTTTGCAAGCTCATCCATTCATATTTCACAGAAGAAAACACGTGCAATTGACCTGCTATATTTACCTGTGAAAACTAAATAATCTGTTCTTTAATAGAGTTGGTATATATTAAGTAATTTTTTAATGATGCCTAGAAAAATAAGATAAGCAGTTGAAAATGACCCTCCCAGGCACTAAAAATGCAAAACTTACAGTTGTTTTTCCACTCAGATCTCTTAGAACTATTTGTTGGCCGAGGCTTTCAGTTAATAACATCTTGGTTACAGTCCATTCCCCCCATTCCCCCATCGTCTCTATCTTAACTTATGTCAATGATCCCAGCCAATTTTCTATTTCATACCTGTGACTTCATCAATCAGTTTTATTCATGTCACTCAAAGTCCTATCACTCACCACTGCCTTTAAAAGAATAGAAGCTAACCTTCACGTAAAGGAGGATTGAACAACCACAAGACACGATTAGCAAAAACCCTACTCTGGTCCCTAACTTTTCAACTAGGGTCATTCAGTACAGTGCAAGTTCCAGCCAGATCGTGAGCTTGTCACTCTTCTCACATGGACACTAAATTTTTCTGACACCCTCTGCTTGTTCATTCTGTTCCCATCCTCCTTCACTCCTATATTTCTGCAAGTTGGAATCCAGTCAATTATTCAAGTACTGGGTAGTCTGTATTTGGAAAGAACATGTATACTTAAACTAGACTCCTAGCTTCGATCTGCCTTTTTAATTTATATATTTTTTTTAGCAGAGTATTGAGTAAGTTATTTAAACTTCTGGATCCTCAGCCTTCTAGTCATTAAAATAGGCCCCCAAATGCATAGCCTGTAGGGCTCTTTGAGGTTGAAATATCAAAGTAGAAGTGACATCATTTTGCTCTGCACAACCATGACACTTTTTCTGTTTTACTAGAATGATAGGCACCACTTTCTACTTACATTTTGCATTGGTATTATTTCTGCAACCTGAACACGAGCTCTCTGAGGATGTAGCAATTATGTTTATGTCATCTTGGTATCTCTTTTGCTTTCACATTTTTGTCATTACAAAAAGAGCAGTGTTTGATTCATCTAGGTGCTCAGTTGATATCTTGTACTTAATAGCTAAAATAAACTTAGGAAGAAGGGAGGGAGGGAGGGGGAAATAATTTTGTTTGTGTTTTTGAATCTTGAGAATCAGGACATATAATGTGTTTTTAATAATATTACTTATTAAGCCACTCATAATATGTGCTTGTAGGACCCAAGAGTGACACTTATGATTACATATAATTTACTCTTACTTAATTAAGACCTCAAGTTTGATTAAATCCTATCACAAATGAAAATATTTTTAAAATATCATTCTTTTTACTTTTTGTAACTTTTTAATTTTTTTTACTTTCTCCTCCATTTTGTATAGAGTGGAGTGGTGAGGGGTGCTAGAAATTTAATCTCTAAATAACAAAAATATTACTATAGGTGTTAAAATAAAAATTTTCATTCCAATAGTAATGTTTTCTGTCTTCCAGAAATAACTTCTCTTATATTTTGTTCAAAATGCCTAGTCCTGTGCTAAATGTTAAAGCAGCTTATTTTTGCTTTTGTTCTGTTTTGCCAATTGACTGATTTCCTTATTAGCAGATGACTCTTCAATAAATTTAATATTTTGGTTAAGCATATCTATCAGCCAATGTGAAAGCAAGGCTTCTTGCAGAATCATTTCTCTGTGTTTTATTAAAGCCAAAGTCATATCATGGCATCAGACAGCCTATGCAGAACATTCAAGGACATTTATGTGTTAACTGAAATTACTTGGAAGGCAATAGTTCCAGTATATTGGGCATAAGGGCTGAGATAAAAATCGATTTGGAAGCCTTCTTTCGGTCTTCTATTAATACATTGCCATGCTTCTGCCATTCTCTTCCTTACTACATGTTATTTGTTTGACATGGTATTATCAGATTTTGCATGCTTTTTTTCACTTTAAATGTTAAATGTCTAAATGACCTAATGACCTTACTCTACAATTAAACACATGGCATCCAAGTAGTTCCCTATCGATGCTGTGTAATTAGCAGAGCTCACTGCTTAGCCCCTGTGTGCCCCCCAGCCCAGCTCCCATTCTTCTCTTCTAAGCTCTCAGGTTTGTATAGGCTGATAAGCTTAGTGTGATGGTTAGATTCAAGAGTCAGCCTGTGAGGGCACAGACTGCACCTCATCCAAATTGTCCTTGAGCACCCTGTAGGGAAGGCAAAGTGGCACATGAACATATCTCTCAATTCGGCTAAGACAGTTGAGTCACCCCCCACCATGTTATTTTGATACTCTAGAATCTTAGGAACTTGGTACAGTGCAAACTTCACTATAAACAGAGGTACTTGGTCCATGTCCCCCTACCTTCCCAACCCCCAACAGCACCCACACAAAACACTCACCCCAGGGCAGGAGCAACTGGAAGAATCTGAAATATTTAGCTTTTCCCCTCCTCAATCATTTCTGTTTGTTTGTTTTTGAGAACAAACCTTTAATTTATGCAGATGACTCTAGTGCATATCTGTGCGTTAAAGACTAGATCTGGGATTTCTCTCTGGACAGTCACAGCTTGCCTCCTGTGCTGATTTTCTTCAATGTTTCCCTTTTAAATTACAGGGATCAACTCATGGTTCACTTTTCTACTCTACGTTTTAGACTCACAATAGTAGCTTCAGTTGAAGGAGCCTAACTCTGTGTCCTTCAAGAAAAGGTGGTTGATTTCATCCACCTACTTGTTTAAACTGGAACGCCTTGTTTGAACTAACAAGAGTTGGTTGACCTGTTCTACCCTATTGACACTTTGTAACTTGCCTTCTTCTTAGTCCAGCTTGGTAACATGGTGGGTGTAATATTATCTAGTGCCAAATAAGAAATGCAATGCTTGTCTTAAACTTTATACATTCCCCTGACTGTTGTCATATTTAAGGGGCAGCAGTTTAGCTCTAGATTAAGTTTATTTCATGCAGAAATATTAATAGTTGGGGGTGGAATGACTCAGTTTACGTAGATATTTTTAAATTCTACACAAAAATGAAAGTTTGAGAAATCTTCCAGACTTCATTGTCTTCCCAGAGATTCACTCCATTAGCAAATCATTGGTCTTAAGACATCCTGAGTAGAAATCCTTTAAGTTGATTAACATGGGATTTCCAAACTTAATTGACTTGGAATCCACCCCTTTCCATTGTTTTTCACCTCCTTTTATTAACATCTAACCTTCTCAGCAGACAGTTTGAGAAAAGATGATCTAGAAACACTGAAAAAAAATCGATCAATTTAAAAATAAGCTATCATGGAAATTAGCTGTTAAAACTTGCTAAGTAATAAACACACTGGAATCTGATAACTACTACTTTCTTTTCAAAGTGTTGACAAATCATCTTCTTGTGAATTTGTGCTAGAATCTTGGCCAAAATCAACATTAAATAGCTCCTGTGTCACTGTCTGCAGTAGAATCATCGGACATCGGATTCTTATGTGTAGGAGGCTCACACTCCTTGTCTCCTTTACTGTTCATCACAGCCCAGGACACCCCGAACAGCAATCTGTGGCCCTGCGGTAGTGACTGGCTGCGTAAGAGTACTGGGCAGGGTGGGGCTCAAGGGTGATCTACGTTTTAATGTCCACCAGAGGTTGCAATCCAATCTAGTCACACAGGGCAGAGGCACCTCTAGCAGGTGTCATTTATTCATAGCACAGCTTTTAGTTTGAAGAGCTGAGTTCAAATCCACAATGTTCTGGCCCCAAAGTTCATACCCTTTTTCTAATAGACTCAAAGACAAGCCAAGGATTTAGCAGATATTTCTTTCAAGCAAAGAAACACTTTAGCAGATGATTGACGAACTTCCATCTTCATGGTCTTTTAAATCCCTAAGTCTTAAGTCTCTGTGCCAGTTATAAAGACCACTGAATCTGGAAGGCAGCAAAGAAATGTCCCATCTGACCAGTAGTCTGCAGCCAATACCTACCACTGCATTCCTTTTGTTCCTATTTTTTTTTTTATAGTGAACTCTTCTAAAATATTTTGCTACCCTTGGGTTTTCAAACTTTAAGCCAGCCCATTTTTATCCCTAATGAGCCCATCAATTTACATCCCTTCCTAGAAAAACTGAATTGGATAACACACCCCATGATCATTTTCATAATAATGAGTCCCATTCAACTAAGTCTTGGTGATCTCTGGGATTAGTTTCCCCTCAGCTACAGGCTGAGTGTCTACTTGTTAACTATGGAGCTTAGTGTACAGAGGGAAAAGATCTTAAATGTTGTTTCCAATTCTTTCCAATCTTCTACTAAACATGGACAGGAAGCTCTTAAATTATTACCCTTCTCTTCTTGCCATGGCCAATGGCCTCCATAATGGTGGAACACATGGCACAGCTTCATTTATAATGCTGTATCTCCCACACATTTTTTTTCCAGGTTTATTTTAAAGGCCCTTCAATTAGATTTGTCTCCCTTCAATGCATATTCATTCTTCCCAGTCTTTAAGGTCTCTCTTTCCCTCTCTGGTAGTCTGCCATTCTGGAATCATCTCTGGGGGTTTAGAAATCCAGGCATCATTTACTTTTTTTTTTTTTTTTTGTCTCTGACTGGTTTAGTCAATTGTTAGTTTTCTATAGTCTTTTTTTTAAAGCATTAAACGTAGCAAAGAAAACAAAACTGCATTTTATAAGTTGAGCCCTATCATTGTTAAAAGTAGAAATATATTTTCTCCCAGCTTTTGAAATGTTTTGAAAGCACTATTGAAATAAAATTACACGACTTAAGAAGAGATGTAGGATTTTAGCTTAACACACAAAAGTGTATATAAATCTAATTAGCAATAGCCTCGATAGAATGTCAATTTGTTACTTTCATCTTCAAGTTCAAGGCTAAATTATAAGCCGAAAATAGTGTGGTCTTGTTCCTCTTATAACTATTTTCTTTTTTGACTCTTTTTCTCCACTTAGATCATTGTCCTTGTTCTTATATACCTTCAACATTCAAGTTCAGAGAATTATGCAAGTAATTAAAAAGTCTCTCAGAATTTACTGATAATGCAAAAAATAACCATTGAAATAAAAGAGCATCATTGTATCTTTTAACCTTGAGATAGCCTCAAGCTTTTCACTCATTAATGTGCCAGTATTCAGGCATTTTGTAATATCAACTGCCCTGTAATTAGCTATTTTGAATAGTTTGCAAATTTTCTTCCCTCTGGTATCTTTTGGACACTTTAAACATTATTGCCTCAATAAAAAGCTTTTGTCTAGGATTGCTTTTTGTTTTGTTTTGTTTTGTTTTACTCATTGTTCCCTAATAATAAAGAAAGAGATCAAGAAAAAAAAAGATAAAGTTACAACAAAGTAAATCTAGCAGTTTATGTTTCTGCACTTAGCTCTTGTTCAATGTCAGGTTCAGAAATGGTACCAGCTCCTTCAGAGTGGCTTTATATGTTTTTTTTTTCTTTCCCCAAGTCTCCCAAGTAGGAAAAGTTCAATTGATTATAAGAAGAATTTCTTCTTAAGAAAAATCTTCCCTAATCTCACCAATAGTAAGAAGTCAAATTTAGGATAAACAAATTCTCCTTAAAGTCAACTGGAATTTTTTCATTGTTGATTTTTCCCATAAGGGAAATAGACTATTTTATGAATTCATATAAAATATTATGTTGCAGATTTTGTTGTGACCCAATGTGCTAGGTATTAGGTGTGGGGTGAAGGGGGAGATGTTAAAAAGATGAAAAAGACAGAAAGACAGGGGTCTAGAACTTTCAGAAGTTTTCAGGAAAACTATAATGTAACTCATCATAGCATGTGAATATATGCAGAATAGCAAAGTGACTCTTAGGCTGGGCATCAAAATGAATTATTAACCTTTTAAAATTTATATGCTTGCCCTTGCCTTGTTCCAAGAGATTCCAATTCTCTAGTTCTAGGTTGTGCCTGAGCACTCATATTTTTTTTTTT
>CM052436.1:138713728-138744808 GCA_028533085.1 Varecia variegata | reverse complement strand
CTCAGGAAAATCAGTAAGAAAAAATCAAACAACCCCATCAAAAAGTGGGCAAAGGACATGAATAGAAATTTTTCAAAAGAAAATATAAGAATGGCTAACAAACATATGAAAAAATGTTCAACATCTCTAATCATCAGGGAAATGCAAATCAAAACCACAATGAGATATCACTTAACTCCAGTGAGAATGGCCTTTATCAGAAAGTCCCAAATCAATACATGCTGGCGTGGATGTGGAGAGACAGGAACACTCTTACACTGCTGGTGGGACTGTAAACTAGTACAACCCCTGTGGAAAGCAATATGGAGATTCCTTAAACAGATTCAAGTAGACCTTCCATATGATCCAGCACTCATATTTTTGGAAGTTTTACATATACATCTAGTTAGCATTAAAGGGTAAGTGTTAATGCTGTGGCCACTAACATCAAGAACTCCAGATTAAGAAAGAACCCATAATTGAGTACTAATTATTATACTTTCTAGCTGTGTATAGGGGAGTAAAATACTTCATGCTTTTAACACTTGGTGCCTTATGTTTAATAAGGATAAAAAAAAGTGATGATATAAAAATCTCTCATCGTGGGTCTGGTATAAAGTAAGTTTTCAGTAAATATTAATTTCTATCTGTATCATTATTTTCATTGTGGTTGCTGTTGGTGTCATTAACAAAGAAAACTGTCATAAATACTATACCAGGTGTGTGCACACAGACAGTGTTGTAAAATTCAAAGAAACAAAACAAATCAGAGTGAAGAAATTCAGGAATTCTTCAGAGAAGAAGAGAGATTGAACTTGGAACATAAGATAATGGATTAGGAGTTGAACAGACAGAAAAATGATACACTGAAGACAAAGTATGGGTAGTCCTGAGTACCATGTTCACATATGTGGCCCTGGTGCAAGATGTCACTATAAGAAAGTGACATCAAATGTGTGTTTTGGAATGATTAGTCTTGTGACAATGGGGAAGGTGATTAAAGGGGAAAGAAAAGGGACAGAAATGGGAGAGAAAGAGAGAGAAAAGGAAGGGGAAGAATGAGAGAGACTAGAGACAGAATTATTAGGTATATAATGTACAATATAGTATACTTTTATAGCAGAAAATACAGCTTATATGGAAAATAAGCTTTTTCCTTCTCTGAAAAAATAAAAAACTTTTGAGTACAGTCTCCATTTATCCTTTTCTGCATAATTGCTCCCTACTGTGATCTCTGCTTTTTATATAGTTCCTTGTGTTAGATATATTAATGGAATTTATGTATCAATTTCCAAAATAGAATTAGTTTTATTGTTATTTCTAAATAAAAACCAATGCATTGCAATAGTTTATATATATATATACACACACACATCAGAAAATATATACAACAAAATAAAATATGTTAATTATTCTACTGCTCAATGCTACATACTGTGAACATTGTGGTATATAGATCCATTCAAGCATAATTCTTCTCTTTTCTCTCTCCCTGAACCTGTGTCTTTTCCTCTATTTTGTAAATTGCTTTGTCCATGGAATGCAGAATGGTGTCTTTCCATGTAACTAAATTAGCACTATATCATCATTTTTAATGACTCTGTGGTATTACCTCACATGAACTCTAATAAATTTAAGCAATCTGCTCATAATGAATACTAACATGTACAAATGTATTTTTGTGTTTATGGACCATGTTGTAATGTGAACTACTTACGTTATTCATTTGACAGCTCTATGTTCCATTTCCATTTCACTCTTGTGTTTCTAATTATTGTAGTTCTCTGTTTGCCCAATTGACCATAAAAGTAATAATAATCACAAGAAGAAGTAAAATATTAATAACATCGGTGGCTAACTCTTATTGAGCATTTGCTGTGTATTAGTCGCTATACTGAGTATTTTTACACATTATGTCATTTCATTCTCTCAAAAGTGATATGAGATAAGTGGTATTACCAGCATTTTACAGGTAAGAAAACAGAAGCCAGGAAATATCAAATGACTTGCCCAAAGTGCTATATTTAGTAAGTGATGAAGGTGAGATTTAAACCCTAATCTCTGTGAATGCAAGCACCATGGCCTTAGTTAGGAGGCCATGTTATGTGAGGGCAAAAAAAGCAGCTTGTACTTGTATCTCCTGATATTCATTCACCTCTTCCAAAACCGACGTCAATACCTTCATAGGGAGTTTGGAAGAACCAGTTGTGTGTTCTAGCATCACTCTCAGTGGGACTTGAGAGATGATGGTTTTTTTTGGTCTGGGTTGTATTATTTCTTATTATGTACAGATGTTCATTTGAACCTGTTGCCTAATTCAAAACCTCAAAGAAGAACTCAAGACAATCCATGCCCAAACCAAAATAACCATTTTGGCCAGCTTTCCTCAATTTTCCAACAGACCCTACTATGCAGTTTTATCTATGTGGGCAGATCAGTTAGATTTCTGTGGCTGTTTTGCAGCTAACGAATGATGGTGAGCCCACTGAAAAGCATTGATGTCCAAAGTTAGATGCTGTCTAGGCATCCTAGTGTTCCACTATTGAAGTAGCTCTCAAGATGTTGTCCCCAGAGCAACAGCACTGCCTGAGATCCTGTGATTGATAAATTGTTGGGCATCACATCCTGTGTACTAACTCACAGACTCTGGCAATGGGACCCCACAATCTATTTTAACAAACTCTTCCAGGAGACTCTCGTACGTGTCAGTACGTGAGAACTAATGCACTATGGTTTACACAGCCAGTTGGGAACTCCTGCTCTTCCAACTCCCCAGTCGTGCCCTGGCTTCAATATCTGGGGCCAGATCCAATACTTTACCCAGATATTGAGCAAATTATGTTTGTGAGGCCCACTTTGGTCCTGCCTGCTCTGAGCCGTCTCCAGGTTGAAGTGATGTGGCCTTCCGTTTAACTAAACCTACAAGCCAAGGTCTTTAACTTCCTATGTCAGCTTTGCCACAGGCACGTCCGGCAGCTCTGGTATAGCTGCATCTTCCATCATCGGGAGACAAAGCCCCCCCCTCCAGTCAGTCCACAGTGAGCTGACCCTTTAAACACGGGCTGCTCAGCACCTTCCAGAAACCTTCCTGTATCCATTGGCATCGAAGAGAAGCCATGCAATGAACTAAATAATCACCCACATTTTAGGTTATGTTTTCTTTTTTATTTTCTCTCTAACCTGTATCCATTTAAATCATCAAAAAGTTGAGTGCTTGGCACATATGCATAGTGCTTTTTTTCCTTTTTTTCTTAAGGCATTTAAATACAGACATATACTTTAAAGTTGTGGGTTTTTTCTAGAGTTGCTTAAAAAAATTGTTGCACATGAACATTTTATTGTTCCTTATATAAGAACCCAGACAAAAAATTTTGTTTAAAGTTTACTTCCAAGGAAAAGTTTATTTGTACTGATTACTCTGGTTTTAATCCTGGCTGCTCATTAATATCAGCAAGGCCAGGACATAGTTGTTTATAAAAATAAATATCTCACCAGATAATTCAACTGTGCTGGTTAACTGATTCCCTGTCTTTTATCAGACTATAGTGTCTATCTATCTACCTGTCTATCTACCTATCTATCTATCTCTATTGTGTGTTTTTGTTTTGGTTACTGTGTAACCAAAGACACG
This sequence comes from Varecia variegata, assembly GCA_028533085.1. Taxonomy (NCBI): domain Eukaryota; kingdom Metazoa; phylum Chordata; class Mammalia; order Primates; family Lemuridae; genus Varecia; species Varecia variegata. Next base: position 138,741,198 of record CM052436.1, on the reverse strand, counting down.
TTTAATGTGTCTTTGACATTAAATGTGCTCAGAGACACATTTAATGTGCCATTGTAACAATCATCTTTATCTTGTCTTTCTGGTACAATCACAGTATCCCTTGTACTATGTTACTTTTCCATTTTTATTTTTATTTTAATGATCCTGATAGTCTTCTAGCTACTGTTAGCAATTTCAGAATTCTCTTGGGACTAGTGTAATTATAAATGATGTTTTATTTTCATCTAATTCAGCTAAGTATCTGAAACAGTGCCTTTCATATATGTATGTCAAAATTAACAAGTGGAGCTGGGCAGGGTGGTGCACACATGTAGTCCCAGCTATTCAGAAAGCTGGGGTAGGAGGACTGCTTGAGCCCAGTAGCTCAAGACTGCAGTGTACCATGATTGTGCCTGTGAATAGCCACTGAACTCCAGCCTGGGCAACAGAGCATGACCCCATGTCTTTAAAACAATAATTAACAATTGATTTGATCTGAATTCTTATATCTCCATGAACTAAATGATTTTCTGAAATATGTCCATGATGTTCCAGGAGGGGAAAACACATAGACACACCAAGTCTTCTCCTTTTCTCCATCAACAAGATGTGCCTTCGAAATAAAACATGAGTATCTGAAACAAAATATTCCCTGTTGCTTCCCATTCCCCTCTCTGATTCCTGTGGGTAGCACTTGCAGCCTTGTATTGCTGTCGCGTGTTTGGCTTTCTCGTCCTGCCTAAGTTTATCGAGGGCGGGGTCGCGACACAGTCACTATAGCAGTCACAATGCCTAGCACTATAACTGGGAGTTGATGCCGAAGAATATTAGTGAGTGCTAAATACGGTGATGAAAAATTCCTATGTCAGGAGCTCAGAACAAAGGCAAACCTAGAAAGGTTGGAGTTCCAGGCGAGGTTTCAGAGGAGAAAAGCCTTGGAGCGGGCGTTGGCTAACTGGCCTCGCACTTAGCTTTGGGCTCGGGCAGGAGAGTGGAGCCGGCACAGAGAAGGGTTACAATGACAGCATGAGACAAGGAACACGTGGGAAATGAGGAATGAGAAGAAGCACTTATTTTAGAGAATAATGGGTAGTGAGATGGAAGACCAGCGTTATCAGCCCGAGGAAGAACCAAAACTCTAGGCAGAGAACTTTATAGGTGATAAAATAGAAATTATAGCTCCAAAGGGCTTTCTGAGTGGGTATGATATAATATACAAGGTAATTAAAATTTTAATCTGACAATAAGATTCTAGGTCAGGGGATGGCAAACTATGGCCTGCAGGCAAGATCCAGCTGATAGATTGTTTTTGTATGGTGTTCAAGTGAAGAATTTTTTTTTTTTTCACATTTAAAGGGTTATTTGGACTGGGTGCAGTGGCTCCTGCTTGTAATCCTAGCACTTTTGTAGGCTTAGACAGTAGGATCACTTGAGGCCAGGAGTTCTGAGACCAGCCTGAGCAAGAGTGAGACCCCATCTCTATAAAAAAATTAAAAAAATAGGTGGGTGTGGTGGCACATGCCTGTTCTCCCAGCTACTAGGGAGGCTGAGGCAGGAGAATCACTTGAGCCCAGGAGTTAGGGTTGCAGCGAGCTATGATGATGTCACTCCACTCTAGCCCAGGTGACAGAGAGAGAGCTTATCTCAAAAACAAAAAAAAAATAATAATAAAAAATAATAAAGATTATTTGAAAAAATGAAATAGAATATGCAACAGAGGACTTTTGTGACCCCTCAAAGCCTAAAATATTTACTATCTGGCCATTTAAAAAAAAGTTTCCTGAAAGAGGTGGGGAAGGATGAGAAACAATATTGGAATAAAGGATCTACTTGAGAGTCTAAGGGAGACAGTGGTGGCAATATCCCCTCTATTTCAACAGCTTCACACAAGCATTTATTTCTCACTCCTGTAACAGTCCACGGCACCTGTTTTTCGTAGGTGAATGGCTTTCTCCCATGTGGAGATTTGGGGGCTTGAGCTCTTTTTCTCCTGCGGCCCTGAGGTTGTGTAGTATCTCATCACTGTTGCATCCAGAAAGTGAGAGGAGACGTTGAGTGGAAGAAAGACTCACCTCTTCTTAGTACCCCTGGTTTTGAAGTAACGTGCCTCTCTTCCATTCACTTTCTATTGGCAATAGCCTGGCATGTGACATAATCTAGGAACACAAGTGCCCGGGAGCTGTACTTCCTGGCTGAGTGGCCCCTGCCTAATCATGGCTCTATGAGATGGCCACTAGCTCTATGCAAGCCATTTGTGCCCACGTGAGAGGTGGTCGTGGCGATTAACTCAGAGGGGAGGGGATTGCTTCCCACAGCCATGAGCTCAGAAGCCATATAGTGATACATTGAGATTTACACATACATATGCACATTATGTATGTATGTGCATTGTTATGGCTACATATATGAATATGTATATGCACACACATGCACATATACCCTGCCCTCACACATGCACACATGAAGAGGCAGTGAGTAAAGGAAGTTTGGGGCCTGAGAGCCTGGGTGAAACAGATGGCTCTCCTACTCTTCATTCATGATATTAAAAAAGCTATTATCCTTTCTAATGAATGTACTTTTATTTTTCTCATCTATCAAATGAGGATTTTCTGGTTCCTGGGTTTATACTGAGGATTAATACTGTAAATATTCTAGGTAATTGCTTGGCATATAGCAAATGCTCAATAAAAGCTGTCTGCTACAGCTGCTGTTATCACTATTAGTGTTGTGATACTCAAAATATTCTAAGAAATGTTTATAGGGCTTAGCAACAGCTGACTGTAGATAGACAGAAGAAAGACCCAAAGCAAGATGGCCTCAATCTTTTGTCTTATATGGTGGGATAATAGAGCGAGGGAAGATGGGGAGAACAGGATCGCAGGATAAATTTAAAATGTGTACCTATAAGCAAGGTGAAATAATAATAAAAATAATTCTTGTCCCCTATATTCTTTTCAGGGACTTGGGAATTTAATGGTGACAAATCATCTTGCAGACATAAAGCATCATAGAAATGTCACATTGCAAAATGAGGAATAGTGATTCTTCCAGCACTATATTAGAATGACTAAACATTTGCTTCTTTTGCTGAGACTATTGCATTGTTTATGCAATGCAATAGTCTCACACACATATGAAAGCAATGTAGACACACACATACAAACACACACACAGAAGCACGCACACATATGTATTCTACAAGCAACTTTCATGGTAAGCAAATTGTTCTTTTCTGCAAGATTGTTGAACAATGATACTTTTCATATTTCTGTAGATTCTGTCTTGTTCCCTAAGCCAGCAGCCATGGTCGTGCTGGTGATTATATGCTAGTCAAGCGACACATGCACTGAAGCTATTTGCAAATACCTTCTCTGTGTGCTTTCTTAATGGTTCCGTATGCACAGTTTTAGAAGCATGTTGATCAGAGTAAGGCAGGCACTTGGCTTTCATTGCATATTAGTAAGCCTAGTTACTCCTTACTAATTTAAGGTTATCTGTTAGCTATTCTCAGAGTACAGTGTTTCTTCTGGTAATATGCCCAAACGGATGTTGTCTTAGTCAAAAATAAAGACTCAGAGGCAGATTTCAAAGCAGATGTGTGTTGGTTTTAGACATGTGGGCTCCCTGGGCCCATTTTTAAAGCCAAGGGAGATTGTAAAGTCTCCTGCTTGCTCCAATTTGGAAACAAGATCAGACAGATCTTGATCCTTCTCTCTGACTTCCTGCACAGCTTTGCTTTATTCTGTTAAGTTGCTCATGGATACTTCAACTTTTACTAACAAGGTGCCTTGTTTTTGCCAATTCTTTTGGTTTCTGGCTTGCAAAAAGGCTCTAGGGACCATCATTTTGCAAGCTCGTTACTGTTTTGTGGATGTTCCTCCTGCAAGCAGTTTGTGACTGTTTTTTCTTTCTATCTTGGGGTCCCCAAGCAGAGAACACACAGTGTAGTTGAATCCTCAATTAACTCATGCCACTGAGTTGAGTCGTTAGACTTGGAAGACAGGTGCCCCTGCTGGCTCTCTCTAGCCAGAGGGAAGGCAGGCATCCTACAAAAGCTGCCGCAGAAACCTGTTTCCCATCATTCCCAAACCAGGATTTCACAACAAAAAAAGGATTTGATTGTACCTGATCTCATCTCCTGCAGGATTAACAATTTTCATTATTACCCACCTACCTGTTCACCCCCAGCTTGCATACATATATGTGACTCTTCCTTTATTTCTTTACCAAGCATCTATTGACAACATACTATGTACAATCCTTGTATATAATGGCGAACAAAAATATCTATATAATCTTTATTTTTTTTACTTGATTTAGATTGGCCATTGCTTTGGAGTCCACAGGGTTCTATGATATTACCCATGGCAATGAGACGAGAAAGTGAAGTTAAATAATGGTAATAGTCAACCTGCAGTCAGCCCTGCCCTTACGCCTTCCCTCAGCCTTTTGTAATAACTGTGAATATGGCCATCTCTTCTACTTCATGTTGAAACTCATTATGCAATTTATTCAACTTTGTGATAATTCTTCTATACTAGACAGCTAAAACTCCCTTTCATACAGAATGCCTGCTAAATATCTATTTGATGACAAATTTATTGCCTTTTGTAGAAATCCCTCACCTGGATGTTTATGCTAAAGAAATGGAGATTTATGTTAATACACAATGCTTTACACATGTTTATTGCAGCATTTTACTAATGGATAAATGAGTAAATAGACTTGGAATACTACCCAGCAATAAAAAGGACCAACATATTGGAATAAGCAATGATGTAGATGAATCTCAAATGTATTATGCTTAATGAAACAAGCCAGCCTCAAAAGGATACATGCTATATTATTACATTTATATGACATTTTTCAAAAGGACAAACTATGATGGGAAACAGGTCAGTTGCAGGCAGAAGTTAGTGACCAGGTGAGAATTTGACTTTTATGCACAAAGGCATTTTTCTAGGTGATGGAACTATTTTGATGGTGGTGGTGCTTACACAAGTCTGTATGTATGCTCAAACTCACAGAACTGGACACACACACACAAGTCAATTTCATTACATATTAATTTTTTGAAAATTAAAAAAGTCATATTTTGTGGAGTCATCCTCCAATATTAGTATTTCTCACCAGGTTCCATCACATGTAAATTTTCAGTCAGTATTCTTAAACTTTACTGATCAGCGGAAACACCCAGGCTCTCCATTAGCAGCGCAGATCCTCAGAGCCCTCCACTGAGGACATTCATTTCGCAGATCCGGATGAAGGCTGAGAGTCTGCATTGTAATGAAACCCAAGCCTGGTGATTCTGGGGATTGAGAAAGTGTGAGGAACTGCTCCAGGTCAGTGTTTCCAAACTTCAGCCTGTGCCAGAAGCAGTTGAGAAGACCTGCAAGGTCAGCGATGGGACCCAGAGATTGGCATTATCACCAAGGATCCCAGAAACACCTATGCCAGCAGGTAGGAGGGACAGACTTTGAGAAATGTCACTCTCGCTCAACACTGTCAAATAAATGGCAAACTCAGCTTTGCTCTTGGGGTCCACTCAATAACTCTACATGTCCTGGATTAGCCTCCTCTCCTCTCCTCCAGCACAGCTATGAAATACCTGCACCAGCCTCCTCAAATTCCCTGCCCTGCTACTCCAGGAGTTGGTTGACTTTGTCTTTGTCATCTAGAAAAACAGCATTTTTAGATGTCTCCTCTTCCACTTTCTGTTCTGACACTTAACTCTCTCTCTCTCTATATATATAGATATATAGATATATAGATAGTCGATCTATCTCTATATATGGCATTCCATTGAATTTTATTCTGATTTTCAGTGCCTGGGGAAGAGCTGTGTCTCATCTCTGAAGGCCATTTACCTCTGCGTGTGCTCTTCATCGGAGTGGCCGTTGGTCCTCTGCTTTCTCTCCCCGGAAGTTCCAATTTCTCCTTCTGTTCTCACTCCTTCCGCACAGCCTGCAAAGGTGCTCAAGTGGCCCCCGTCTCACGCTAACAACTCTTCTTTGACTCAGAATATTCTTTTTTGCTCATCCTTCCTGTTTTTCTTCATAGCCAGATTCCCCAACTGGATAATCTCTGGTGACATTTCTTTAGTTAGTGCCCGTCCTTTACTTTTCAGCCCACAGTGATGCGGCTTTTACCTCCAGCCATGCAAGGAGATGTCACTAATGAAACTTGCCAGTAACCTCCTGGGCACTAATCCTCTGGACCTATGCAGTCTTCCAACTTTATCTTGCCCAGTTCTCCTTTCTTATTCAAAAGTTATACCTTTTGTGTTCTCCTCCTAATTTTCTCATTGTTTCTTTTAAGTTTCTTTCCCTAGCACACTCTCTTTATCCTTCAATGCCTTCATTCTCTATGGGTCTATCTTTTGGCCTTCATTTCTCTTTTCCATGAATTATTTTTTATTCTCTGGAGAATCTCTTCCATACTCACGACTTCGGCCGCCACCTATAAGCTCGTGATTCCTACAACTGTACCTCTGGTTAGGGTCATATGCCTTGAATAAAATGATAGATGCTCAGTAAATGTTTATTTAAAGGACAAATGAGTGTGCGCATGGATGGATAGATAACTGAATGAATGTCCATGAACTAGAGAAACATCACAGCAAAAGGAGATAGGTCATTGATTTCTGATTGTGTGGATTAATTTATAGGAGACATCCATTAAGTTGATTATTTTCTCTCATTAATGTTTTCATAGTCTGTGAGACACTTAGAGGGAATCAGAACACTAAGTTGTGTTTAGTGTAGAAGTTCCATGATGAAAACTGAAACCTTATCAACCATTGCACCTCTTGGGAAGGCTAAGGATTTGGCGGACCTCTTGCTCCCTCTGTTTCTTGCAAGGACCTGATTTCTATTGTGAAAATTCAAAAGTGAAGCTCAGAATTAATGGGATAATGCACAGTAATTACTGATGCCTGGGCACCACATCTTTAAAGCATCCCTGACGTCTATGCTGTTTTGTGATACACCCATTCATATTAATTCCTGCATCTTTCATTCTCTCTCTCTCTCTCTCTCATTTTCTCTGTCATTCACTCACATACACATAAGGACAGAAATTTAATTTATTAAATTAAAAAGCAATATTTTCAGAAGGACTTTAAGATGAAAGCTCAAGCTACATCATATAGGAATTTTTGTACACTAATAAACAACTGGAAGACACCTTGTAGCGCCAGAGGTCAGTATCAGTGAAATGACAACCATTAGTGTGGACACAACCTCACAACCTAGAGCTGCTGGCAGGTATCTTGATTACTTCAAGGTTAAAAATATAATCCACTGGCTTTGAAAGCACTGAGCACGGTGCCTAATACATAATAGACAACAAATGTCAGTTCTTTTTTCCTTCATTCCTTTCCAAAAAGAGATGTTCTCCTTGCTTTAGACATCTGTTAGTAAGCCAAATATTTTATCTCCATTAATTAATAGCACAAATTTTGCATATAAAATGTATGTTCCCCCCATTTGAATCACCTTTCCCCCTCCAGTGGTTTCCAGTTCACTCCCCTAAATGTTTAGTCACCAGAATTTCCCAGAGACCCATGCACAGAATAACTCCTTGTCTTTTGCTGATCCAAGACAAGCTCTCTCTTATCTCCGAGTCCCCATTTTCTCCTCACTGAAGTGATCTGTGGAAATATTTCATAGGAATGTTGTGAGAACTAAATGAGGTGAAGTGTATGGTGTGCTTGCTTAACGCAGTGTTTGGCGTAAATGAATCATTCCAAAAATGTTAGATGATGCTACTATTACTGTTGCTATCATTGTTTTAAATATCCTATTCCTACCTACAATTTAAGTCATCTGAGTTCTGGAAAATTTAAAACCCTGGTCTCCTCCATAGTAGCCATGTCTCAGATCTAATGTCAATCTTCAAAGAGGCCTTTTCTGACTGTCCAGTCTAACGTGGACCTTGTAGCCTTCCTCTCACAGCAGCCAGCATTGCATGGAAGTTAGAAGCACAGACACAGGACTCAGGATGCTTTGAGGCAATCCTGGCTCTACCTAGTTTCAGCCAAGTTACATAACCTCTTGATGACTCAATGCCCTAATCTTTAAACAGAGGTAATACTAGTACCTGTCTCATAAGGTTGTTATGAGTGTAAAATGGTTTAATATGAGTAAAATACTTAGATAGCTTCTGGCACAAAACATATGCTAAATGTTTATTCTTCTTATGATTACAGTCACAATCTTTATTGCTTTGTAAAAGTATCTTGCTCAATTATCATATGATAGTCTATCTCACCCTTCCAGAAGAGAAGAGGATCCAAGGGAAGAGGGAAGGATTCATGCTTCGTGGTTCCTTGTTCCCTCCTATATCCAAGAGGCTAGAACAGGGCTTGGCATTCAGCATGGTTTTGTTAAATAAATGAATGATGCATGCAATCAGTCATTCAGTCCCTAATACCTGGCCTAGTGCATTGCAGGTTACCAAAATATATTTGATGGTGATTAAAACCAGATATCATTCAAGATATTTTTTAAACAAAAAGCTTGCAAGCATAGCATAGGGAGAAAATGGAGAGCTATCATTGCTCTCTGAGTTATGTGACTTCTTTGAGAAGGAGTCTGAAGTTCCTCCATGCTTCAATGAGCCAGAGAAGCTGCCTCTGTCTCACTTGATTTAGTTTGGTGGCTTTTCTTAGATGGGAGCCATGAAAATAAAATTGCAAGAAACCCCCGCCCCCACCAGACCCCCCAATTCAAAGAAAGTTCTTTACAGATTTATTTTTAGAAAGGAAAAAGAAAAGAAATGGATCTTTATCTTAACTTTGGTATCTGGACTAAATTTTTCTTGTCATTCAACTGTATTCTTTGTGCAAGTTTTTGAATAAGAGAAAATTGGGATATTGGACTATATGTAATTGGTATGCTGGGAGCAATGGAGTTAAATTGGCTTCAAAGGTGTTTTATTTTAGTGATTTCTCCAGTAAAATCTTTAAAGCAGGAATCTGTAGAACTCGTGAGATTGGAATTGGTTAAATAATGGATGGAAAGCAAGAGATATAAAATGCATAGCAGAGAATATGAAAGAGATAAAGGGGCAGTGGGGAGATTGTGAATCTGGTAGTCCATTTCAGAAGATCATACAGAGTTATTAGGATTTAAAAAAAGTGTGAGACCTATATATGTGATGACCAAGATTTGCTAAAGGCACTTACCTTCAATGGCTTCCCATTTTAACCTTGAACAAAATAAAACGTGCAAGTTTTCTAAGGGCTGTTGTATTAGTCAAGGTTCTCCAGAGAACAGAACCAATAGGATGTATAGATATAGAGATACATAGATAGATATATAAATGTTATACACAGATACCGAGAAACCGAGATATTTATTTTAAGAAGTTGGTCTTGCATTACAAAGACTGGAAAATCCAAAACCTGTAGAGTGTGCCAGTCAATTGTAGGTCCAGGGATGGGCTGATGTTGTAGTTCCCTTTTGCTCTAGAGAGAAGTCTTTTGTGCTTTTCAGGCTTCAGGCCTTTGACTGTTTAGGTAAGTCCCACTCATGTTATACAGGGTAATCTGCTTTACTCAAAGTCCACCTATTTAAATGTTAATCCCATCCAAAAACACTCTCATAAAAACATCCAGCATAATGTTATAACACATATCTGGGCACCATGGCCAGGTTGACCCATAAACCTAACCGTCCTACTGGGCATGAGCTGGCTCTGCCTAACTATCCACTTCATCTTGGACCACTCATCTGCTTCAAACACACAGGCCTTCTTTCAGTTCCTCACAAACACACATTTTTTTCTCCCTGATTTGGGGTTTTCACAGATGTTGTTTCCTCTGCCTAGAATGCCCTTCCACCCACTCACAGCTTGGAAAATTCCTTCTCATCCTTCAGTCTCAGCATAGAGGGCATTTCCATAGTGAAGATGTTCCTGACCTCTAATCTCAATCAATCCTCCTTCTTAGCGTCTTTGTGTCAAACCCACTGTTTCTCTCATTATACTTATCACAATTATATGGCTTGGCATATTTGTAATTACAAATTTGTTTTCTGTATTCATTAGTTTAATGTCTGTTTTCCCTTTTAATTTGGATGCTCCATAAGTTCAGGGACCTGACTCATTGTGTTCACTCCATTTTAGTACGCATGGTAGTCACCCAGTGAATATTGAATAAATAAACCAATGAATGAGTGAAGCTTAAGATAATCAAAAATTTTTTGCCTGTTAAGCTTAGAAATCCAAAGCATTTTTTTTTTAATCAGGGGAAATGTGAAATACTTCCATACACCCTTTCTTATCAAGGGTAAACATTTAGGCACTTACTTACAAGTGCATGTCCTTGGCACCATGATCATGTGATTCCGTAGATTAGGAAGTGGGACTAGAGGATTTTTCTTTTTAACAAGTGCCCCAGTGACTCGGATGCTTCTGGTTAGTCCACCAACAGCTGAAAACCACTTACATTAGACAAAACTTTAACCTAATTCATGATTCTCAATTTTGGTGATGGGGAGCTCATTGCCTCCTGACGTTGCTTATACCCCTCCTGTAGGACACCCACAGGTTAGAACCAGTTCTAGACTAAGTAGAGATACAAATAACATTCTTTCCCATATTTAAAGACATGTTTCATCTCCACTATTCCTTCATGTTCAAAATAAAAAATTTCAATTTTCTCAATGATAGTCCTTTCTAGACCTTTAGCCCTCTCTGATGCCTTTAGTTCTCTAATATATGGTCCCTCCAAATCTGCACTAAGTAGACTGAAGTAGTGCTCTTTAGCCTGACATAATCCTACTGTAGAAGGATCGTTAATCCTTCAAGGTCATATGGTCCTATCCATACAGACGTTGTTGAATTGTTTTTCTACTTTTTCTATCTTTTTCCTAGTCATTTTGTGTTTTTGAGATCTCAATCAAGTTTGATATTTTAAGAATTCCTTCTCTTCATTGAGGTAACATCTCAAGAAAAAATACTTTTTACCACTAGGTTTTTTTCTAGTGTATCCAGAAACTTCTTTAACTTTCTGGTGTTAGGAAATATCTTATAGGCCAGTTAGTGGTGTGTATAGTTACTACTGTGTTTAAAAACTCATAATTGAAAGTCCAGCCAACTCAGTGATCAACCCCCCCCCCAAAAAAAAAAAAAACCTCAAAACAAACAGCGGAGGCCCATGTCTCCATTCCAAGTCCCTGGTAAGGCTGAATGAAAATACAGTGGAAGCTAAGGAAAGATTAAGTGGAATCCCATTGGGTATTCAGGTTGGTGAGTAATATAGCACTTTAAGATGGGTTGGTATCAGATTGTGGAGGCTAGACAGCTAGATTTTGCTTTAGAAGTAGAGAGCCAAGGGGTCATGAGGAGTTTTAATCAGGAGAGCTGTAGAATCTGCTTTTCATGAAGATTAATGGAGTTAAAAAATAAAAGATAAAATGTAAGAAAAGAGATGGCAGACAGGCACACCAGTTAAGGGGAAGTAAAAAGGGTCTGGGTCTACAAACAACAGCACAGATGAATCTGCAAGATGTGGTGTTGAGCGAAAGAAGCCATACACAAAGGGCTAATATTCTATTATTTCATTTATAGGAAATGGAAAAGTGGGCAAATCTAATGTATGGTGACAGAATGCAGAATGATTACCTTTGGAAAGAAGTAGTGATTGAGGGGCTTCTGGGGTGCTGATAACCTTCTATATCCTGATGCAGAATGTACAAACTCATCTCACTCTACAATTGAGTTAGGTACAGATGTCCTCTGACTTGCAATGAGGTTATGTCTTGGTACACCCATTGTAAGTTAAAAATATCCTATATTAAAAATGCAGTTGTTTCTGGTTCAGTGGGTCCAAGATAACAGAGCTGGGCGCCTCTCCTGAGGACCCCTGGGTCAGGGTGGAGTGTGCCTACAGCAACAACAGCCCGGATCCTGGGCTTCTTGTAGAAAGCACATGCAAGGGGAGGGTAGTGTTTAGAGCTAATAGCATTGGTTCCACCAGTGCCTCTTCCGTCACAACACCGATGACGAGGACAGTGATTACCACCAGGAGTCCTACAAGGACTGGCAGTGGCAAGCACACACTCAGGCCAAACAGAAAAGGAGGGACTCCATCAAGAAAGGCTGTGAGGACCTTCAGACCATTGTCCCCACCTGCCAGCAGCTGGACTTCTCCGTTGGCTCCCAGAAGCTCAGCAAAGCCATTGTTCTACAAAAGACCATTGACTACATCCAGTTTTTGCACAAGGAAAAGAAAAAGTAGGAGGAGAGGTGTCCACGCTATGCAAGAACGTCACGGCCCTAAAGATCATGAAAGTGAACCATGAGCAGATTGTGAGGGCACACCAGGACAACCCCCATGAGGAGAGGACCAGGAGCACCAGGTCTCCAACCGGGTTAAGTTCTACGTGTTTCAAGGCATCATGGGCTCTCTGTTCCAGTCCTTTACTGCCTCCATCTCTGCAGCCAGCTTCCAGGAGCTGTTGGCCTGTGTCTTCAGCTGGACTGAGGAGCACTGTAAGCCACAGACCCTATGGCAGATTGCGATGGGCGTCCTGCACCAATTGAAAAACCAGCTGCACTGACTGGCTCATGGAAACCGGCATAACAGCCAGCAAGAGGCCTTTGAGTTTCTACTTGGCCCTGGAGCTGCTGGGCCCATGAGCTTGGACTGTGACACCTCACACTGGTCAGCGGGTTTCTCCTTGTTTGGTTTTCCCAGCCCCACTTCATCATCAGTGGGTCTGGGGTGTTTTTTTAGTGAAAGCACCCAATTAATTTATTAGTTTGACCATAAACTCAAACCTACTCAGTCTTCCGTCTCCCAGTGGAAGTCCTCGGGATCAGAGTCTGTTCTGGGCACCCCAAAGAGATCCTGGCCTCTTAAACCTGGCCTCTCTAAGCCTCACAGACTTCTGCTCTTGATCTACATATATTTGGAAACTGTTTGCCTCCATTTTGGTCTCTTGGGCAACATTTGGCCCAAGTTTGGCCATTTATGAAGGAGAAAAGGAGTAAGAGGAAATACTCACAGTCATGAAATGGTGAAAGGCCACCCTGTGCCTAGACTAGGGCTTCCCAGTCAGTCCAAGGTGAGGGCAGGGCTTTCTTGCCAGCTCAGGGCAGGGCTGCCAGTTCCTCCCCTGCTCTGGGTGGTAGGGGAAGCAGCCCTACCTACTCCTGCCCTCTTGGTTCCCACAGGCTATTTTGCTGCAGGACAAAGACAGATAGGCACAGCAACACATATTTGAAATTTTTTATTTTTCTAAACACCAACAATGCAACTTTGCTAATGCTAGAATTTGCGAAAATTAAATGGGCCTCAGAACTACCCCCAGCCTTTCTGTCAAGCATATCTGGGCCTCTGTCATCTCTCAGTGTTGCCTGTATTTCTCCCAGGACTTGGAGTCTGAAAGATACTCAAAAGCTTTCCTGGGGTACACAAGCCCAAGAGAGTCCTGAGTGAACCCTGGGCTCCTCAAGATGCTGGTGTATAGTGGCTTCTCTCCATCCTTGTCCCTCAGGCTCCTTTCTGCCTGCCTCAGGTTTGATATCTGAGAGGTTTGACTATCGAGAGGAAATGAAATATTTCTATATCAAATTATATTACCATAAATATTGCCAAATGCTTTCCTTAAGAAAAGTAAAAATAAAAATGCATTCAATAAACCTAACCTACTGAACATCATAGCTTAGCTTAGCCTACCTAAAATGTGTTCAGAGCACTTAAATTAGTCCACAGTTGGGCAAAATCACCTAACACAAAGTCTATTTTATAATAAAGTGCTGAATATCTCATGTAATTTATTGAATACCATACTGAAAGTGAAAAACAGAGTGGTTGGTGGTTGTATGGGTACTCAAAGTATGGTTTTTATCAAATACACGTGGCTTTGGCACCATTATAAAGTCAAAAATCATAAGATGAACCATCATAAGTCAGGGATCACCTGTACTATCGTTGTCATGTGTAACTCAAAAAGTTTACTCCACGAAAGGGTGGTGGGCTTGGAATGGAAAATTGGAAACCCAGAAGAAATTATTTCCACAATCCATATTTTAAAAATGTCTAATGGGATGTATAAATAGTGCTTGTTATTTCTGTTATTAAGGTTGACTATGTATACAAGGGTTATTGTTGTAAGTATTCTCCAAAGACAACTACTATTAATTCCTTCCCTCCTATAGGTGGGTAGTGTCCATTTGCCCTCCCCTTGAATTTGGTCTGTCCTTGACTTGCTTTGATCCACAGAACGTGGTAGAAATGACACTGAAAGTTCTAGGTCTAGCCATTAAGAGGCCTGGAAGTTCCTGCATTCTCTCTTGGGAATCTGTCTACCATGTGTGGGCTGAACTGCTGAATGCAGGAGACGTCATGTGAACAGTGAGAGCTCTGAATGAACAGATATGTAAGTGAGGTCGCCATGGGCCCTCCAGCTCAGTTGCTAATGGAAGGCAACCAAGGGAGTGTCATGGGATGATGTCACATGATGCAGAAGGGCCACTTAGCCAACCCTCCCCTGAATCCCTGACCACCCTCCCCAAACCCACATGGTTGTTTTAAGCTACTAGGCATTGGGGTAGTGTGTTATACAGAAATCCATAACTGCAAGAGTTGTCTTCTGGAACAATAAAGAATTTCTGGCCCAAAATGCTAATGGTGCCAAGGTTAAGAAATACTTATATAGAACAATGTTCATAACTTAGGAGGCGCTCAGAAATTTTTCTCTAAAGCCATGTTTCCTAAACTTTCCTGATAATATTAGTCACCTGAGATTCATGTCATACATATGAAATCTTTAAATCACCCCAGGCCTTCTGTCTTAGTCCATTTTGAGTTGCTATAACAGAATAACTGAAGTTGGGGAATTGTAAAAAGAAAAGAGGTTTATTTAGCTCATAATTCTGCAGGCTGGAAAGTTAAAGAGCACAGTGGTGCATCTGGCCAGTTTCTGGTGAGGGCCATATGCTGGGTCTAAACATGGCGGAGGAGCAGAAAAGGGAATGGGTGTGTGCAAGGAGATCACAAGGCAAGAAAGGAAGCAAGAGAGAGAAGCTGAGGAAGCCAGACTCTTCTTAACAACTGTTCTCATGAAAGTGAGAACTCACTCACCCCCCATAGGAGGGCGTTAATATATTCATAAGGGATTTGTGACCATGACCCAAACACCTCTCACTAGGCCCTGTCATCACCACCACATTGGGGATCAGATTTCGACATGAGTTTTGGTGGGGAGAAACCGCATCTAAACCATAGTAATCTTCTAAATCAGAGTATCCAGGGAAGGAGTTTGGGAAATTACATTTTTACTTTTACTTTCATGGAAGTTTAAAACACTGCTGTAGCCCAGTTTTTCTCAGATTTTAATGTGCATGCAAATAATCTGGGCATCTTGTCAAAGTATAGAATCGGATTCACTTGGACTGGAGTGAAGCCCAAGTTCCTGATTTTTAACAAGCTCAGGTGGTGCAAAGCATTGCTCCTTGGATCACACCTTGCACAGCAAGTCTCTAGAGCAGTAGTTCTCAAACTTTAGGCATACACTAGAATCAATTGGAAGGCACAGATGGCTGGGATCACCCTCAGAGTTTGATTTTGCAGGTCTTGTATTTCCGACAAGTTCCCAGGTGATTCTGATGCTACTAGTCGAGGAACCACCAAGAACCACTGCCTGAGATTATTATTTCCCACATCTAAATGTACATAAAAATTCATCTCAGGTGATTCCAACAGTTAGTTGCAGGCACTCAGAATTCTCCCCAACCTCCACCATCTTTCTTCCTTCAGTCTGGGCTGGGAACCCAGTAATTTCCATTTTAATAAATTGCCTCACCTGGAGTGATTTTTGTATTAGTGGTCCAGGATAGCACTTTAGAAACACTGTCCTGGGGGGAACATGTTAGAATATCTAGAGTGTGAGGAAAGAGCATGAGAAGGTTTGAAAACATATATATTTAATTTTATAATTAGTTTAATTTGCTTCTTATTCTCATCTTGAACTTATTTTCCAATATCATATCACATGAAAAGAGTGGAAGAGATTTTTATGGTTATCAAAGGTGATCATGAGTTATATACTGGAACCAGAAGTACTGTTTTAAAAAGTGGTGTTTTCTTCCTGGGTTGGTCACCCAATTCTTCCTGAGTCCATGTAATTACATTCTCTGTAGGAGCTGCAAGTTGAATGCTGCTGCCAATTTAGACAAAAGACATTAATAGTAATGACTATAGCTATATTTTCTTGAAGTTTTGCTATATACTAAGCGCCACGTAACTACTTTGCCAATGCTGCACTAGGTAATCTCTTCAGAAGTTGGTACTACTATCCCTAATGCATAGATGGGGAAATTAAGGCATGCTAAGTTTCAGATACTTACTGAGATCATATAGTTAGCTAGTATAGCCAGAATTTTGAGCCTGTCTTATCTGATGGATAATTGCTTTCTCAGAGATAGGATGTATGCATCTGTATTTAAATATGCCTTAAACTTTTCTTTTTCTTTAGTTAAAGCAGTAGTTCAAATGGAATACCCTTTCTATATAATGAGTAAACGAAATGTTTTGGAACAAGATTTAATATATTGCCTTGACAGGATATGGTCATGGTAGACAGTTTTTACTATTTGTCTAGTATTGATTACATTACCAGGGTTTTTGTTTGTTTCTTTGCTTTAAACTTATTAGTACTGTAGTATATTCTTTTTATCCTGTTATTAGAGTCTGGAGATCCTGGTACTACCTATGCTCCAGCAGTGTTTTTGGCTAGTTAAAAAAGTCTGTAGTCATCTTGTTTCAAATCGAAGATAATTTTCAAGATTTTCCTGTTCTCTATGATATATGTATTAATAGAAGGTAAGTGTTTCCCTTGTCTTCTGTTGTCTTCTCTTACTAATAATGCATTTAGGTAAAGTTCCAAGCAGACTTGTGTTACTGCCACTCCTCAATTTCCTACTCCCAAAGTCAAAACACAAAATATTTTAAAACAATAGCACACATGCAAAGTTTCTTTTGCTGATGTTTAAAGTATCATTCCTTATTTTTAGCTTTCTTGAAGACACAATCACCTATCTTAAACACATCCCAGACCTTTTGAGTCAAAATCTTCAGGAAAGGGGTTTAGAAAACTGTCTTTTTACCTTTATGGAAATTTGAGTGCCTACGTTAACCTCTACTTTCACAATCTGGACTTTGAGCAACAAGTATAGGAACCCACTGACTTTTTTTTTTTTGACAGAGTCTCACCTCTGTTGCCCAGGCTAGAGTGAGTGCCGTGGCGTCAGCCTAGCTCACAGCAACCTCAAACTCCTGGGCTCAAGCGATCCTTCTGCCTCAGCCTCCCGGGTAGCTGGGACTACAGGCATGCACCACCATGCCTGGCTAATTTTTTTTATATATATTTTTTTAACTGTCCATATAATTTCTTTCTGTTTTTTAGTAGAGATGGGGTCTCGCTCTTGCTCAGTCTGGTCTCGAACTCCTGAGCTCAAACAATCCGCCTGCCTCAGCCTCCCACTGACATTTTAAAACCCGATTTTTAATGAAGTGTTCTTTCAAAATGTCATTTTTTTTAGTCTACACTTTTTAAATAAAATTATGAACTTTCTGAATGTTTTGGATATCATATGCTAAACAAAAAAATTTGTTCTCAGATTTGAAATAAATACTCTTCTGGTTTATATTCTTACTACTGTCAATTTAGATATTGGATGTTAGATTGGTTCCAGGTCAAGCAGGAAAGACTTGTTAGAAAAGATGAAACTAAGCTGTGTTAAGAGTACAGAATGAGTCAGTGATGAAGGGATGGACTTTTTAATGTCTAGAGGAAGCTGAGACATAATATTTGTGATTGGAGAATAGTTCAAAGCACTTTGGGTTATGAATAATAGAAAGAGGAAGTCAAACTCACTTAAGCAATATAGGAAGAGTACTTCAGTTAAAGGAAAAAGTTCAGGTGTGAACAGGAGTCAGGCCTGGTTGGACCAGGATTCAGGCCTTGTCCACTGCTTGGAACATCATTTCACTTATGTGGCAGCTTGATCTTCAGACAGGAGGACAACGATTGTGGCAAACCTAGGCCTCGTGTCAGTGTTCAAAGTTTAGAGGAGGAGATATTACCTCTTCCAATGGTTCTCTCTTAAGAGCAAGAAAATCTCTTTTTCTTGGCTAGGACAAAGGTCCACTAAGTTTTATCAGTTAATGTTGCATTACCTGGCAATTATTTAATGGTTCCCTTTGATCAAGAAAATTTTATAAAATTGACTGGCTTAGTCCTGCATTTCTGAGCCCATTGTGGGCAAAGGGAAAAGGATCCCCTTAGCCCCATCAGGTCTGGAGGTTAGGCTGGCTCTCCCTAAAGCACGCAGGCCACCTTGCCAGGAAGTATGGATACATACATGGAAACGGAGGCGATGGATGCTCAGTGGGCAAATAGCCACTGCAGAGATAAGGAGGCAGCCTTGGTGAAGTGTAAGAAGTGCTCTCCACTCCACCAGCTGCCACATTCTGACTCCCCCATCAGGACTGCAAGACAGACCATTGCTTTTTAACAGAAGTGGAAAGATACTGAACCCAGTGCTGCATTAATTGTAGAGCAATGTTGTTTTTTTTTTTCCTCCATGCATTAATGATTACTCATATTAAAAATAGCTTTGTAAGAGGAAAAAGATGTGAAATTTATGTTCTAGGTCAATGTGTTGGGGATTTCTGAGCTGTTTTTCATTTGTAAATAAATAATTTCAGTAAAAACTCAAAAGGCTTAGCTCGATGTAAGTAAATAATTCAATCGCTATTTTGGCTTATGGGTGATTTATTTAAGTATTATCGCTAAAAATAAGTACAGAAGGAGGCTACTAGTATGGAAAGGTTTATTCTTTACATTTAGATGGATGCATGAGAATATGAACACTAGGGTTTAGGCTCCCAACAATGTCAGTTTCCCTTTGTTCTTTCAGTGGTAAGATAGCTATTCCCGAACACCACGTGGTATCTTTAGAAGTTAACATCAATGTCCATATGAACTGGGTGGATCGGTCTTGGTTTTCAGAAACTTATTGAAGATAATAGCTCCAAAGGGTGGAAGATCTGAGGGCCCTTGGGTTATGTATGGATGGTGTATTAGATTTAGCATCACATTGTATTGTGCATCTTATAACTGTGAATTAATAATCTGACAAAGATCTTTAGGTTGAGCCATAAAATTGTGTATTTCAACTCCAAAGCTCAGTGAACTGAGTACTGTAAACTTCTGGTGGCACTAGGGAACAGAAAGCCTGCCTTCTAGGGCTAGCCTTAGTTTAGAAGCATGTAATTCATCTAGAACTATACACAAAGTGTGCTTACTAGCTGTGCAATTTTTATTTAACACTCTTACATCATGTATCCTTTTGATATTGTTTTCCAACATTAAGAATCACTGACTATAATAGTTCCCTGAGATGGCATCTTTATTTCAGGATGGATCCAACATTTGAAAATGCAGCAGAGCCATTCAGCATAGTGTCTGGTTAATTACGTGAGTATGGTGACTCACTGTTGGTAAACAGGGAAGGCAAAACCCAGACATCAGTACAGAGGAATAAAAGTAATTTTCACATGTGGCTGATAAATTGGCCATAAAGATGATTTTAAAAGAGGGATGTATATTGATAATATGCTAATTTTAACCACATTGAGGGAAGACTCATTTGAAGGAATGAGTTTGTATTTATTTAAACACTCTGGCTAAAATAGGAATTAATAGAATTGTGCTATGTGTCTTTAAGTCATTCTTAAAATTTCCCTCATATTCTTCTCAGTGTATTAGACATGATTCTCTTTGTTCATGAAGTTGTGTCAGTACCCAGGTTCTACCTCAAATACACACGAAAGTCTTCTAGCAAGGAGAAGAGTCTCTGACATAGTCATTACTGTTGGGACATGGGGAGGAGGGATGGAAAAGCACTTGGTTCTGTGTTCATTAGTGTTTCTGCTTCCATTTTCTCTCTCTTTTTCACTGCCTCCTCCTGGCCATGTTCTTGCTTATTAGATCTTTCATTAGAAAGCGGATAGGGAAATCAAAACGTAATGAAACTTAAATCTGCTAATTTTGCAACTTGTTAGCATCTTCTATTAAATGTTCAGTGGGAGAAGCAGCTATCACTATTAGCTAAAATGAAGCTGAGGGATAATCTATGGAATTTATTTATCTGTTACTAATACATTAATAATTGATAATTAAATTAGGCAAACCAATTTATTACACAACTAAATTATACCAGATGTGCCTTTTCTTAGATGTTGATGGTTAAAAAGTTTGCTGGAAAAGAAACCAAGTATTATATGTTTAATAAACCTCAAATTTAATAAAGCAAGGTCTCTGACCTCCCACAGCCAACTTCTTTTATTTCCTGTGACATTTGACAGTGTTAACAATGGCTACATCAAATCATCCTGTACCAGGAAAAATATAACTCTGTTGTTTCTAAGGTGCAAGACAGGAGAGTCTATCTTTATATCTGTTAAACTTTTGCAAGAAATGCAAAAGGAGAGGTGGCATCTGAGAAAACTGAGAGGTGTTGGTAGCATTCAGGACCCAGCTCATGATAGTGTGACTACAATTGGTTTCAAGAACGAGGTGATATAAAGGGAATGGAAAGCCACTTGGGCCTTCCCTTATCATTCGATGTGCTCTAATGGATGTTGCTTCCAAACAGCTGACTTTGTGATAGAATTAGGACCCCCAGGTGTTGGAGGATGCTTAAGTGGTGGGAGTGCAGGAGAAGGTTTCTGGTTGAAAATATGGACAAGATGCATATGTAAAATGAAGTCAGAGTTTTGGCTAAAGGTTATTTGCATATGAACTGTTTGGGTGGCAATAAGTAACAATGATGAAGAAAGCTAGCATGAGAAATTAAATGTAACCTGAAAGAGAAATAGGAGGCTATAGAAGGGAAACAATGTTTGCTAGGGAGCAAGAGTTCGAGGAGTGCATTTATCACTGTCCCAGTGAGCTGCTGCGACCCCCACTTCCTAACAGCCATCTGCCTTAGAGACATAAGAATGGTGGTTCTTGACCTTGACTGAATGTTGGGAACACCTGAGGAGTTTGAAAATATACTGCTGCCTACGTCCCACTCCTGGAGATTCTGAGTTAACTGGGCTAGGGCAGGACTTGTGCATCAGAGGTTTCTTACATACAACTGCATTTGCCAACTGCTGCTCTGGAATAGAATATCTCATTTAATGCCACCTTCTCTCTTTGTGCCTTATATTCCTTTCTACCTGCAGGCTCATTTTTCTATCTTTCCCATCATTCTATCCCCTCCACATTCACTGTCTCAGCCTCAACAGAAACCTGAATAAAGTGATACAATATCCTAACACCCAATACCCATCCTAACATGCGCATCTCCTCTCTCAGGTCCAAGGGGAAAGAGGAGTGAAGCTCTAGAAGCAAACACCTCCTTCCAGTGTCTTCATAAACCAGTGTTTCCATGTCAAGTGGAGGATTCTCTCTCCTTGGCTTCAGCTTTGCACACTAAATGTGTCGGATGTTAAACTCTGGAGTAGGAAACAGTAGAAATATAGCAGATATTTAATATTTTTAAGACACTAATAGCACAGATTTCAGAATTTGTTACTTTCATTCCAAATCCTACTGATTTTGCTACATCTGTTCAAAAACAAAATGAAAATGGCACATTTTATCTTTTCAGATGCCTCTGTAATTATAACCATGAAAATGGAATATATTTACTCAATTTTTTTCCTTTTTAAAGAAATGTCTGAAGCACAAAGGAGGAATGTTATTAAATAGGTCATTTAAATAAACTGGGCCTTCTATATTTAGTACAGCCACCTTAAAATCAAATGTGGCAAGATAAATTGAGAAGACGCTAGAAAAAGGCACTAGTGCTTTTGACAACAGCATATTTAGCCATTATTGTTCCTCAGAATCAAAGAGAATAAATATTTCATGCCCATTTGATCCCTCTCCAAAAGATTCATTCATTCACTCATTCATTCACTCCTTTATTTATTCAAACTATTTTTTCAAGTGGCAGTGATGTAGAAGAGGGTGCAACATAGACATGGCCCTGGCCTTCACTGGGCTCAAAGTCTTCCTTGGTTGATGGCTGGCAGTGAGGAGACACAAAGAATGAGAAGAGTTCAGTACCGTGGGCTCGAGGCTGGGTGGTCTGGAGCTTCAGTTCCCAGGTTGGTATTGCTGCTGTTCTACTTGCTATTGTGTGACCTTGGTCAAGTTACATAACTTCTCTCAGCCTTAGTTTTCTCATCTGTGAGATACAGATTTATTTAAGAAATCCATATGGAGCACCTTCTGTGTATCAGGAGCTGTGCTGGTGGTGGAGGCACAGAAAAGAATGAGATGGAACAGGGCTTGCTCAGAGGGCAACGTACACAGCACCAGCTGTAATCAACACTAGCCGTCACCATTTATTTTTTATCACGGGGCTGTGTTGTACCCTGTGGGGGTTTAGAACATCAAGGATGATTACTGATACATCTGATTATAGTCCCATAAAACAAATTATTTTATTTAACCAAATTGTGGCATCATTCCATACTTCTCAGCAATTTGTCTTTTCTAGCGGCACTCAGGAATCTGCATGTCAGAGCAAAGGTGATGAGCATTTAACATGATCCTGGATAGGATTTTTCCAGGAATGTGTGAGAGACAAGAGATCAAGGGATTTGAAGGTTCAGCAAGATCATGGCTGAATGTACAATTTCAGAAATCTTGTCTCTATAGATGCTCCTCAACTTATGATGGGGTTATATCCTGGTAAACACATAGTGAGTTGAAAACATCCTAAATTTAAAGTGTGTTTAATACACCTAACCCACTGAACATTGTAGTTTAGCCTGGCCTACCTTAAACATGCTCAGAACACAAGCATTAGCCTACAGTTGGGCAAAATTATCTAACGCAAAGCCTACTTCATTATAAGAAAGTGTTGAATATCTCATGTAATACTGTACTGCAGGTGAAAACCAGAATGGCTGTATGGGTACCCAAAGTATGGTTTTTACTGAATGTGCATCACTTTCATGCCATCATAAATTTAACAAACCCTAAGTTGAACCATCATAAGTCAGGGACTATCTGTACTATTTAGTGCTATCTTCCCAAAGATGACTAATGCCTGGAAAATACTAGGAAGTTAAGAAATATTTGAATGAATAAGTGAACCAAGTGAAGGATCTAAGTTGGATAGATAAAGGAGTAAGAACATGAGAGGTGGAGACCCACAGAGAGAAAATACAGAGGTTAAACTTCCAAAGACAGTGTGCTCTGAGCAGTGGAGGTCGTTGCCAGAAGATCTGGAGCTTGATTAAAAGCTTTAAAAAATGGTGCAATTCTGAAAACATCAAGAACCAGGTAGGGGCAGGACAGTACCGCAGCAGGTATAGATAATGTGGAATATATAGGAAAAATGCATGGAACTAAGAAGCTCTCTGTTGATGAGGTAGCTCAAAGGCATGTGGAAATCAGGCAGGAGTGAGGGCTTAAAATGGAGTATGAACCAGTTGCAAGGCGTTTGATGAATCCAGAGCTGACCAGGAGGTTAGCCGAGAGCCAAACGAAGGAGTGAGAGGTGAGATGGGTAGAAGTAGAGTAAGATATAGCTGGTTGCATGAGCCTGAAGGATAATTTTGATTTTCTTTTTTTTACATAAGGATCGAGAAACAATGGTTTGAGCTTGGCAGGAGAGATGCACATCTCACCTCTCAGGTACAAGGGGACAGGTGAATAAAGACACAAAACGAAAGGACTCAGACAGTAAAAATTTTAAATAAGATGGTCTGGCAGCATGTATTAACTCATTGCCATTCTTGCAGAGAGGATATTTTAGGCAAGATAATGAAATGTTTCTGTTCAGTTAATCTAGGAGACTCAGCTGCTCACAGTTCAATCCCATAAAATATCTCTTTGCATTCAACTACTGCCACATTCTTCACTCAAGGCATAGGTAATGGCTTGAGTGCTGAGTCAAGGAATCTTAGCTAAGGAACTTGAAAGACAGCATTTGCTGCACAGAGCTGACAAAAGTATCATCAGCCTAAACACATGGAGGGTTTACTCCATTCCCATCTATTAGCTACCATGGCTCCACAGCCAAGTACCATCTTAGAAGAAGTACCATCTTAGAATGGTACCCAAGAAGCTTTCCTACCATCTTTGTACAACCTTAGTGTTCCATTCAGCATACTGATGAGGCTTGGGGTATCTTTGGAAGATTTGTTGTCCTTAAAGTAGAGCCTTAATATTATTTCAAAGAAGGAGGAAGGAAGAAAAAAGGAAGGAAAGAAGAGAAAGAAAGAAACAAAAAAGAAATGAAGAAAGGAAGGAAGGAAGGAAGGAGGAAGGGAGGAATGAAAGAGAGAGAAAGAGAAAGAAAGAAAAAAGAAAGGAAGAAAAAGAATGAACGAATGGACAAAACTGATAAACTCTAGGGAGAACGGGGATGTGGAAGCACAGGACCAGGTGTTACAGAAGGAATGTGTTTTTAAGAATCAAGTCAAGAACAGAAATGCCAGAAGCACCACAGATGGGATTAGAATGGAAGTTTCCTTCTAATTTAAGAGCTTGCATTCTTCAAAACTAAAGGAAATATTCAAGAAATGTTGTATAAAAGGAATATCTGAATATCTCAGCATCGAAGCTGAAACTGAGGATAAGGCTCCCCACGAAAGCCTTCTGTGACTGCCCCGTTCTCTCCTGCATGCTCTGGGCACGTGATGTGAAAGAAAATGATACAGCAATAGGGACAACTATGCACATAGTGTGTGTTGGCTTTTTGAGGAATTACAATGCTCTGTTTTGTGCCTTGTAAATTTTAAACTGATGTTACTCTGGTGGAAGGCTAGCAGGATGAATAATTCATAAAATGGGGACTACCCAATATTAGAAATGGAAATCACTTATTACATGAAGAAGTCTCTAGCCATGTTGGTGCTAAATCATGGAAAGCAATATTACCCACCAGTTCTATCCCCAGGTGAAACTGCAACTCCATAAATAAATAAATAACCAACCATCTAGATATTTATCATTGTGTTTATTACTGAAGTGTTCAGACCTCTTCACAGGATGATATTTAGCATACTTTTTAAAAGTAGATTTTTCTTCTTCATCTTTGACTAAAATGCCTCGCCTTTGATTAAAATATATATATATGGTTAAACCAAGTCTTCTAAATGTCAAGTGCAAAAGCTAAATTCCGTCTACATTCCAGTAGAGTTTTGCCAACTAAAGCATGCGTCCAGAATGCCAGCCTGCTTGCTAAGTTTGTAGAAACAACTGTTGTACATCCTAATCAGCTTCTAGTAGATGATACCCCCGAATGTGTGCTTTTAATAGCACCCTCTGCGATTCCAATGCAGGTGGGAAGAGAACCAGACAATGAGAAAAATTGGATTACTTGATGGCCTGTCTGAAGTTCCTGAGTGGGACTGTTATAGCCTGAAACCCTAAGTGGCAAATCTGTGATCTGGTTCTTACCAGGTGGAATAAAGTAAATCCAAACCTGTTGAGCATGAGCAGCTAAGATCTATTTTGGGAATTGAATTTTATATAAACCTATTAAAAAGTGCCAGCAAGTTCCCCACATTCAAAATTAGCTTTCTGTATTCCTGGCCAAAAAAAAAAAGTCACCCTGAAGGGAAAAAAATTCTTCATTGTGGATATCAATAAGGAACAGCTATAAAAGGAAAGAACAAGCAGAAATTCATTTTGCACTTCAGACTTCACATTGGATTTAATAGCACAAATTATTAATGAGGAGTGTAGGGGAGCCAGCGTGTTCTCCTGACCCCGCGTGGCATTTGACAGCACTGATCGCAGCCACCTTCATTAAAACTTTTCTACACTGACTTCCCTGACTCGGTGTTCCTCAGTCCCCCTCGCTCCGCGACTGTTTTTGGCTGGCACCTCTTCTCTGCCAATTAACCGATGCAGTTCCCTCAGGCTCGGTGGCTCTTTCTTTCAACAGGGTGTTCCTGTACAGGCCTACACACTTCCACCAAACCACCTCCCTGGCCGTGACTTCACCAAGACCCAAATTCTACACAATTTCCAGTTGAAGTATCAGGTTCGTATGTCAAGATGGAATTAATCCCCCTTCTAAATGAGGCATGGTTTTTCAAACTTCTTTTTTAGTTTCTGTCATTCCCTTGAGTCTTATCCTCTCCACTCCCCATCCCGCCCCCCGCCTTTTTCTTTTTCGTTTGTCACTGAGATTTAGATCCAATCCTAGTTTTTTATTTCCACTAAATGGTAGGGAAACCGAAATATCTGCCTGGTTTCTTTGATTCTTTCTCTCTCTCTCTCTCCTCTCTCTCTATCTCTCTCTCGATTAATTCATTCAATACCCATCCATCCATTCATCTATCCAATAAATATTTATTAAGTGCCAGCTATGTGTCAGGCATTGTACTAATTTCCAGCAATAATGAAAAGCAAACATACACAAAAAATAGAGTCCAGCCTGTATGGAACTTTGAAGATAGACATTAGTGGAATAATCACAAAAATCTATGATGGCAAACTGCAATGAGCACTGAGAAAGAAATGTCCAGAATACTGCAGGATTCATAACTAAAAAACTTGATCTCTTGAGAGTGCAGAAGGGATGAAGGAGGATATGTCTGAGAAAGGTGGTTTCCAGCAAAAAGAGAAGGAAGGCTTCCCTGGCTAAAGATGAGTGGGAGCAGGAAAAAGAACAACATAAAATTTAATTTATGTTTTTATTCATTCACCCATTCACCCACTAACCAATCACCATTTATTTGATTATTTTGTGCCTGATGCTGTACTAAAAACAATAGATTCAGTGATAAGCAATACTTTACAAAATTCAACAAACATTTATCACATACTCATTATGTGCCCGGCACTGACAAGATACCGTGTGCTGAGTTTCCATTCCTCAGAGCGCGTGTGCACCCCTGTAAAGCCCAGGGAATAGTGATTGGGGTAGGGGGCTGTTAGGAGCATTATAGTAGCTACAACTGTTGCTGCATGTTGCTTTGGTCTTATAAAACTTCGTTCAAAACTCACAAGTATGTGGAGACCCTTTCAGACTTTTACCACCCAGATTCTGTTCCATTTTTATGTGTTTCCTTCCCCATGCTCCAAGTAAAATACTTACTAGCTAGTTCTTTCAATCCCTTCTCAAGGCAGTGAAGACTCTGCTTTATAGATACCAGCTCAATCCACCAGAAACAAAATTCTTAGACAATTCTCTTCTAGAAGACAAAGAAAAAAAGGTATTGTTGTATCATCTTGATATGAAAATTGGATTTGAACAGCATTATCCTCCTCTTCAAGATGGATAATGATCACAGTTTTCTTTCTTTCAAACATCTAAGGCATTTACAACTCATTTATCTTATAATAAGATTATTAAGTAGTGGAATCACACAACTTCAGAGGTAGTAAGGCCCTTGGAGATCAGCCACTTCAATCTCTTAATGTCACAGATAGTGTAAAAATGCAGCCCAGGCA
>CM052436.1:138639351-138713228 GCA_028533085.1 Varecia variegata | reverse complement strand
CTCTAAGTAAATGTCTGTGTACATTTGTATATGTTTGTGTGTCTGTGATAGGCTTTTGCGTAGAGATTTTTTAACATATTTTATAATTCTCATTTCCTCAACATAAGTAAAGTAGTACATCTCCAAACTGATGACAGAATATTTTAATGGTGATTTGCCATCGGGTGAAGAGATGGGATTCTCTCAGTTCTATATAACCCATAGAATTTGAGATTGCTTCAGAGAATTATTCAAAATTTGAACTTTTGTCCCCCCATAATAAGCTGAAATTTTAAAAAAAAGGAAAAAAAATTGAAAATAACACATCTTTTTTGGCCATATTGTTAAATATGTAGGTTAATAATACCACCCCTTTCACTCTCCCTAAAACTTCCCCAAATAAGCTGTTCTATATTATAATGTACATTTATTAGCAAATGTGTCTGTTGCTCAAGTTGACAGTGTTTCCTGAACACCTAAAGCCTGTTTAGGGTTTGTTTTCGTTTGTATGTTTTTGTCCTCTCTGTTGGTGTTGCTTTCATTAGGAACACAGGTGACCCAAATGGTTTCTTTGTGGATGGTGTTGGATATGCCTTTGTTAAATTCTGCCACATCGGCACGTTTTAGGGTATTTGTGTAAGCGCAGGCATCCATCTTTGGTATGATGCGATTCAGGCATTCCAGTAACCAGTTCAATGGAAAGTTTTGTAGTAGTTTATGTAATCACATCATTTATATTTTTCATCCTGAGGAAATAATTTTCTTTCTTTAGGTGAGTGGCATACCTTAAAGATTATATGCCTCCTTAACTCCTTACCATTGCTGTAATTGAAAGAAGGAGAAAATAAACAAAAAGACTAAATGCCTTTCCCAACTGAAGGGAGCTAATTTGAAAGAGGAATGAGGGAGTAGGATGTCCAGATTGAGAGCGGAGGCGACAAGACATCACAGAATTACAAATGGGCCACCAGTGATTCTGTTGGTGCTACCCAGTAGCGTTCTGATGTCGCTCGCTCCAAGTGGAGCTCTGACTGGGGTGTGCGCACCTGACCCGGTTCCGCTCAACCCGCGGACGCGCAGCTCTGAGCGCTTCCCCACGGCATCCTAACCTCCTCTTCAGCTTTATTGCCTGCGATTGATTTTCCATTCTGGTTCAGATCTTTACTATATATTTTTAAAATGAAAATGATTATGCAAACCTAAAATCTCAAGGAAAAATAAATAAATAAATAAATTACCAAGGCTGCTATACTTTCTAGTTCCCTTAAAATACATTTCAATAATAATAATAAAGAAAATTGTGAAAAGTGATTATCTATAATCCTTTGTTCATGTTTTGTTGTGTTTTCCTTGTGTATACACACACGTATATAGTAATTGCAAAAGTATTTGTGAACACACTATAAAATCTTTCAAATGTCTATAAAAAGGTATCTATAAAATAAAATATAAATATTTTATGATATAAAATATTGTATTTAATGCTTATTATAAGATAAAATATAATTTAAGGCATTTTAAAATCCCTAAACTCAGGGATAACCATTGTTCATATTTACATAGGGATGTATTGATATATTTTATATATGCATGTGTGTATATCTAAACCATTTTTAGAAATAAAATAAATCCTATATTTTATAATTTTGTGATTTTCTTTTATCACTTATAATACTGTGATTATCCTCTCATATCCTTATAATTCAAGATTTTGATTTCTTTTAAGAATGTGATTTTAGTCTATTATAGTGGTAATTTATTATATGGCTTTGTCAAAATATATTCAGTCAATGCTTGTTAGATAACTAGGTTATATCTTATTGTGAACTTGGGATGTTACTAACAATGTCATAGTCAATCTTATAGCTAAGCCCTCCCAAATCCCAGATTATTTCATTAGCTTAAATTCTTAGTTCAATTGTTCATTAAAAAGTATGAATATGTTATATATTTGACATATATTTTTAAATTAATACAACAAGCTTTTACTGACTTACAGCCTAAACTGTATAGGTCACCTCTGTTTATTGAATCTTATCAGTATTTTTTTAGCACTGAAAATTTCTTAGGTGATAAAGGATATTGCCTTAATTTACATTACCTTTATTTCTAGTGAAATTAAAAATGTTTTATATGTTTATTTTTAAATTGTGGGGTTTTTTTGCAAATTACATGTGCTTAAATTTTTATTTATAAATTTTTAATAAAATAACTGCTTATGTGATTTTTTAACTAATACATATTCATTGTAGGGTGGGATCAAATGATACATAAAAGTTTAAGACAAAAGGTAAAATTTATCCTAATTCCCTCGTAATAGGATAATTGTATCAATATTCTAGTTTCAATCCATTCATTGGTATAAAGTGATATATCATTTTTAATGTCTTTTCCAGATAAATTAGGAATGTTGAGCATCTTTTCAGATGTTTATTGGCCATTTGAGTTTGCTCTTCTATTAATTGCCTATGAGTACTCTCTATATTTTTATTGTATTGTCTTTTCATCTCAATTTATTTGTTTTATTTTAATATTGCAGATATTGATTTGTCATTTGCATTACAAATGTTATTTTTTTCCAAACTATGCTTTGTCTATTGATATCATATTGGCTATTTTTCCCTCTAAATGAAATTAATGGTGTTTATGCTATTGAATGGTCATTTTGCCATTAGTGTTATGAATTATGTTTTATTTTGATCATTAAATGTATGTATAGGGTCATACAGGTTTTTTTACCATTTGAAGTCTTTAATCTTTCTGACATTAATTATTGCGTACGATGTGAGAAGAAACTTCAATTTCTTCTTCTAGCTACTGAATTTACTGAATTTCCTATCTTAGTTAAAAAGTCTTTCTAAATCTAGATTTTTCCTCCAATGTTCAGTGATGTTTTCTTGGATTTTTTTTTTTAGACAACAGTCTCACTCTCTTGCCCAGGCTAGAGTGCCATGGCATCAGCCTAGCTCACAGGAACCTCAAACTCCTGGGCTCAAACAATCCTCCTGCCTCAGCCTCCCAAGTAGCTGGGACTACAGGCATGCACCACCACACCCGGATAATTTTTTTCTATTTTTGTAGAGATAGGGTCTCGCTCTTGTTCAGGCTGGTCTTGAACTCTCCTAACCTCAAGCGATCCTCCCACCTTGGCCTCCCAGAGTGCTAGGATTACAGGCATGAGCCACCACACCCGGCCTTCTTTGATTTCTTTTATTCACCTATTGTTCATGCATCCATTTTTTCATTCAGTTATTGAACACTATAACTTGGAGATCTTTTCCAACCAGAATTCATAAAGCTGATATAATGGCTGCATCAGGAATAGATTTATTAGTCACCTATTTAAGTTGTATTTGTATCTTGACTTTATAAACATTGTTACAATGAATACATTTGTACCTGTGCCATTTTGTACATGTATAAGTTGGTCTGTATAAGTGAAATTTTTGGGTGTGTGTTTTTATTTAAAAGACAATTGCTTGCACTGTTGGAGTGGGAGGTTACAGATAAGCAAAGGGAGGAAGCTACAGGATCTATGTAGTAATGGATTGGAGTCAGAGACATTAGTATGTGCTCATGTTTAGTTTAATATAGCCACATAGATTACACATAGAAATATTTATTGACATTTATGTGTAAATGGGTTAGTGTATGCAGACTTTCTTGCTGTTAGTATCAGCTGAGAGGGCCTAGAAGCAACTATATCTCAATAGCAACAAGCACATCTGGCACCCAAGTCATGGTTTCTAATACCATTATCCAATAAATAGAACCAGGGCTCCTTGAAAAATGGCTGATTTTATGGTTGGGGCAGGAAATATATAAGATGAGCCTGGAGCATCTTACAGTGCTGGCAAGTAAAGAAGTGCTTAAAAAAACAAACAAACAAACAAAAAATAACTCCACAATGACAAGAGTATTTCGAATGGACACAGGGACCAACTAAAAGAGTTCTCAATGTCTGTCCAAAGCTGGAATAATTTGAGCAAGAAAATGAAATAGTATTAGATTATAACCTAAAGTATAAAATAGATATCCATAAGTCCATGCTGATATAAATAAATGACTTAATAAATAAAGAAGGAGATAATAGACAAATCTCCCATACAGATGAATTCCAAATACTTTATATACATACTCTACTCTCAAGGAGGTAGCACATCACTCCCTATTCCTTAAGTGTGAGCTATACATAGACTTTCTTTGAAAGAGTCCAGTATGGAAAAATAGGGAAAAGTTATTTTACAGTGCCTGACAAACACTATTTCAGTCAGGTAAAGAAAGTTAACACCAACAGTCAAAATCATTTTGATACTATATATTCTTGACATGTTGTGATGAGAGTGGCACTTTACTTCTGTGGTCTTTCTTCCAAAAACACATATCTAGGCTAATCATAAAAAATACCTCAGACAAATCCCAATGGAAGAACATTCTAGAAAATACCTAACTAATACTCCTCAAAACTGCCAAAGTCATCAACCACACACACAAAAAAAAAATTGTTGAAACTGTCATAGTGAAAAAGAGCCTAAGGGAACATTACTGCTAACTACAGAGGGGAATTAGGTTAAAAACAAAGGGGAAATATCAATAACATATGGACTTGACATAATAATGTATCAATATTGGTTCATTAATTGTGACAAATTCACCATACTAATGTTAGATATTAATAACAGAGGAGACTGGGTGTTAGGTCTCTGCAATTGTCTCTGAGATTTTTGTACGAAACCCAAAACTACTCTAAAATAATGAAAAAACATCCCATGTTCATGGATTGGAAGGATCAATATTATAAAAATGACTATACTGCCCAAAGCAATCTACAGATTCAACGCAATTTCTATCAAAATACCAATGTCATTTTTTGCAGAATTAGGAAAACAATCCAAAATTCATATGGAACCAAAGAAGAGTTCAAAGAACCAAAGCAATCCTAAGCAAAAAGAACAAAGCTGGAAGCATCACATTACCTGACTTCAAATTATAACACAAGATTACAGTAACCAAAACAGCATGATGCTGGTATAAAAATAGATACACAGATCAATGGAACTAAATAGAGGACCCAGAAATAAAGCCATATACCTACAACCAACTAATCTTTGACAAAGTAGACAAAAACATGCAGTAGGGAAAGGATATTTTATTCAATAAATGTGCTGGGAAAATTGGACAGTCATATGCAAAAGAATGGAACTAGATCCCTATCTCTCACCATGTATACAAATTAAGTCAAGGTGAATGAAAGTCTTAAACGTAGGGCCTAAAACTATAAAAGTTCTAGAAGAAAACCTAGAAAATTTTTTTTCTGGACATTAGCCTGGGGAAAGAATTTATGACTAAGACTGCCAAAGCAAATGCAACAAAAATAAACCTAGAGAGATGAGGCTTAATTAAACTAAAAAGCTTCTGCACATCAAAAGAAATAATCAATAAATAGACAACTTACAGAAAGGGAGAAAATATTCGCAAACTATGCATCTGACAAAGGACTAATATCTAGACTCTATAAGGAACTCAAACAACTCAACAAGAAAAAAAAAATAAGCTCATTAAAAGGCAGACAAAGGACATGAACATTTTTCAAAAGAAGACATGCAAATAACCAACAAACATATGAAAAAATGCTCAACATCACTCATCATCAGAGAAATGTAAATTAAAAGGACAATAAGATACCATCTTACTCCAGTCAGGTTGACCATTACTAAAAAGTGAAAAATTATTGGTATTGTCAAGGATGCAGAGAAAAGGGAACACTTGCATATGTATGGTGGAACATAAATTAGTACAATGACAATGAAAACAGCATAGAGATTTCCCAAAGAACTAAAAATAGATCTACCATTCAATCCAGCAATTCTACTGCTGGGTATCCACCCAAAGGAAAAGAAATGATTATATTTTAAAAAACCTGCATTTATATGTTTATTGCAGCACTATTCACAGTAGCAAAGATAAGAAATCAACCTAAGTGTCCATCAACTAATGACTGGATTAAAAATAGTGATATATATATATATATATATATATATATACGTATATATATGTGTGTGTGTGTGTGTGTGTGTGTGTATCTGTGTGTTTGTGTAACACACAGACACACACCATGGAATACGACTCAGCCATAAAAAATGAAATTATGTATTTTGCAGCAACATGGATGGAACTGGACATCATTATCTTAAGTGAAATAACTGAGAAACAGAAAGTCAAATACCACATTTCTCACATATAAGTGGGAGCTAAATAATGAGCACACATGGATATAAAAAGTGGAATAATAGACACTGGAGACTCGGAAGGATGGGAGTGGGGTGTAAGATGAGAAATTACCTAATGGGTACTACGGGCATTGATTGGGTTAGTGTTACACAAAAAGCCCAGATTTTACCACTATGCAACCTATCCATGTAACAAATATGCACACATACAAATCTATAAAAATAATAATAAAGACTTTTCCAAAGTCTTTTGCAAATCTCCCTCCATTGAGGTTATATGTGTCTTTACTTCCATCAGGAGTGGAAGAGGTATTTTCTTTATCAAGTATTTATCAAACATTTTGGT
Source organism: Varecia variegata (assembly GCA_028533085.1). Taxonomy (NCBI): domain Eukaryota; kingdom Metazoa; phylum Chordata; class Mammalia; order Primates; family Lemuridae; genus Varecia; species Varecia variegata. The sequence goes on along the minus strand of CM052436.1, from coordinate 138,706,673 downwards.
TTTTGCTACTCTGATGGGTTAAAGATAGAATATCAGTATCATTTTTATTTTTCTTGTTATGAGTAAAGTGGAGTAGCTGTTCAGACAAATATATTTATTAAATTGTGTGTTTTTCCGCCAACTCTCAGTCCAGATCCTTTCCTTATTTTTGCATTGAGTTGATGTTTGTTTTCTTTCCTCTTTTGAGGAACTTGGAGAAGACACGTTCTATTTTTAAATTTCTCTTAGCCAGACATGGTGACATGTGCCTGTAGTCCCAGCTACTCGGGAGGCTGAGGCACTAGGATTGCTTGCGCCCAGGAGTTTGAGGTTGCTGTGAGCTAAGCTGATGCCACGGCACTCTAGCCCAGGCAACAGAGTGAGAATCTGTCTCAAATAAAATAAAATAAAATAAAGTAAATAAATAAATTTCTTAATAATTACTTTTAAGTCTTAAAAAAATCTTCTTTGATGGTATATTTATGCATCACTATCAACAGCATGGCTCTATATCTGAATGCCTTCTATGCCACGTATGGTAGACCGAATTCTCCAGATGTCACCCCGAGATTTCCTCCCCTGGTCATTCCGTCAAACAATAATCTAGGCAATGCTGTGAAGAGATTTTGCAGGCCTTACGGGATGATATTAAAATAATGTCTAGATTATCTAGGTAGGCCCCATGTAATCACAGGAGCCATTAAAAGTGGAAAAGGAAGGCGGAGGAGTTAATCAAAGAGACAGTGTTGGAGGAAGGCAAAGGAGAGATGAGGCAGAAAAGAGGTCAGAGAGATTTGAAGGATGAGCAGGACTCAGCCTGCCCTCACTGACTTTGAAGATGGATGGAGGGTACATGAGCCACGGAACACTGGTTGCTCCAGAAGCTGAGAATGTTCCCTGGCTGACACCAGCAAGGAAATGGAGCCACAGTCCTACAACTACATAAAACTGAATTCTGCCAACAGCCTGATGAGTTTAGAAGTGGATTCATCTCCTGTGCTGACACCTTGATCTCAGCCTTGTGAGCCTCCTCTGCAGAGAAACTATCTGAGCCTAACAACCTTCTGACCTACAGACCTGTGGGATAATAAATGGGTGTTGTTTCAAGCTGCTAAATCTGTGGTAGTTTATTGCAGCAGGAAACCAGTTCAATAGGTAATAAAATTAGCTCTATCTCAGTTTCCTTCACGTAGCATACTAGATTAGTTGGTATGGTCTTCAGATTTGCATTAAATTTCAAGTGTTAGTTTGGAATAATTTTATCTTTAAATCATTTCTTTTTCCATTGCCAGTCTTTTCAGTATTTTTATTCAGTTTGTTTTCCTAGCACTTGAACATGTGAGAATGTTTATCTCTTGCCATCAACAAAAATGGTAGCAAGTCTGGATAGTTTTAAAGTCACATATTTTCTTTCTCATAATTTGATTCACATTACTAAACTAATGTAGGGAAAAAACAACATATATTTTGACAATTCTATTTTTATATTTAGATTATGACTTCTTGAAATGTATATGTTGATTAACTTATATACAGGTAAGTCTTTTCTTTTGCTATTAATCTTGGCAATTAATTGGCAAAATCTTTGCATCAGCATTCAGAAAATTTTCTCATATTACATTTCAAACACTGTTTGATTTCCTTCCATTATGGCCTTTGAGGATCATGAATTATCGCAGTTTTGGTATTGTCTTATTATCTACACAATTTCATAAATTTTATTTTGCTGAACTTGGTCTTTTTCCCCATGAACACCGAAACAGTTTTTAAGTTTCCATATAATACTACTCCAATATAGTTTGTTCTTCACTGTTTCTGGGGCTACTTTTAGTTCTGCAATGGCATCAGTAGATTTCACCTTCTAGTTCATCTTTCATTTCATACTTAATTTTATTGAAATCACCAGGCATTATCTCTCTAATATTGTCTTTTCCCCTAAAGAATTATTTTTCAAGGAAGACAACCTCCTCTTTTCTCTTCATTCTCCTTCCTTCCTTCCTTCCTTCCTTCCTTCCTTCCTTCCTTCATTCCTTCTATCCTTTCTTTCTTTATTTCTTTTTTAACAGGGTCTTGCTCTGTTGCCCAGGCTGGAGTGCAGTGGTGCCATCATAGCTCACTGTAACTACAAATGCCTGGGCTCCTGCCTCAGCCTCTCAAGTAGCTGGGACTACAGGCGTGTGCCACCATGCATGGCTAATTTCTTCTCTTTTTAGTAGAGACAGAGTCTCACTCTTGCTGGTCTCAAACTCCTGAGCTCAAGTGATCCTCCCATCTTGCCCTCCCGGAGTGCTCAGATTGCAGGTGTCGGCCATCACACCCAGCTTCCTTTCTCCTTTTATATAAAAAGTTTTCACTTTTTACATTATTTTTTGTTTTCTCATCAGTACGTGGAGAAGTCTACTCTTGGCCTGATCCTGTCCACACACCAGCCATGAAAACCTCCTATGTTTATATCATTGTCACAAATATACTCTTGGAAAATCAAATCAAAGCTGGATGACAGAAATACGTATGGCTGGCCCAGGGATTTTCCAGGTGGAAATTGGTGAGGAGGAACCTATAGCCAGGCTGCTACGCAAAGGAACTTGATCTATTCACAAGTTTCTTTTTTATATTGGTGAAGCTGCTCTATCATCAAATTTTCTCTTCTCCTTGGTCTCTGTTTCTAATATACAGAATGGCAATTGATGGACTGTTTCCCGTTGCTTTTATCTGTTGACTGAGGGAGGATCTCAAGTATCAGTTGGCACTCTCCTGGTGCCTTTCTCACCCTTGACCATCCTAGAGAAACTACATCCAAAAACTGTTTAGAACAGGAGACACAGTCCAACAGTAGTGGTCTGTACAGATCCCACTGCTCCCCTTGGCATCCTATGTCTTATTTCCTATTTAAGAGGTAAGAGAGAAAGGCGGAGTACAAAATGGAGGGTGTTCACAGAGCAAACTACATTTCTTCAAATTTTTCTCCAAACCACTGCTCCTGGAAAAATATCTTAACCTTTGAGAATAATCATGGCACAGACTTTCATTGCAAACAATAATGGAGGACCTTTTCTTTCTTTATATTCCTCTGATGATGTTTATGAAGTTTTGACAGAATGGCAGATGTGTGTTAGATGGCACATGTGTAGTGGAGGGGGAGTAAGGTCATACCAAGAGCTGGACACATGCACCTAAGTCACAGTTAATTCCCAAATATGAAACATTCCCATGTACAGTAGTTTTGCTTATTCTTTGTGCACCCTTGTGTCGTGCCTTGCATATTTCATATTTTATACTAAAAATTCTTGATGCTTTTCTTTAGTTTTGACAATTGTAATTTTATATCTATTTAATATAGTATAGTTTGTGCACCATAATATACTAAACTATATCCTTACTGACTCACATTTTAATTGTTTATGTCTTTGCTGTTACAGAAAATATTAAAATGAATGTTTTAATGTTTTGAATTTTTTATTCATATGTATTCCTAGAAGGAATAGGGTTAATGCATTAGAGAGTATGAAGTTAACTTCATAATGCCTCACTCATACTTTTCAAATTACTCTTCTAAAGATTTATACAAACTTACAATATTTTTGGCAATATGTGACTATATCATTTTCACCTCAAACTTAGCAGCATTGTATGTAATTTCTTTAATACTTTAAATTAACTAGCTCAAAATGAGCATCTCTAAGTTGCCTAGGTGATTATTTTTATGGGATATTATAATTTTGCTTGTACATTAAGCAGAGTAGAATGGCTTTTTTAAAAAAAAAAAGACATATTTTTGTCTCTCATTTACAGGTTAGTGATATCTAATAAACTATTTCAGGAAAGATTCTGAGTCTTTGAAACTGAGATGCTAGTGTCCAAATAGTAACTGGCATATCAACCTCATTTAGTAATCTACTTGTAATGACTTTTTATCTGGGTCACTACGAGAATAACAAAATCAGTTGTGAACAGTTTAAAAATTCGATATCATGCCCTCAGTCAGATCTTCATGGCCTTTTTTGAAATAAAGAATATCAGTCCTTTCTGTTGGTTAGGTGGTAATAGTCCCAACTGTTTTTTTTAAAAAAAAAATGACTTTCACTTATTTAGTCAACTAATATTTACCATGTACCTACTATGTAAGAGATCCTGAGTCTCATCAAATACTTAGCAGAACATGAATTTCAGAGCAGAAGGTATATAAGTTTTCTGTTGCTGCATAACAAATCACCACACGGTAACTTAAAATGAAATACATTTATTATCTAACAGTTATTATAGGTCAGAATTCAGGCAAAGCTGCGAGTTTGTAATCTTGGTATCAGCCTGGGCTTGGGTCTCATCTGAGGCTTGACTGGGGAAGAATTCACGTCCAGGCTCATTCAGGTTGCTGGCAGAATTAATTTCTCTGGTGCTGTGTGACTAAGAGCCCTAGTTTCTTACTAGATGTTGGCTGCAGGACCCCTAGACCCTAGAGGCCCCAAAGTTCCCTGCCGTGTTGCTCTTCCCATGGTTGCTGCTTCTCAAGGCCAGCAGAAGTGTCTCCCTACCTCCAATCTGCTATGATAGAGTGCTGTGTGCTATAACATAGTCATGAGAGACATCCCATTAACGTTGCCATATTCTATTGTTAGAAGCAAGCTACATGATCTATCTGCACTCCCAGGGAAGGGATTATACTATGGTAGGACTCATTGGTTACCTTAGGTGTGTCCACCATAGAAAGTAATCAGAAAAGTCTGAATTTCCTTTGTGCAATTGTGTAAAACAAGCTTCCTTCCCTATATTCCTCATTATGTGCAGTTGCTTTCCCCATTTATCTCCTTAGTTATTATGAAAGTTCTCATGCTGTGTTACACTCTATAGTCTGCTCCTGGGGAATTTGCATGATAATAAAACTCTATTTTAAGGATTTTTATTATTTCATCACAAACATTTGTTTCAGGATCAAACCATACAAAGCCTAAGAGTGGCATTGCTCTAATTTGTTCCCATAAATAAACTTCACTTAACATTAAGCATATTCAAAGGGCATTCTCAAGGGCATTCTGATTTAGCTAAGACTTGCTGGAAGTTAAAGAATTATCTAGAGATTAGAAGAAAATAGATTTCAGCTGGAATATCTGCTTACAATTTTTATTTAAATTATTTCAATATTAGTTAAGGTGTCTCTCTTGCAATATTCAGCCTGCTAAACCATAGAAGTCGTACTTTAATGCCATATAGTAATCATTTTCTACATTAGATGTAATTTATTTTTGGATTACCTTTGGGCATTTGTAATTTCATCATTTATATGAATCAATGGGAAAATTATAAAAGGTTCATAATTCAGGCATTTAGAAAATAAGGAGATATCCATTTATTCTAGAATAATTTGGCATCTCTATGTGACACAGTTTTATTAGCATTCTAGCAGATAGTAACTGTTCCTCTAGAGTGCATACCCTATTATGCTTGACATCATTTTTTTCCCAGTTCATTCACCATGTTGTCCCATAGAAGGCAGAAACATTGAGTTCACAGAGAACTAGCATTGTACACTGTTCCCACTTTTTTCAGTATATCTTTGGACAAATACTTAACAATTTTCTTCTTGGACTTTTTCATCTACAAAATAGAAATAATGCTTCCTACCTCACGTGGTATTGTTGTTATTGTTGAAATGATAAACGTAACATTTTTATCACTGTAAAAAAAACACAATGAGAACTAAGTAAATGGAAGCAATCTTTTTAAAGTTACAGTTATTCTTGAAAAGCATAAAGGGGCAGCATTACCCTCATGTGTTGGTTAGCACCAGAACCAAATTGTGATAGGAGTTTTCACTGGCTATTATAATGTATTGAATAAGACTCTTTTGGTTGCAAGTGTCAGACATATAACCCATAAAACGGAGGGAGGAAGGCAATATATTGATGATTAGATGATTGAAAAGTCCAGGAGTGGTTCCTGGATTAGGGATAGTTGGATTCTTGGGCTCAAACACTTTGTCAGAATGAAGTCTCTTCCACTGTCTTGTATCTACCTTAGTATTAATAGTCTTCACTCAGCTATTCTCCTCTCTCAAATTGACCAGAAAGCTATTCCTTTCCAATTTGTTTCAATAAAAAACCTACGATTAGCTGTAATGTTAACAACTTATGTCCCATGCCGTTTGCTAAGCCTATAACTTATAGGGAGGGGAGTTTATTGCTAGGATCGCCCAACTCCCAACCGTGGCTGAAGCCAATCCAAACTGAGGCACATGAACAGAGAATGGACAAGGGAACTGCTGACATCATAAGAGGTGGATGATGCTAGGTGTTACATCAATAAATAAAAGAGCACATTTTATGTATAGCTGTGTTTAAGGTAAATTCCCATTTATTGTTTTAGTTATAGTTTATTAGTACTAAGAAACAGGTATTGATTCTGGACAGCATTAGTACAAATCAAATTTATTGGAAAGATAGAGCATTGCAAAGAAAATCTGTGAAAACAAGTAGAGAAACAGGATTCAGGAATTTCAGAACACATCTTTAGAAATCCAAGAAGCAGAGATTCTTGGGTCCTTGCTTAAGGAACCTCTGAAAATTTGCTCTAGCTCTTGTATTGTTTGAATGGAAAACTTTACTGTAATGAAAGAGTGAATGATTTCCCTGGCTTTGTCATGCCCATATCCTTTGTATGAAGGTAGAGAGAATCTTGGGAAGAATACAGCCGGTGGGAGAGGAGTAGCTTCCCAGACCAAATCTGAGGAGCTGTTACCAAAGGAAGTGGAAATGGATGTTTGACAGGCAAAAATAGGGTGGGATCTACAGTCATGTTCTTCATTTTTATGGTAGAGTTTCTTCCACAAGAGATTCGGGAGATTCAGAATCAAGCATTCTGGGTTTTAATTATGGCTCTGCTATTACATGTGTGATATTAAATACACTACTTAATATTTCCATTTATTTGTTTTTTCAAGGTGCATAGTATTGGTCCCTCCTTTTTAGGTGTCTAAAATGGGAAAGGATGGTAGTTTTGATAATGATGTGATGAAGAGATGATCAGCCACCAGTTGACTGAGTGTAGTAGTAATAGTTTTATTAAATAAATTGAGAAATATCAACATAGTAGTGAATGTATATATTTACACAAAAGGGAAAAACATCAGGCTTTTTCTTTCAAGAACTCATATCATCATAAAGTGAAAAGAATCATGAAATGAAATAAGTAGTCGTCAGTGCTTTTTCCTGATATCCATTGTAATTGTCTACACCACCACATAGAAGAGGTCACTTAATCTTCTTGACTTCAGTTATTAAATTGAGGAGTGGGATGGGGTAATTAATGGATTAACCTTCCAGTGCTAACATCCATGACAATAAAACAAACAAAAGAGAGAGAGAGAGAACATAGTTAATTTACAGAAATATTTTTATCATAACTTTTTGAGCATTTACTGTATAACAGACACCCATTTAAACACTTCCATGTATTAATTACTTAATCTTAACAACAATCCTATGAGATAGGCTCTTTTATTATTTGCTCATGATAGCAGAGGAAATTGAGGCACAGGGGGTTAAGTAACTGGTCCAATGCCTTACCTAGAAGTGGTGGCGCTTTCAGAGATTCAAGCCCAAGAATTGCATGAGTATTGTGTTGTGTTAAACTGCCTCTTATCTACATGTGAAGACAGTAGTCATTTAGCCATTCTTCCCTTTAGTAGTCTCAATAGGAGTTTGGAAAATATTGAGAGTGTTTGGATATTCTGCAAGAATAATTGAAGAGTTGATGGATTTTAGTGGGAAATACTCTCTGGAGAAGAAAAACACTAGCGGAAGAAACACAGCAAACAAATGACCTTCTTTCCTTCTCCAACTCTGCTCACTCCAGACATACTTACTTTCTGGTTGACAGGTGTTTACTGTGTCCTTGTGCTACTAGACTTTATGGGTCAGCAATCTCTCATCTTCTACTTTGAACTCTTATGTAGGAAAGAAATTACCTAACACGCTGATTAAATTAATAGTGAAATAAATAAATTCATGTTTCCAAACATTTTGGAATAGAAACAAACAAAATTTTAAACCCAACACTTGGAAGGAGTTAAAAACTAAAATAAAATAGGCATCACGGAGATGCTTATCATTTTGTAGGAATATATATCTCAAGCACAAGCAGGGTCACCTAGTGCTGGGTTTTCATACCATCTGTCAAGGATCAACAGATTGCTATGAGGTAGAAAGTTACTTGAATTCTAGTTACCTAATGAAGAACATACCAGTTACTGTTCCTTAGTGTTCACCTCTGAGTGAACGTTCATTTTTTAATAAGAGAGAAATTTGGTGTAACTTTGATTCTTCTCTTGCAAATGTCCAAGCTTCCTCCAAAGTCAATGAGAATAGTGTAAAAGATGAGACACTTGGGTATAGATTAGAAATTGGATATGGGCTAGTGGCTTCAAGAAGCTTTCAAAGAGATTTTGTTTATATAGAATTGGATTTTTTTTCTGAACAGCATTTGTGAATTGACAATGATCTGGAAAGACTTAAAATCTGATGTGTTAAGACATTTTTGCAAACAACATTAAGCATGCCTCAGGGAAGAAATAATGGAGCGAACCTGGGTTGTGAATGTAGGAGCAATTCTGGGAAGCAGCTATTGCATAAAACCCTTTCAGTGTATTTATGAATCTTGAGGGGTGGAGGGAGGCCAGTAATATAGTCCATTACCGTCTCAATTGGATCACAAGAAATAGCGTTCACACCCACCCATCCATTCACTGCTTCACAGGAACACTGAAAAACCGTCCACCCAATAAGCTTGAACTTGAAGCTGGAAGTGTGGTGTACGTGTGTGTGTGGGGGTGTGTGTATTATGGGGGAGAGAAATAGGGGGTAAGGAGGTAACTAGAGAAAGAGAGGAGGGCTCTGTTTGGCAGCACTGGAGGAAGAAAACTGTAGGTGACACCACTCTCTTGGCAGCTTCTATTAATAAAAATAAACCCTGGACACTGACTTAGGCATTTGACATGTCAGGTGGCAATTCCTGGACTCCAGGAATCTTTGCACACATAATCCAGCTGAAGAACATGTTATTGTGCTGAGTTAAAATCAGCCTTGTGCTAACTCTAACGTGGGGGACAGGAGGTTCCACAATGACTCAGTGGCCAATGAAATGCTTTTGAATTCATGGCTTATTGCGAGGTATGCAAGAGGCATGCAAACATATTCAACACATACGGCAGTAATGAGAGAGAGGGGGACTAACCACAGAGAGTAGCTTGAGAGACCAGCACTCACTGACGAACCTGGGCTAACTGAACCAGGCAGGCCGGAGTGCCTTAGAAAGGGCCACCTGCAGGAGTGGGGAGGGATGCTACACTTTTCCCAGCAGAGCTTCTGGGACTGGTGCCAGGCCGGGGGAGGCCTCAGAGTTCTCCGGATTAGATCTTCTGCAGGCAGCTAGGCCATGGTCAGCTTCTTTGTGGTTCTTACGGTCCTCAGCAGGAGTGTCCACGATCTCAGCTGCCTTTCGGCTTCACTTCCCTGTCAGGTGTCAGGGATGCCGGGCCCGTCAGGTGTCATCATATCACCTCCATCCGCCGTGCGTGTGTTTATCGCTCCGAGGGCAGCAGTTTCACTGTGGGCTGAGTCACTTATCACAAATGACTCCATTTTGAGACATTTGGGATCACAAAACATTATTATATATCACATATGCCCAACAAAGGTGATGTGATAAAGTCAGTACCCTATGAAAAAGTGTCTTTGATAATGAGATGTCAGCATTTAAATATGGTTCTTTGAAATTTCATCAAATTGGCCATCTCCAATGTATAAACAGATGGCATTCTAAAATATTTTTATCTGAAAACATTATTTTTAAAATTTGGAGTATATATATATATATATATATATATTCTCTCCAGAAACACTGTCTATATTGGTCACATTCCAAGGCTAACCAATGAAAGTGTCTCTGCTGGGTGTTCCTGGGCTACAACTGACAGTCATACAGAGGCAAACCGTGTTGATCGTGGCAACAATCGGCGTAACAGCTGGCGTGCACTGACTTACTATGTGTCAGGCACTGGTCCAAGGACCTAGCATGCACTCATTTCTTTAACCCTCACAATGTTCTCTATGAGATAGGTCAGATTGCCCATTCATTTACAGATCAGGAAAGTAAGGCATTTAGTGTTTAAGTAATCGCCTGCAGTTCCCAAAGTGGGAAGAGGCAGAGCTGGATTTAAAACCCAGTCAGTCTAGCTCTAACTCTGTTCCCTATTGCACTCCAGCCGGCCAGTGTTTCAGTTCGGCATTTATAAAGCCCCAGTTAATGTTGAGCACCATGCTAGGTGCTGGCGATACGAAGGAATCCCATTCCAGCCCATGGGGAGCTACTGGGGGAGCCCAATGTGAACAAATAAGCATGGCAGTGCACTGAACAGAATTGCAGAGATCGTTGCGTGGGACATTGACGTAAGTGGTGAACTTTTGGCGAGGAAGCAGAAAATGAAAGATTTCATGGATGTGGTAACATCTGAGATGCTTTGGATGCATGAGTAGGAGTTTCAACACGATAGGAATATTATAGGCAGGAGAATTAGCACACGTTGGGGCTAGGGGCATGAAACAGTTCTCTCCTATGTACCTGGGTAGACTCTCTTCCAACACTTTTTTTCACTCAGATCTTGTTAATAAGTTGAATTCATTATGTTGGCTCTGGATTGAATCGCAATACAGATCAACTTTAGACAATACAGAGGTCAACTTTTCAAAGTCGGACTGAGATTTTTATCATGGAAGTTGAGATGTGACAAAAAGCAAGAGGAGAGACTGAGCATTTATCTTCCCTTTTGCCCACCAAAGACTCTCCCCCTGGACCAGGCCAGGTCAGAAAAATCCAGATGGAAATGGGAACCAATGGGCTGAAGTATCACACGATAGGAGGACAGATGTGAAAAGGAAGAAAACATTTCTTAAGGTCAGTGTGTATGACAGGGATGCAAGTCAATCAACATCCTTTTGAACTTCCTGTAATTCCTGCACAATAGAGGAGGACTCTTGCAGTACGAGATGAAAGACTATTTCATGTTTGGGAGCATTACCATGTGTCTACCACTGTGTCTAGTACTTTGCAAACTTTTTAACTTATTCATTTAGCAATCTGATTGCAACAGCTACTGTGTGTGTGTGTGTGTGTGTGTGTGTGTGTTGAACACTCAGCCAATGAGCAATGACTACTTTTATTTGCAACATTTGGCAGATGAAGGTTACACAACTAAGTAGCAGAGCCAAGATTCTAATTCAGAACTGATGAACACAATTTAGGGTTGCTTGAGATGAGCTTTCAGGCCTGCTAGCAGCCTTATCATGATCTTTTCCACATGACTTCCTTCTGTGAGCCTTCCGACGCCAGTGAAGGATGGATTACGGATACTTATGGGTACCCTGAAGGAAATGGCTTAGTTAGTAGAGAGCCTGTCTGAATACAGATACTTTTTTATTTGCATGACTATTTGAAGAGTGATATTAAAATAGTTCTTTATGTTGAATAGATTTAAGGCTATTATCAAGTTTTGGTTTGGACCATTATATCAAAGGATTTTTTTTTAACTTCAAAAACTGATTATATATTCTTGAAATAGAGAATAGAATATATATGTCCTAGTTTAGAGTTCTGGGAAACTTTGTAATTGAAGTTACAGAATTACATTTTGAATAGAGAAAGCCCAATTTATGTAATCTGCTTATTGCAGCTTTCCAAGATAAGATTTGTCAGAAGGCTAAAAAGTCTTTTTGATCACTGGTGAGTTCTTCTAAATGGGCATTTTGATTAATTATGATCCTTTCACTGATTAAATATCGGTGACTAATCCTCTAATACAGTGAGAAGTGACCACTGCTATAATTGTTGGAAAGTGGAGGGATAAGAATGCAGAGAGACTGTTTTGAGTCATATAAAGTTGTGATTATGGTATCAGATTGTACCAGCTATTGTAACTTTGAGGTTTCTTAAAGCCTCACAGCTTATTTTATCGGAGCAGGGATGATAAAATGCTGTGACAGCTATTTTGAAAGACTACATAGTCTTTTTGTAATTGTACCAACTATGAGTAATATAGCGATAGGCATTTATTGAATACCCATTCTGTGCTTAAGAGAAGAAAAGTGCCAGATGACTAGAACTGCTCTATCTACTTCACACAACGTGACTTTTGAACAGGTAAAAACCTTTCTTTTACTAAATGACTCCAAACTGCAGTGAATAACCCCAGTTTTTGGATTCCCATGGAATTTCCAGGCTGGAAAAAAGGCCATCAAATCCATTCGCTCCCCAACTGCTGCTTTAATACCTTCTAATCCAAAGTGTTCCTTCTGAGTGGCTAATTAGTCCTTTCACAAATACATCCCATAATGAGTAGTTTATTATACCCTAAAGCAGTCCATAGTGTTTTTAAATGGTATAGAACATTAAAAGTTTCCTTCTTGCAACTTCTACGCATTGGTCCAAGTTATATTGCCCTAAACTTCCATGGTCTTAACACAGCTTTAGATATCTAAAATATAAACCTTCAAAATAGCCAAAGAAGAGGAATGCTTAAGAATCTGTAACAGGATTTAAGACAACACAATTATTTTCCATATTTACCCAGAAACAATGTTTTAATAAAATAAGGTAACTTTCGGTAATAAAAACCAAATTTGACCTTTTAACCTAGATTCTGAGGTTTACTAGAGAATGTGTACCTGTCTCTTTAGTGAGAATTATTTCCTTTATTAGGCAAAGGAGGATAGTGGTTAATCCACAGATGTGGATTCTAACTGCATGGTTTGGATTCCATTTATTTCTACCAATTATTAACAGTAGCACTGCAACTTTAGAGTTACTGGCCTGTTTGGGCCTCTGCTTCCTAACCAGTAATCATAGTGTCTGCTTCACAGGATTGTTCTGTGGTTGTAACAAGATAATGTTGATAAAGTACTTAGCGATGGGTCTGGTCCATAAAGAGCCCCCAGTAAAATCTTCGTTCAACGAATACCTATTGATGACACATATATCAGGTATCTTATCTAGAGATCACACTGTGTGATTAAATTTTCTCAGAAAATAAAAAAGTCATATTTTTCTACAAATTTTTCTGGTAACACCTGAAGAAATGGTTTCTTTATGTTTTGAGAGAGTGGTCATTAGTTTACAAAACACTATTATGGAGAGATAATTTGTTAAAATTACAGTTAAGATAAGTAAAGGAGTCATGGTATTTTTCCAGAATATAATCTCCATTAGAAATGATGTTTTGCTTTACTACTTAATATTCTTGAAAGGTGCCAGATCAAAGAGTCCTTCATAAACTCATTAAAGTTTTTTCTTTGACCCATTTTATGACAGGCCTCTGCAATATGATGTTCATCTCTCTTTTTGTTGCCTATAATGAGACTCACCTCTTTATATTTATGTATGTCATGCCTCTGGAGATCCATTTTGATATCTAATTATTATCTAAGTGCATCCCTCATCAGAATACAAGGTAGTTTCCAGTCTCGAAGTTAGAAAACCACGCTTTAGAGCTTTTCACACGAAACCTACATTGCCTTATTCATTATTACTAATCAACGAGACAATGAACCGCAGGATCAGCCAGTGCTTCTTTACCTTTGTGTTTCCATGTGGATGTCCTGAGCATTTACACTCAGCCCTTCATGCATTGTGCCTCTGCAATTTCCTACTCCCATAAACAGCATTTTTCAGAGCTTGGTACTTATGCCTAGTAACTGGTTGTACTTCGTACAGCATCTTTCCATACATGGGTAGGTACACAGTTCTTGCTTCTTAAGTGTTTCCTAAAAGATCTGCTTATCCTAGTAACTTAGGCCACACCTATATAGAACATTCTGTGGTGCTGATAAGCACTCCTAGTTTCCCCCCAGCGCTCAAATATTGACTGGGCTTTGTCTTCAGCCTTCAAGGAGCTCCTCCAACACCTCCTGACAATTTGGCCTGAGCCACCAAGCAGATCCTTGGCAGACAGAGGTAGCACAGCCCTCCTCATGCATTTCTATCTTGCTTCCCTGTTTAACACGTTGCAGGAAAGATGCAAATACATTCAACTCACAACAGAAACACATCCTATACAGACAATATTCATCATTTCTAAACCAGATGTGAAGAATGTAACATACATATAATGTGTTCTTCACCCAGAATTAAGTCTATCTGGTTTTCACTGTTTCTGTGAAAGAGAAAATTCAAATCCATGAAGAAAATGTTTGATTAAATGATAGCACAGAAATTAGATCCATACAGCAAAGGTGCTGTTTTAGTTTGTTTGCGCCGCTATAACAAAATACCTTGGGCTGGGTAATTCCTAAACAGCAGACATTTATTTCTCACCGTTCTGGAGGCTGGAGGTTGGGAAGTCCAAGCCCCCAGAACTATAGCAGGCACAAATATTTACTGGGTGCCTAGTTCTTTTAAATATTTTGTCTTATTTTATCTCTACTACAAACCTGAAAAAAAAAGTATGTTTTTTATCCTTTTCTGGAAAAGAAAGGTGGCAGATTGATTGTGGTGCTAATGTTTCAAGCCTTCCCATATCCATGCCCTGTGTAGTGTGACTTGACAACGCCTCCCTTCAAAAGACAGAGTTTCCCCGCTGCATGACTGTCAGCTGGCCATGTGACTTGCCAGGCCCATAGATGTGGTGGAAGTAAATAATATGCCAGTTTCTAATCTAGCTCTCAAGAGACCTTGTCTCCTTTTACTTTCTGTCTTAGAACCCTGCTCAGAAGTCATAGCAACAAGTGTAGGCCAGCATGGTATGTGACAGCGACCCAGGACCCAGTCACTACCCAGTCCACAGCCAGGAGCCAGCCAACCACAAGACATGTGAGTGATATCTTTCCTAGGGTACCAGGACCCAGTCTCTGTACCAGCTAACTAGAGACATGTGATCAAGCCCTAAAATATCAACCAAACCTGATCCAGAGCTGCAGAACCCCCCATAGACTCCTGAGCGAGAGTGAGGGCTTACTGTTTCCAACCACTGAGTTTGGGTGTAGTTCGTTATACAGCAATAGTTCTCAGGTACAGGAGGCTGCCTTCCTTTTGTTTACAACTCCTTCCTCAGTCACCCAGGACACTGATGCTGTTAATGAAAAGAGGAAACGAATTATTAAATACTTCAGTTCGTACAGCCCTATGATCAGTATTTGCACATGTGTAAACACATTGTGTCCCCGGTGATTTTAGGGGAAACTATCTAATCTTCATTCACAGATGAGAAAACTGAATCTCAGAAGCAGTGCCTTCCACAGGGCACTCGCACAGTGGGTGGCAGCGCCAGAACCCGAGTGCAAGCCCGAGGACCGTGTTCTTTCTCTTTCGCCATTTCTCTTTCCTCCACCCTTTCTGATGTTCCATTTTAGCCATTGCCTTGAGCAACCCCTCACATTTAAGCAGTCCTTATGATTAGTTGTTCTGGGAAAGCCCACGGACTGTCTAGTTCGTAATTATAAACTATCTAGTTTATAATTATTTCATATCCCTTGCATTCGGGCCCATCCCAGGTGGTAGAAAGAGCACCAAAGTCCATGGTTTCCCTTAAAAATCAAAGCCCAGAGCATTAAGGGATACATTTCATGCACCACAGGATTGGATCAAAATGAGATCAGCAACGGTACTTTTCAAATTATGTGACCACCATTCCAAATAGCACTTCTCATTGCAGCCGAAATCTTACCCAGACTTCCTTGACATCCTCCCAGCATCAACGCTCACTCTGCATCCCCTGTCTGCCAAGCCCAGGCCACACTGACTTCCTTCTTGTTCCTCACTTCTTTCTGCTTTAGGTTCATCACCCTTGCTATGCCCTCGGCATGGAAATTTCTTCTCCCATGTCCTTGCAGGGGTGATGAGGTCCTGTTACTCAGGCCAGAGTCTAATCCACCTTCACAGGGGTGGCTTCTCTGTTTAAAGTGACACTCCACAGCTGCTCTCCAGCACTTGACACTATTTTGTTTTCTTCATATCAATTATCGCCATCCAACATTTTCTAATGAACTTATTTAGTTATTTCTTTTTTTTTTTTTTTTTTGTCTTTTTTTCTGTAAACTCCTTTAGGGCAGGGACCTTTTCTCTTTTGTTCAAGACTTCATCCTCAGCCTTTGCATACAGAAGAAGCTCAATCAATTTTTACTAAAGGGATTGCCCAAAGTGTTTTAACGTATCCAATGGCTCGGTGGGACTTTGCCCTGCTTTGCTCACATTCCTCTTCTCCCTCACCCTCCACAACACGCGCTCACATTTCTAAAGCACAGTCACAATGCGATGTAGCAAAAGCACCTTGGGCTTTGGGGAAAGGCACACCTGGCCCTGGCGGTCACTGTCTAGGAGGCTCTGGGAAGTTGCTCTCTTTGATGCCATAGTTTGCTCATCTATGAATTATGACTAATCCTACCTACTGGAAGGGATGATTGTGAGTGGAACAGGTATGTAGTACTGTACTGAGCTGTGATGGTTAGTTTTGTGTGTCAACTTGACTGAGCGCAGCGTGCTCAGATGAAACATTATTTCTGGGTGTGTCTGGGTGGGTGTTTCCAGCTGAGAGTAGCATTTGAATCAGGTGAGGGGGATTGCTCTCCCCCACGTGGGTGGGCATCTTCCTGTTTGTTGATGGTCTGAACAAAACAACAGGCAGAGGAAGGAAGGAATTCACCTCTTTTGCTTGTGCCTGCCTGTTTCTCCTCTCATCTTTCTTGGCCCTTGGACTGGGATTTACACCTGTGGCTCCTGGTTCTCAGGCCTTCAGACTCAGACTGGATCACTCCACGGGCTTTCCTGGTCTCCAGCCTGCAGACAGAAAATCATGGAACTTCTCAGCCTTCATGGTCACGAGAGCCAATTCCTCCTAATAAATCTTTTCTATATATTACATATTATATACACACATACATCCTACTGGCTTTGTTTCTCTGGAGAACCTGGCTAACATACCAGTGTAAAATAAGATATGAATAAAGTTGATCTCCTATCCCTATCCCCTCTCTCTCCTCCCTGTCCAAATTTCAAGCTGAAAAATTATCTAGAACAAGAGCCAGTATGGGTAAACTTTTCTTAAAGGACCATGTGACCTCTGTCACAACTCCCCAGCTCTGTTGTTGTGACACAAAACAGCCGTGGACTATACCTAAAAGAATGAGCATGACTATCCCAATTAAACTTTATTTACATAAAATAGAAAATCTTTGCTGAGTCTTTGAATTAGAGTCCAGCTGTGTTACTTTTTTATTTTATTTTATGTTATTTATTTATTTTTATCTCATTAGATTTAGGGATACAAGTGGTTTTTGGTTACATGGATGAATTGTATAGTGGGAAGTCTAGAATTTTAATGTACCAGTGTACTTTGTACCCAATAGGTAATTTTTCTTCCCTCCCCCTCGTCAAGCCCTCCCCACTTCTGGCTCTCCAGTGTCTACTATTCAACTTGTGTGCCCCTGCGAACCCACGGCTTAGCTCCTGCTTCTAAGTGAGAACATGCAGTATTTGGATTTCTTGGTCTTTTTTCAGTTTGCCTTTATTCTCTCTTCTTTTTGCTTTGGCCTGGTTCCCAAATTTTATTGGGCCCAAACAAAGCCTAGGTCTCCATTCTCTTTCAGGTCCGGTTGTCTCTCTCTTTCTGCCCCAGGCAGTTTCTGCAGAGACCCTCCTAACTGTCCCTAACCCAGCCCCACTGTATCTCCAGATCATAATTTCAGGAGCCAGGCTCTGTGAGTAGAGGAAGACACTTTTGATGTGGGAAAATCTTCTAAAGAGTCTTCAAAAGAAATTGCTTGTTTAACCACCAAGATATTGCTTGTTTTGTTAAAGCAGACCTGGAAGCAAGAAACATAGGGGTGAAGGCTTTGTGCTCCTTCTTTCAGCATCAGAGTTTTTCTCGCCAGGCTTTAATGCACAAGTTAGTTCTGCCTCTCTCCTGACATCAGAGCATCACACACTGTACCAAGTGGTCTGGCTATAACTTTTGATCATATTTTTAATTACTTTTGGCTGCAAGCATTTCCCTGCATTTTAACAAGCCTCCTCAGAGTAAAAGCACTGTATCATTGTATCAGTTAATTCTCCGTACCCTACTAGAGACAATGTCGACCAATAGCAGATATCTATTCTCCTCTGTGGAATCCCTTTGTAAGAAGTGGCAGGAATCTTTTTTAGCATGTGTTCCCCCCACCCCCACCCAGTGGTTTAATTTCACTCTGGTTTGCTATCTATTGGAGAAAGCAGAGGCTTATCTAGGTGGTGTTATTGAAAGCACAAGAGGGTTTTGGCGTAGGTTCAGTTGCTCGCTACACAAACATCCAATTATTGAGAAAATGAGGCTTTCCAAGGAAGAAAGGAATTTTTTAAAGATGAAAACAAGCTGCCTCAAAATCCCTCTCTGACAAATGGACCAAAGGAGATCGTGGGCTTCTTAAGGAAGGGCCACGTGCCTTGGGGCAGGTGGAGGGGTTTGGTGGAAATCTGCCCTGGGGCCTTCAGAGTCATAACTCTTTTGTCTTGCAGAAAATTCATCACTTCTGGGAAACAACTCAAAATTCAAGTAGTTAAGGGGAAGGATTATAAAAAACATATAGGGGTCATTGTAATTTGTTCCTGGAGCCTGTTGCCGTGGGGTAGGACTGAAACTTAAATAGTGTATTGGTGAGAGGCCTCTTGAAAAAGAACATACAATGTAAAATTAGGTGCAGGAGTCGTGTTAGTGAGGGGACCTGAGCATAAGCTCTGTCATCTCTGCAGAGCATCCTAATCAAGTCGGGATATATTAAAAGAAATCTATGGGTTTAGGGCTGAAGTCATGCACTCCAGTGCCTGGAGGAACTAAGCATGTAACGTGAGGAAGTGAAATGAGCTAAGTGCATGTACATTCATGGGGTGAGTGGAGGGACCCTGAAAGCCTGGAGAGGACAAACCTTTTCTAGAGAAGGCAGCTGCTGTTTCTCTCCCAGGTAATGTGCTCATGCAGGAATGAAGGCCCTGCCATGCACATCTGGCAACTTTTTAAAGCATCCAGGCATAGGGAGTTTTTTTTTCTTTTCATTGTTTTTTATTTTTTTCCTCTTTTATTCTTTTTCTGTTTTTTTTTTTCCTGAGAATTTTTAGGAGATTTTTTTCTTTTTTTTAATGCACCAAATAAGCCTATCCATCAGGAGTAAACTCAGCCCAATGACTTACAGTTCGTGACCTCTAAAGTAGTTTTTGTGGTTGGAAGAGATTTAAAGTAGTTTGAGATATGGATGAGAGAATTATAAGACTACTAAGGTGTGGTTAGATATTGGCATGTATTGAAGATCTAGCTTGTTAGAAGAGCCATATGTCTCACTCAGCCTTCAAACCTGAAATACCCATCTTCCACTTTAACATTGATAGAGGATTGAAAAGTCTTGTTTTTCCCCCATTGCTTTTTAGGAAGACTTGTCTTTCTCCTGACCACTTATTCCTTCACTGGCTCTCTGTCTCACATGAAGGTAGTGTGGGCGCTTAGCACAGGGCCCGGCACCTACATAGGCAACCAGTCTAGTCACGTGCTGCATAATTGCCATGTCGGTCGACAAAGACCCATGAGATTATCACACTGCATTTTTACTGTACATTTGCTATGTTTAGATACATAAATACTTACCACTGTGTTACAGTTGCCTACAGTACTCAGCACAGTAACGTGCTGTACAGGTTTGCAGCCCAGGAGCCAAAGGCTATACTGCACAGCCTAGGTGTACAGTGGGTATACCATCTAGGTCTGTGTAAGTACTCTTCATGATTGCATAGTGACGGAATTGCCTAACGGTGCATTTCTCAGAACACATCCTCATTGTTAAGCAATGCATGGTTTTTGACTTAATTATGGGAAGTATGACTTAGCCTAAGTTTACTTTAAAGGTGACTTCTTGCTTTACCTCAAATTTGATAGGGCCTTATTCAACATGCACAGCATAGCATATAAGTGCATTTGATCAAAAGTGCCCAATTCTGATTTCTGTATGGATTGTGAATAAAGGTATCTATATGGATAAGTATCTGAATTGCAGTCGTAGTGGTAGCAGTCATCATCTGCATCATCACCGTGATAGTTCATGCTTACATATGTGACATGCATTGCTTTGAGTATTTTACACATATTAATTAATAATATTCATTAGTACTACTTGTTATCCATAGAGGAACCTACCTTTGTAAAATTTAAATTAGTAATTAAAAAAAAGTATTAAATACTTGAATAAGACCATCTCATCAACCTGAGGTCAAACCAGGGAAAGTCCAACTTGAACATAAGACTATTTACTTTTGTGTTAAGTATATTCAATCAAGATATATAAGTCACCACTATGTGCTAAATACCCTGCTCAGTCTCAGGCTACTCACTTGGGTGAGCTAATGAGTAAAGAAGTGAACAGAAGAGAGGCTGACCGTGAATTTCCAAAACCATTGCAATCTTCTAGCAGCAGGAAAAATAAGAGACTTAGGAAGCTGGCGGGGACTTCAGGTTTGCCAACCAAGTTGTGTGTTCCGCTAACCAGTTTCCCGGGGCGCATCTCCAGGTTTCTATTTATTCACAGATGTGTGTGTTGGTTGGTCGAACATTTCAGAGATCTGCCAAGTTTCTAGAGTTCCAACTTGCCCCAGGAGCAAGTTTCTCAGCAAAACTGGCATACAAAGACCATAACTACACCTGTTTTTTCCTGTATTCCCTGCTGAAATTCTTGATTTTTTACCTATGGAACTTTTTAATAGCTTCAATGAAATGGAATGGAAATGACATCTTTATCTCTGAGGAAACTGAACAGTCACTGGTACCACCAACTGAGCTGTTAACTTATAACACCTTTTTTGTGCCAGATCTTTTTATCTGATTCCCTGCAGGATATATCTTGAGCATCAGGACAAGATTAAACAAAGATGTCAACTTAAATAATGATTCTCTGATGGGCTAGAGCTAAATGGTCCAGAGAAATAGCACATGCTGTTTACTACCCGGGGAGCCATTAGGTTCATAATATGGGATCTTTACAGGGTGTGTACCTTAAATTAGATGACTGTGGTTGAGGGTAATGTGGCAGAAGAACCTATTTGGTTTGTCAGAAAATGATCATATTTGGAATGGTCTTTCTCATCTTTAAAATGACAAAGTTGGACAAGAGGTTGTGTAAGATCTTTTCTAGCACAATGCACCTTGCTTTGTGATATTGGCCTGCCCACATTCAAACTGTGCTTTGTCTTATGTCTTGGTCGACAGACTGAATGACACTGCCTTTTTTAAAACTTAGGGCAATTGTGCTGCACATGTGAATGCCATTATTGAAATTGATAGCTATCAGTCAAGTGACGAAAACATCAATGTTACTAGAACCTCTAGGCTCACTCTCTATGCCTCTTTTCGTATATTTGGAGTGTCAAATTTAGAATTTTCTTAAAATTGGGTGCTACCACAAATCGTCCAGGTTTCAGATGAAGAAGAGACCTGGGCCATTTTAGGATTATTTTTATGTAAACTCAATGGTACTGCCTCCATTGTGTTACAGGGCTGTGCGTTAAGTGTCCCCTCCATTAGTTTCTTTCAGTGTTAATATAACCCATTCCCTCTTATGGTTGTACAATATGGTTTTGGAATTTACTAT
This sequence comes from Varecia variegata, assembly GCA_028533085.1. Taxonomy (NCBI): domain Eukaryota; kingdom Metazoa; phylum Chordata; class Mammalia; order Primates; family Lemuridae; genus Varecia; species Varecia variegata. The sequence continues at coordinate 138,685,059 of CM052436.1, read as the reverse complement.
TGTAATTCTGCAGCCAAAATTAACAATGTGGATTCATAAAATGGTATAAATTAAAAATCCCTTAAAGGTAACCTATTATAGCTTTCTTATTATTCAAATGATAGAAATGAACCTCAGAACTATCAAACGGTTTGCTTAAGGCAATGCTTTCCACACACTTTCATATTGTGGCACAGATGGAAGATGATGATATTTGTATGACACACTAGGCTAACATTTTGAGGTTGTTAGTGGCTACAGCTGACCAGCCCAAGGGCTCCAGTGGATGTAGACCTTTTCCGGCCTTTCTGAAGGCTGAACAATTAAGACTTAAGCACACTTTTAACTCATTCATGGTACATTCCATAATACACCATTTGCAAAGCTATAGCCTAAATTCAGCTGATGGCAGGGCCACCAGCAGCCCAGTCATTATTTGCTTAACATAAATATGTATTGCCTCGTGCAATATAAAATTGAGGCTTGAGTCGATGGATCAGAACTTCACCTGGAACTTCATTCCTTGGCTCAGGTTGGCTCTTGTCTCCTACGGATGTTGACTCCATTCTCAGGAAGAAAATAATCTCATGATGGCAAAATGGTTTCTGCAGTTCCAGACTGTTCAAACCTCTGGCTTAAAATCCTACAGCAATGAATGGATCTTTCCCAGGGTTTCTGTAGAAATTTTTCTGACATCTCAGTGTTTCTGAATGGGACAGGAACCCATCTCTAAACCAATTACTGTGCTCAGGAGAATGTAGTTCACTGATTGCCTTAGGCCAAGGCCACGTGCTTTAGCTTTAAGTCACTGTGAGCCTAAATATACCGTACCGCTTAACAACAGGAATGCTTTCTGAGAGCTGCGTCCTTAGATGATTTTGTCCTTGTGTGCACATCATAGAGTGCACTTACACAAACCTAGTGGCGTAGCCTAGGACACACCTAGGCTATATGGGATGGCCTATTGCTCCTAGGCTACAAACCTGTACAGCATGTTATTGTACTGAATACTGTAGGCAATTATAAAAAAAAAGGTATTTATGTATCTAGACATACATAAACGTCCGAAAGATACAGTAAAATTACAGTATAAAAGATGAAAAACAGTGCACCTGTATAAAGCACTTACCATGAATAGAGTTGTAGGATCGGAAGTTGCTCTGGGTGAGTCAGGGAGGGAGTGGTGAGTGAAGACGAAGGCCGAGGACATTACTGTGCACTGCTGTAGACTTTACAATCACTGTACACTTAGGCTACACCACATTTATAAAAGAGTTTTCTTTCTTCACTAATAAATTAATTTGAGCTTACTGTAACATTTTCACTTTATGAACACTTACATTTTTTAAACTTTTTGACTTTGTATGTAATACTTAGCTTAAAATATAAACACATTGTACAGCTATACAATAATATTTTCTTTCTTTATATCCTTATTCTTAGCTTTTTTCTATTTTTAAATTAAAAAAAAAATTTTCCTACTTTTTAAACACTGTTGTTAGAAACTAAGACACAAACACACACACTAGCCTAGGCCTGCACGGTGTCCAGGTAATCCTTTTCACTGTCTTCCACCTCCACGGCTTGTCCCACTGGGAGGTCTTCAGGGGCAATAACAGGCATGGAGCTGTCATCTCTAATGATAACAAAGCCTTCTTCTGGAATACCTCCCGAAGGGTTTGCCTGAGGCTGTTTTATAGTTACTTTTTTTTTTACTATAAGTAGCACACTCTTAAATAATGCTACAAAGTATAGTAAAGAAAATACATAAACTAGTAACATGGTTGTTTATTATCATTCTCAAGTATTATATACTGGACATAATTATATGTGCTAGATTTTATACAACTGGCAGCACAGTAATTTTTTTCCCACCAGCGTCACCACAAACACGTGAGTAATGCATTGCAATGAGATGTGAGGATGACTGTGATGTCACCAGATGATAGGCATTGTTCAGCTCCATTATAATCTGATGGGACCACCTTTGGACAGGCAGTATGCTGTTGACCAAAATGGCCTTATGCAGTGAATGACTGTACAATAGGCAAAAGGCAACTTCCCAGAGTAAACTACAAGTAATTGCCAAAAGAAGAGAATAGATGGCACCCAGTAAGACTGTTTTCTGCATTCTAAAACCATGGTTTCCTGATTCTTATATCATTTTGAATTTTATATTATATTAGTTATGCTATGCTATTATTTTTTTCTGTACATGTGTATTTCAAGACCTGTTATTTTTGGAGTATCGTGGTTGACTTTACTAGAGCAATCAGTCTTCTTCGTTATAACAATAATTGCTGACATTCATTGAGATCTTTATGCTAGAAGTAGTTTTATACACTTTATGTGATGAACACAATCCAAACATCAGATAAGGGGGAATTATTATCACAAGCACAGTAGGATAATAACAATCTTGGAAATATGCTTGCCAAAGATGTTTGTGGCCATTTTCAAACTTCAACATTTTTTGAATTTTATTAAAAGTTCAAATATTTATTTTTTTATGATTCTACATTTTAACTAATAAATCCTGTGTAGGCATTTCATAAGTGTTTGGTGATGTCCCACACAGCATCCTATGATCGACGTTGTATGTTTTATTTTCCTAGGTAGACAAGATGGCCTTTGTGTAAAACTGATTGGATTAGAATTCTAGTGTCTGGTAATGATGAAAAACTTGTATGAGACTAATTAACCCACCAACAGCAAATATAAATTCTGAAAAAAATATTTCAAAAAAACTGGAAGGCACTGAATTCTCACCAAAGCAGAAAAAAAACCTGGGTAGGACTCAACTGCTGAGAGAAGGAAAACACACTGAGTGAGACCCACGTCTAACTGCCTTTTCCCCTGAGAGTGCTTCTAAGTCTGTATGGTGCAAACAGAATAAAACCCAGCCAGAAAGCAATAATCTTGTGTAGATGTCTTAGCTATGAGAAGTTGGAATTTGGAGCTTCTAGAGTGGCTGGAAATTAAGGGGAGGTGAAATCCTAAAAAGGAAAGAATTGCAGAACATGGGGCAACAAAAATCTTTGTAAATCATTAGCTGACTGCTGAAATATATAAGTATGGGACAGGATTCTAAAGAGTGCAGTAGAAAGCATCAGCTGAAAGACTGCAAAACCTCAGCAGATATTACAGCAACTGTCCATTTTTTGGGAGACAGTGTTTAAAGTTCAAATCCTCCCAAGTTAGAAGGGTTTGGCACGCACCTTATCTTACTGTTGAAATATCAGAAGGAATAAGCTCCACATTTTAAAATTCATATGCCCAGGGGCAAAATGAACCCCACCTAAAATCAATCCCCTATATGATCAAGGTGATCTATTAATTACTTCACTGCTGTTAGAATAAAACAATATTCTTCACAGAGAAATGAATATAAATATGTGAGCAAATAGAATTCACTATTTTTTTCTATTTTTAAATTCTTTAAATTATAATTGGATATTAAAAACAAAAATAATAGCAATGTATTTTGGGGGTTTATAACATATGAAAAAATAAAAATCATAGGGGTTGTAAGTGGAATTATTCACTTGTAAGTTTTCTTTTAAGTACCATTTGAAATAGCATCAAAAATAATAAAATATTAATAAATTGAACAAAATAAGTACAGGATTGATATCCTAAAAATTTCAAAACACTGAGAGAAATTAAATAAAATGTAAATAATTGGAGAAATAGAACTTATTCATAGTCTGTAAAGCTTAATATTACTAATCTGTCTTTGAGCAGATCTTTAACAAAATCTTTTCTCCTTCTGCATGAGAAATTGAACTTGGTCTGAAAACAGAGTGTGCTATCTGAATACAATGGAACTTCATTACAAGTGAAAAATTATTAGATTTCTACAATTCTTTTCTAGTTCTGATCCCCTGGAAATGTAAAACAAAAAGATGAAATATCAGCTATAGGGTAAATGTGACTCCAGATTGGTATAGTGCATCTACCTGGGAAATATCATAAATGCCTAGTGAGTAGCCTTAACTTTTTTCTATACATTGACGTGTCTCTTGCAGGAGCCGTGGAAATTATGTCTGTGAACTTTTTACAAGAGATGTTGGCTCCTGTGTGCATAGGGAGTCTAAAGAAGGTGGACCTCACATTCACAGCAGGGATCTTGTCCCCTTTCACTTCAGCTGTCATCTCTTGGTAGATCAAAGATAAAAATTCTTGGATGGCTGTTAAACAGATGTAAATACTACGTTAAGCAGGAACACCTGACTCTACCCCGTTGCCAAGTTCTTGCCCGATTTAAGTCCTTCTAAGTAGACTGGTCCTGAGTATATTCTATTTGGGCCTTGTGTCTCTGAATTAGATGTATGTAGACCTAAGTCTCCCTAGTAGACGTTACTATGGCAATTCTCCCCAAATTGATATGTAGATTTAATGCAATCCCCAGTCAAGCTGCCAACAGGATTTTCTTGTGTAGAGATTATAAAGCTGATTCTAAAATTTATATGGAAAGGCAAGTGGCCTAGAACAGCCACCAGTTGAAACAATATTAAAAAAGAACATTGTTGTAGGATTTAGAATACCAGATTTCAAAACTTATTTTTAAATTATAGTAATCAAGACTGTATCACATTGGCATAAGGATTAAAAAAATAGATTAATGCAACAGAGTCGATTCCAGAAATAGACCCACACATATCAACTGATTTCCTATGAAGGCACCAAAATTATTCAACAAAGTTAGAAAAGTCTTTTTGATCTATATTACTTTAACAATGATATATCTATATTTTTTTAAAAAATGAACCTTAACCCTTACCTCTCAACATACATAAACATTAAGCAAAACCATAAATCTAAATTTAAAAGTTCAAACTACCAAGCTTTTAGGGAAAAAAAAAACGTAAGATTTTATATATTCAATGACTTTGGGTAAGGAAAAATTTCTCAAGACACAAATAGCACAAAATATAAAAGAAAAAACTGGCAAAAATTGGACTTTGCCAAAATTAAAAGTTATGCTTATCAGAAGGGCAAACTAAGAGGAAAAAAAAATATATATACACACACACACACACACACACACATACATATCCATGATCTTTTATATATAAAAATACCTACAAATAGATAATAAAAAGACAAATAATCCAGTAAGAAAATGTCAAAGACTTAATGAACACTTCACAAAAGAAAACATATAAAAAGTAAATATGCATTTCCAAGAGTACTCAAGGAAATGACAAATAAAATGTTAATAATATACCACATTATACTCACTAGAATGGCTAAAAATAAAACTAAAAACAACCACAGCAGCAACTACAGTAATAACAAATTAATAATAATCAATGCTGTCCACAAATCAGAACTGTCACACGTTACTGGTGAGAGTGTAAATGGCATGGACATTTTAGAAATATGTTTGATAGTTTCTCATAAATTTAAACATATACCTGGCTTATAAACTAGAAATCTCCCTCCTAGTATTTATTTGTAAATATTGAAAGCATCCATTCACTTATAGACCTATGCATAGATGCTCCTAACAGTTTCATTCATTATAGACAAAACTAAAAGTGATGCAAACATTTATTAAGAGAGAAAAGGGTAACTAAGAATCGTACTGTGTTTATACAACAGTAGAAAGAAATAAACTACTAATACATGCAACAGTACAGATGAATTTTAAAAATGTGTCAGATAAAGGAAGGCAGACACAGAACACTGTAAATAATTTCATTCCTATGACATTCTTGAGCAGTCAAAGCTAGTATGTAATGATGAAAATCAGAACTATGCTTGTCTTGGGAGGGCATGGGTTAACTAAGAGGAGCTTTTTTGGGTGATAGAAATGCAGCTTGTCTTGATTATGCTGGTGGTTACGCATTTGACAAAGGTTATTGAACTTATACTTAACATGCATGTATTTTATGACATATAAATTATTATTCATTTTTTAAAGAAAATGTTATTGGAAATGAAACTAACCTGTATGAGTTATTTTTTTCCAGCATAATAAACTGGTGGGAGATCCAACTCTATATTAAAAAATATTAGCTTCAAATCATGGCTCTGTCACTTTCTACAAGGGTCTTTGTTTAGTGATACAAGCTCTCTACACTTCAGATGTGCCATCTGTAAATCACCTATGTAAGTGATTTAGTTCAAAAATTAAATGAGAAAAAAAGTGCTCAATACCTGGGGTAATCAATATAGGTAACTGCTGCTGTGATTGCTTTTATTATCACTTTTATCATCATTCATAAGTGAGATCAGGTAGAGAATACAATAGTTATAGATAGATAGATAGATAGCCATAGATATGGACATAGATGTAGATATTTATATCAATATCAGGTCTAGGTTTTTAGTCTGAAATTCACATATAGTCTTCTAGAAGTTCCTGTGAAGTGACCTCATTGAATTACATGTATATTTATATGTACATTGGAATAAAACTTGCCTAGCTTTCTAGAGGATCTCTCCAGGAGAGATATACCTTTCCAGGAATTATCTCTCATGATGGAATTTTATTCCAAGGAGTTACTCAGCTTTTGAAAACAAAAGCAAAATGACTGTATAAATGGGTATATATGTAAATGCTAGTGTTCTATCTGTAAATGTTCTTGCATTTTGTTTTCTTGTATTTTCTTTAGCTTTTGCAATACCTTCATTGTCTCTTGGAGTGAAGGTAAATAAGGAGAAAAAGTTGAAGACTTCTCAGTATTATTTTGGACAGAATAATTCTATGGGTTATCACCCACATACCTAGAGACAATTAGGAAATGTGAATAGGAAGCATTTTGAATGCTTATCTTCAAAACAAGAGTGTTGTGTGATTTTAAAAAATTAATATGGGTTAATAACATAAACTGACTCTGACAAGGGAAATGAAATTGGATGTAGAGCTAAAAAGAGCATGACTAAACAAATCACTTAATCACTGAAATGAAAAGTATTGACATAGACAAATCATCACATTAGAATGGGGTTGCTTCCTGAATTTACCACATGAAAAAAAAAAATCTGTGGAAATTAACAAGGAATTAGCCATCTGTATTTGTTACAATATAGATGTAGCTGTGAGTGAGAGAGAACAAAAATAGCACAATAAATCCAAGGGAGAGGTTTATCTCTGTCTCACAAATGTCTGAATGGCTCTGTGTGCAAGGCATCAGCCCACACCAATTCTATCTTTGCTGCCACCTCAAGGGCATCACCTTCACCTGCAAAACTCAAGATGACACCGTACCAGGTCAACCTCCAACCAGGAAGGAGAAAATGGGCAGGGAGAAGAATGCTCTTTCCTTTTAAAAACATGATCAGAGGTTATGGGCATCCTTGTGCCCAGCTCTCTTGGCCAGAGGTTAGTCACGCAGCCCCCCACCACGTGAGGCTAGGAAATACAGGCTCTATTCATTTTGGCCAGGTGCTTATCTAAATATTCTGCAGAGGAAGAACAGAGTGGATATTGGCAGAACAACAGATTTGAAAGCATATATCCCTAAGTAATCAAAGCTGCAAACAAATAAACAAACAAACAAAAAAAAAAAACCCAATACCTCAAAAGATCCCTTGTCCTATGTGTAATTTCTTTCAAAGGATTGCATCATTCTTTGCAATTTGTAGTGATCATTGTCAGGAGCCAGAGGTTATAATTTTTCTTTTCTATTTTGGCAGGAAGCATTTAGACGTAGTTAAAAGAATGAGCATATTTTAAATATTATTTAACTGTAGAAATAATTTGTAATAATAAATAAACATTCATGTAAAAACTAAACATTTACCGATATATGCTTTTTAAATTTCAGACTGATAAGAATTTTTAAAGCCATTTCATGATAGGCACGTGGGAAGTTGAGAGCAGATATAGTTCATTTTTGAGTGTATTGGATAAGGTATTTGATTATAACCGAGAGAAACCAATTAAGGAAGCTTAAGGCAAGGAAGGATGGAGAGAAGGTCAATATAACTAGAATGGAAGTACACAGTACAAGGTGCAAGATTAGAACAGTGGAGATGCTGACTTACACTGTGAAGTACCTTCTAAGGCTTGGTAAGGAGTCTGGCTGTTATTCTGTAGGCAACTGGGAGACACACGGCGAAGATTACGTCATTACGCCTTCACTAATGATATGGTGAATATTACATCATTAGGCCTTCATTACTGATACACTGACAGGGGTGCATCCAGGGTTGATGCAATTCAACAAGGGGCTCTTAAAAATGTGAATACCCAGGAAGAATTTTAATGCTTTCAATGTAGGGAAAAGGAGAGTGGTTTGTATACTGAGAAAAGTGTACAGCTAGCAAAGAAAATAATTAAATTATTTTCCCAAATGCCTCACCTTCAATTATTTACTTTTCAGATCCTTTTCAGAAAGACAGTATGAGCATATCATGAAAATGTGCATAAAAAATACTTGAGATATACTAAATGCCATTCAAACTCCATATACATGAATCATTGAATCAGTGCTGTGATATCGCTGTAATAGAGTAGATATAGTAGACTGTGTTGAGCTGTTATTATGATCCTTGCATTTTTACTGTGATACTTGTGAGACAGATGGTGGCAGTACAAAAATATCCAAAGCACATTGATCAACATTCGGTTCAGTTCCAAGACGTGCAATCCCCTCAGTGAACTCAATCTGTGTGCCCAACCCTGTGACAGATCCTGCAAGTATAGTGACGTCCCCAAAATATCCTCTTGCAACTGGGATTTAAGGCCTTTAAGTCTCTTGTATGCATTAAAAATCATATGGATAACCTGATATCAAGAGCAAATTTTTATCAAAAACGGTTATTACTATCCCATTTTTGTTGCTGGAGTGAGGCCAAAAATGGATGAATAAACTCCATTAGCCAAGGAACAGAGCCATTTTTTCAATTATTAGAAGTAATATTTAAACTGGGGATTGAAACACAGAATTCACTCCCTGCCTCCCTAATCTACCTCCCCGCTTCCAAAAATGTATCTCTGGGAGAGGGAAGATATCTGACTTACATTCACAGTAAATGATAACTTTTTCCAGGTGTGGCTTTTGGTAGTGAAAAAGGGAGAAGAATATCCCAAAAAGAAAAGCAGACAGAGAGAACAGAATCTGTGCTTTAACTCTAATCCCCCCTGTGGTATAAGGTGGTTTGAGACAGTTCTGGTATTAGTGATTGCAATAGTTCCCCTGAGGAGGACAAATTTTATTTCCCTATCTGTCCGTTCCCTGCATTGCCCTTGAGTGCTTCCCATGCAGAGACCTTCCAGAATGGAACGGTCTGCACACAGCCCGGCTCGTGCTGATGACCTCCTGATACTCCACACTGGGAATTCTCACCCCCTGCTGAGGCTCACACTCCTTTGAGAGTCTGATGGATGCTACAGAGCAAAGCTTATAAAATGTTTGGCCAGACGATTAAGTTAGGTGTTGTTTGACCAGCTCAGTGTATTTAAAGGAAGTTGAATTAGTTGTCAAGTTTGAAAACTAGGGAGATTTCCTACAGAAATCCAGAATTCTGGCCTTTTGTGAAAAAACTGACCGTTGACTCCGTTGGAATAGTGCTGGACGTGGCAGCAACCGGCTAAAGGTGAAGGTTAAGACGGCCCTTTGGATAAGCCATGAATGCCCCGGTTGGCACGCTCCCCACCACTCTCTATTTTAAGATACCCATTTCATTCATTCATATTAACCCTTTTCAGTGGACATTTACAACCTTGTCTTTATATCCCCTCCGTAGGGAATAATAAAAATAATAACTGATGAGATTCAAACTGACATAGCATTTAGCATTTGTCAGATATTGTTCTAAGCATTCTATACATTTAAACTCGCTGAATTCTTACAGCATCCCTATGACATAGGTACTGTTCCTATTCCTACTTTACAGCTGAGGAAACCAAGGCACAGAGAAGTTTAGTAACTTGTCCAAGCTCACAGTGTTAAGATGTGGTGGTGCAGGCATTCTGGTAGGCATTCTGATGCAGGCATTAGGCTGCAGAGGTGGGGCTTTTAAACTATCCTGAATGACCTCTCATTAATATATCCATGGATTTTGCCCACCATTTCAGAGTAAATTGATGGGACTCCCCCCTTCTTGGGACCTAACAAAGATTTCTTGGATCTTAGGGTAAAGACCTCTCAGAGAATGCTTTAGAATGTTCACTTTAAGTTCATCCTAAAATAGATATTCATGGAAACTGAAAATTGAGTTGTTTAATTATGCTTTTGTATGATGATTGATTAAACCAGAATGTGAAAACTGAAATTATTCAGCATTTATATAATCCAACACATGACAGCTCATAAGAATTGCTTAAAAAATGATGATGACAGGTGAGTTAGTGCAACCAAGTGTAAGGAGTACAGTCCTGCATATTGTGAGCCCCTGTGGGATGGATCCACATGGATGTCCTCACAGCCTTCTCCCAGCAACCCAGGAGGTCACCCAGGACTGGAAGTGCAAGGAAGGGTAGCATTCCTTCCCTGTAAGACAAGGTTATCAGGTCAGGCTCTCTTGGGCACTGTTGTTTCACAGCCTGTGTCACCGATGCCATACCAGGAGCAGGGTCAGCTTCAAGGGTGTGTGACCTGTACAGTCCCGTGGGGCCTCACAATTAAAAAAAGGCCCTGAACTTGGTTTAATGTTCTACTCTTGCCATCTTGAAAGTATTCATATTTCTTTAACAAAAGGCCCCCATTTTCACTTTGCACTGGGCCCCACAAATTTTGTATCCAGTCCAGATCAGGAGACAGCATCTCTCTGAGTCCTGCTCCAGAAAGGCAGAGAGCTTCACCTTTTCTGTGTACTGAACACACAGGACAGTGCTTACCACATGGTAAGCACTCAGGAAACATTTATTAAGGAAGGTTCAGGGTACAAGGTCTAGGTCAGCAAAGTTTTCTGTAAAGGGTCAGACAGCAAATATTTTCTGCTTTGCTAGTGGGTCCCTGTTGTAATGACTCGACTCTGTTGGGTCTGTAGTAATTACCCAGCTCTGCCATTGCAGCTCAGAAGCAGCCATCGTGACAGAGAAAGGAATGAGGGTAGCTGTGTTCCAATCTCCATAGCTGATGAGCTGGATTTGGCTGGCAGGCTGTAGTTTGCTGACCTCTGCTGTAGATGCTGATGCTTCCATTCACTCTGTGAGTTTAGGCAATTTGCTTAACCTCTCTGAGCTTCAGTTTATTTTTCTGGAAAACTGGGATAATAGGATTGCTTTCCTCACAGGGAAGTTGCGAGAATTAAATGAGGTAATGCATAAAAGACACTCAGCACTGATCAACACATGGTAACCCCTTGAAATACTGTAGCTATAACTTCTATAATCATTACTAAGAGCTACTTGACTCTCAGAGCTCTATGCCTTCTGCAAACGATAGACATATATAAGACGATTTCATCAAATCTTTTGCTAGATCAGTCTTGAGGTATGAGCAAAGGTTTTGTTAAGTAGCCCAAGTAAATGACCTTTCCCCACCTCCCTTTGCAAATATTTCATGGTAAATAAGTAATGGTTTTCATCTTCATAGAGGATCTGTGCTCACTAGAATTAGTCCAATAGGAGGCAAAAAATCCCACAGATTCTCTTCCAGGGACCTAACTGTCTTTGATCCTCAGCTTCTCATCTGTAAAATGAGGAAGTTACACTAGAATAAGGGTCAAAATTCTTTTTAGGTTGGCGAGGCTGCATAGCGTAAATGTTGAACTCTTGGCCTCTGGAATTACGTTTTGCTTGTACTTTGTTGTAAATCTCATCTGCACTAGTCCATAGCTTTGTGATACTCAGTGGAGACACAGGCACCTCTGCCTTTCCAGCTTCCAGAGCAAACGGCCTTCCCCACTTCCTTTTCAGTCGTTGGCTCCTTCATGCGTGAAATAAGGAATGAACACATTGCCTCAACAATCCAAACATGACTTTGGATTAAAGCTGACATGTTACAAAAGACTGCTCAGAAGTGTTCGCATTTTAATTATATACTTTGGCAATACTGTTTATTTGCTTCCAAATTTTCAGATAAGAACAAAAAACAAAATGGCCTAAAAATCATTCTGCTCCTTCAAGGTGTTTAAACCATATACCCGTTTATAGAAGGGATGAAAGAAAGAAGGTATTTGGGTGAGATTGCTAGCAATAATAGCTTGCTCTCCGCCTTGAAGACAATGCTGATGGGAACTGTGTAATTTCTTTATAATTGACGTCGGTTCTATCTGTATTCTTCAAAGCGCACCAACCTGCAATAACATGCCGTCCCCAACTGGATTACTGTGACAGCCTTCTAAGGGGCCTCTGGTATCTGCTCTTGGATGTCCCCTACTGTCTACTTCTCTCCAAAGCTTCACAAGCCAGCTTACAAAACCACACATCAAACCATGCCACTTTCCTGCTTAGATTGCTCCATTAGGACTTAGATAAAACACACGCCTCTCACTAGACCACAGTCCTGATGCAGATGTCCCTGCCTGACCTCTGACAGAATCTCTCACCCCGCTGCCCCATTCACAATGGCAGCCTTTTCTCTGTTTCTCCCACACACCACGCTCACCCCCGTCCAGAGGCCTTGCTGGCTATTTTCTCTGATTGCAGCAAACATTCCCCAGAGCTTTGCATGCTTGTTTCCTTCTTATTCTAAAGGGCTCAGTTCAACTATCACAGAACTAGGAAATTCTCTATTTTATTCATTAGTTTATAGTTTCCCCTGCTTGAAGGAAATCACTATGAAATAGAGGATTTTCTTTTTCTTCCCAGCACCTAGAACATTGCTTAATGCATGTTAGGTGCTCAATAAGTAAATATTTATTGAATGAATACATGAGGGAATGAATAATACAAATGGTTTTTGTATGTAGTTTGAAGCAACATATTGAAACAAGTGGCATAGCTTACCTGCTCATAATTTCATTACTTAAGTGTCTGAGAAAAAGCTGGATGCTGATGGTAGCATTTGTGTGGCTTTCTGTTATACTCCAGTTAGAAGCCAGGAGGAGGGAACCACTAAGGGTTCTAGGGAGGGAACCATTCTGAGACGGTAGGATGGCTACTTTATGTGTGAAACTGTAGACTTCCCAGAGACCACACACACACACACACACACACACACACGCACACACAATGACACAATGACAGCAACTCCCTAAAGAAAGATGCTCAAGGCACTATTTACTGAGAACCTACTATACCCTAGACCCAGGAAATGCAAAGGTGAATAAGTATGGTGCTTATCCTAGAGGAATTTATCATCTTGTAGATAGATAGAGATTGTTCAATAACTAAGCTGCAACTTGATCAATTTTCTAAAAATTGTTTAAAGAATCAAGGATAGAGTGATTTAAGTGTCTCAGGGATATTTGAAACGGCTTGGCTAGGTAGCTAGGTCTCAAAAAATGACTAGAGGCCAGGAGTGATGGCTCACGCCTGTAATCCTAGCACTCTGGGAGGCCGAGGAGGGAGGATTGCTTGAGCTCAGGAGTTCAAGACCAGCCTGAGCAAGAGTGAGACCCTGTCTCTACCAAAAATAGAAAAATTAGCTGGGTGTGGTGGCACATGCCTGTAGTTCTAGCTACTTGGGAGACTGAGGCAGAAGGGTCGCTTGAGCCCAGGAGTTTGAGGCTGCAGTGAGCTATGTTGATGTCACTGCACTCCAGCCAGGGTGACATGACAAGACTCTGTCTCAAAAAAAAAAAAAAAAAAATAGAATTTTCCAGGCAGAAAAGAAGAGACTGCCCTTTCCAACAAAGGGATGTGCTTAAGCATAGGCTCAGAAGTATGAAAGTGAGTTATTAATATAGATGGATTTTCTCTCCCATTTTCTATCTTGAGTTCAGGCTACTGAGTAAGACAGGTCAACCTTTATTTAATCCTCAAATTCTCCCTTTGTTGGGAGCCCTAACCCAGGGGGTGCTTTTCAGGTAAAAAAAGTTAGGTGAGGGACCTTATGAGAATGATGTTTTCTATGGAGAACCTCTCTGCTAGCAGGTGTGTGCTCCTAGAAGGCAGTATCCTTTTCCTTACATCATTATCTTGCCTGATGTCCGTTATATTCTTCAACATCACCCATAAAGAAATTCTCTGGGGACATCTTGATCATTCATGCTTTTTCAATAAAAAGCAACCTAGTGTTTTCAGTAGCAGGCCTCATCTCTCTCAACAGCCATTCAAATCTGCTTCCCCCATACCAAATACCTTAGGAAGCTCAGTACCTCACTAGGAAGGCAGTATTCAGACACAGGAGCTGTTTTTGCTCTAATTTAGCTTCTGATCCTTTCTCTTTCTTCCTACAAATGTACTTTAAGGACTGAGCCATAAGTGCAAATTTCTCATGTCTATCACAGGAAGGAATTTATTCACATCTACCTGGCGCTGGCACTAGCAAGCAAATTTTATTACTAACTCATAATTAATAAAAATTATCACTGCTTTTGCTAAAACATTCCTGTGAGTCCAGATCAGAACTTTATATCTCTCTTGCCCACTGTAGCCCCTTCCACTGTTTCCATTACAATCCTGTGAGTCTTATTTAAGTTTCATTCATTGGCCCTTGTGAGAAACTTCCATCCTGAACAGTTAATGTTTATAAAATTTTCATTCCCTGTTTGTTCTTCTTTCCTAATTGGATGATTAGCCTTAAGAAATTGCAGAGGGCATTTTCAAGTCACTTTCATCTCACTCTTTCACCCATAGGAGTTTTCAGAGATTGAGCCATCCATGCATGGGGCACTGTGCTAGGCACTTTATTTAAACCTTACATCCAAACTCTAAAAGTGGTTTGTATCATACACATTTTTTTACAGTACAGTAGTTTGTAAATCACACCCAATGAGTGACAAAGCCCTATTCAGAGTCTATGATTGAATCACTATACAATAGTGTTTTCTTTCTGGCTTTCTTCTCTAAGTTTAAACCTTACTCTCTCTCAATCTTTCTTTGTCCTATCAAGACCCTATTTCTTTGCTAGCTCCCTTTCTTCTTATTTCATTCGTATCATGTCTTCTAGAGTGATTGGTGATTAGACAGAAGCACTCTTAAACCTAGAGTGCAGGGGACCAGGAATGGGTGATCAGGTTGAGAAAGTAAGCTTTATGCTGAGATCCCAAACCCCAAAGGCCAGGGATGTAAGGAGGTAACATGACTGTAGAAAGCAGACAGGGCATAAGAGAAGCAGGGAGTGGTAGGAATGGGGGCAGCTGGAGAGGACACACCCTTGTTAAAGAGTTGGTCCTATACAGATGGGTCCATTGTGTTTAAACCCTCTGATTCTCCAAGGGAAGCCAGAAATCTCAATTCTTATGAGACATTTCTAATTTTTAAATGGTGGCCACTAGTTTAAATCTTTTTAAACAAAATTTAAACACAAAATTCCTGAAGGCTGAGTTTGGACCATGGGCCACTAATTTACCCCTTTGGTTTAAAGAGTAGGCCTAGGGATGTTTTTCACAGTCTGTCATCTCCTGATTTGTATCAAGGAAATCTGGGTTGTAAACTCCAAGGACAGCAGTGCCACCCTAATAGATGGTGAAGGATCAGGAGAGGACGATGGCAAAAGGGTGACTGGGGGAAGGTGGTCATCTTGATCATGCAACCAGGTGCTGAAGGAGCAGAAAGAAGGGGACATGTAACTGTGGCTGTCCAAGGTGAGTCTGGAAAACCCCAAGGGTTCTGTAAAAATATTATAAGACTAACTTAAGGTACGTGTGACAAACAATGAGTGTTCCCTGCAGTATGTTCCAAATGAATGCACAGGAATTGGCCTACTGCCAGGTTGGAGCCAGATGGAGTAGTTAAAGCTTGGTGTAAATGATCTGCTTGTGATCACAGACCTTCCTACACTCATTTGGAACTGCTTTTCTAGCTCCTTTTGCTGGAGCACTTGGCCGGCAAGCCAAATAGGGGTGAATTGCCTTCTAAAGCTCACATTCCTTGCTTGATAAATTCTGCAATTTTTAAAGAATGTTATTGAGATCGTGAGATAGAAGCCTCGAAAACACTCCGTCCACACAGAAGGTCTGCATGCCTCATGTGATGGTGAAAAACTAAGCGGATAGAAGTTGGTGGGGGTGTTCAGTAGCACTGTTCCCTCACGGCTGTACTTGGGAAGGCGTTGGTCAGCGATTTTGATTTCTAAGCATCATAGAAGGTCAGCTCCACAAAAGCCCCTTGAGATGCCTTCACCTCATTTTGCTAAGGAGGACTTGGGACTCAGAAATGCTGAGTTGCTATGTACAGTACGTGGGAGCAAAAGCTTGATCTGGTTTTCTGCCTTCCTATGTCCTCTATGCTCTGGTTAAAAGTACCGTGGGCATTCCTGTCTCGGGAACTAAAATCCAGACTGTACCAGGTACCAGGCATTAGAGTGCACTGCTCCTCGAGCCAAGCATTGCTGCGAGACTGTGTGAGTGAATGAACAGTGCTTTACACCAGGTGTGTGTCAAAACATAGTAAGTTCACTCCTTTGGGTTTAGTTTCCTCGTCTGTAAAGTGCAGGTGATCAAATGAGCAAATGTATTGAAAGCAGCTTGCATTAAACCTACCTGCCGATGAGAGTCAATAAATGTTGTATTTGTTATTATTAGTGAGATTTTAATAAGTTTGTTTATTTTCATTAGATTGGTATGGACTTTCTCAATGAAGATTGTTTACTGGTTGGTGGAGGGGAAAATATTCAAATTTAAATTTCAAATCACTGGTATGCACCTTAGTAGGCGCATTTTCTGGGCAAGATGACAGCTAGATACTTGTGAATTCTCCCCCAAGGACTAGGGACACACTCAAGTGCGTGCTGTGCTCAGCAGGGTTTCAGCAACCATACAGCCCAGCAGCCTCCTTGCTTGTATCTAACGTTCCAGCCGTCTCTGGACATACTGCGAATGGCAACCTTTTCAGTTCTGACTCTTAATCTGCCTTGACTTTAAATTAAGGTTAGAAATCTGGAACAAGTATCTATTTATATAATTTACTTATTGAAAAACACATATATAATGCTTACCATATGCCAGGCTCTTTTCTAAGAGCTTTATTAATCATAACTTAGAACAATCCTGTGAGTTGGATATCATTAGTATCCACATCTTACCCATGAGCAGTAGTGACAAAGAAATGCTAAATAACTCAGTCTTCCTGTCGTAGAGGAAAGCAAGTCAATCCCTCGTCCTTGAGAGAGGGCTACGCATGAGGCCACGATTCTCCCACCTAGAGGTATTTGGTCCCAAGAGAAAAGGGCAATGCTTAAAAGTACATCCACATGCATGCAAATAAAGGCACCGGAGAGAGGATATTTTGAGTTGCAGATTCTACCACGTCTGGGGCTGTGCAGAACGCTCTCTAGATGAGGGGAGTGCGGGCAGAGCTTAAGGAGGGCGAGGGAGCCTGTCCTCTTATTTCCTGTCCTGTTAGAGCTGCACTTTGCTCTTCTGTCACAGGACAAAAGATGCCAGCCTACCTCTCTTTCTTCCTTTCTAAGCAGCCTCAACCCTCTTCTTTTTCAATTTCCAAAGATAGCCCTGTTGAGAAGGTGCAAGTCTTTTGATGGCATTATCTCCTTAATCCTCCTAACTGCCCAGGAAGGCCTGGCAGGGTTGCAGGGAAGGGTATCCGGCCATCTGATGCATCTTTTCGAATGTTCTCCACAACCCAGTGGTCAGGGCTGGGCAGGGCAGTGTCTTAATCCTGACTCCAGGGGAGCTGTGTGAGCCTGTGATTTTCTACCACAATGAAGTAGAAGAGTGGCTTAAAAACAAAAAACAGAAAGGAGAGAAAAGCTCTGATATTCCTCACCATGATGAAATGAACAAATGAAGGTATAATAGATATAATAACACAGTAGGAAAAAAAATACCAGTCCATTGTTCAAAGAAAAAAAAAAAACAACAAAATACAGGTTCAAGCCAGTGCTATTAACATTCACTTTTTCTGGCTAGAAATTGAAGGATTTCATATAGTAAAGTGTTACTTTTCAAAAGAAAGCATTAAGTTTGAATACACCATGCTTGACAATCACCTAAATTACTGCATGAAATTACAAGAGCTGGTCTTGAAAAATAAAACCATGTTATGGAACGCAGAGTTTCTCCGTGTAGGTAGAGGTTGCTGGAAATTGCTTTTTGCAAGGCCGCCCAAGTAACACGAGAAAGGATTGTTTGTGTGTGACCAGAGTTGTACCCAGAAATTACATGCAACAAACAAATCTCCGTGAATTAGCAGTGCTTGAACACTGTTATTACTCACCCTTGAAAACCTTATATAGGGAAAACAAAGTGCCTACTCTTTTATTTTTTTTTAACCAAACAAAATGTTTTTTCTATTTTATTTTATTTTTCAACTCAGCAAAAGCATTTCAGCTCAGGATTTTTGATATAAATTTAATATAACCCAGAAAAACACTTATTTTTTGACAATCCAAACAGAAACTGGGCAAGGTATCAAATTTTGAGTTGCTGAATGTACTTGAAACTAAACTCATAAAATCACATTCACTTCTTAAATTTGGATAATTCATATTTTTTAAGAAGTTTTTGGACATCTTCCAAGTATTCTAAAATAAGTTTTAGTCTATACTGAAATACAACTTTAACTTATTTTACACCCACTGAACTGGCCCTTTGACTGTGGGGTTGAGAGCAGACCCCTTCAGTGTTTCAATGGGCCATTTATTTTAATCTGGAACAGCAGTTGGCAGTTTTCCATCCAGAGTGGAGATATTTGCTAATACTGCTCTCTGGTGCTTTTGTATGTTGTTTCTAAGAAACTCACCATAACTATTACTGTGCATTTAGGATTTGTAGCTGTCTTTTTTGTTTTGTTTTGTTTTTTTGAGTCAAAGAAAAACAAAAGAAGGTGGAAGTTGCTTCTTTGTGCAAAATTGAAATGTACTGATTGATACTGATTACAGGAACTCAAAAGCTCCAATCTAAAAGTGCTATATATTTTGGCAACTATTGATTAGGCCCAATTCACCATCTTTGGTTGGCAAGGAGAATATAAAGCTGAAGACATGTGGATTAGGATCTCTAATAGCAAAAAAGCTAACAGGAGAAAGAGAATTCTCTCTCCCCTAATGAAACCGCACTGCTGTTACAAGACCCTCTTGAAACTGTCGTTTTACTGGACTGGGTTAAGAAGAAGGTTATATTCATTGGTATTCTGACAAGGAGTTGGGAGGCAGGGGGTTGGAATTGTGCCTTTGTGATAGCTTAGTCTGCAGATCCAGGGTAAGAATGGAGAGTGGAGTAGAAGCCAGTTTAGTGCTGTTGGAAACGTCCCTTGCTGCTCTTCCTCAGCCACAACAGAGAGACCCTATCGAGCCTCCACATCTCAAATGCCCTCAGCACTGGCTTAGATCAAAGTTGTGTTAAAATATAATTTTTTTCAAGAAAGGTAAACCCATGACTCCCATACAGATATAAAATTAGCACATGAAAACGTTCATTCAACTAATTATTAATGAAGGAACCAGAGAGATGTTACAGCCAGCTCAGAGGAGAGTCCAAAGAGCAGACACATTTATAGATTGGGAATATTGAAATGAACTCACAGGGGATATGTCAAAAGAAAAAATTACAACAAACTTACAGATCTGATTGGCTTTTATTTGCTATTGTGGAATCGGGCCACACCTCATTCTATTGTATTCCCATGAGCTGAGCAGAGGAGGTGGGCTTTGCACACAGAAAAGGGCAGAGGAAAGCAGAAACAGAGGATGAAGAGTGGATTGGTCCTTTCAAAGTGACCTTTCTGCAGGACTTCTTACCATGCTGGGTAAAACTGGCTTGTTTGGGGATTTGGTTGTCTGTCTCTCTTCTGATTTCTCGGAAGGTCAGATAAGCAACTTAGTTTTGTGTTAGTGACTCGAACTTCAGCCTGAGCAGCTCCATTTTAGCTTGGTCGGTTGGGCCTAGTGCAGGAGCTCAATCCAAACCACTGGCTTCCCATAAATTTTGCGTAACAGATGTACAGTTGGCTTGGGGGTGGGGTAGTCAATCGACCCTCCACCAGACAGAATTTATTTGCATGTCTTTAGACAAGAGTTATTTTCCTTTGTTGTCAATCTATACCTTACAGAGTTGTAAAATAGCTCAAAGGCAATGAAAAGACAGAGCCCTCCAAGAATCCGAATCAGATAACCTGGAAGGGTGTGCTCTAAGCAAGCCATGGTTATCCATCAAAGCAAAGTTTTTACTACCATGGTGTGTTGGGATCCCTAGTTCATTCTGCTCATGAAAATGAATATATAATTTAACAGATTCCCTTTCCCCTGTGAACAGAAGGGATTTAAGCAAGAAAGCCGAGATGGACACTCTTGTGTTCATTCCCACCTTAAACATCACCAGAGAAATTCTACCAGAAGGATGACTTTGCTGTCTCTTGTTTTTTCAAACTTGCATAGTGCTCAAGCAACCCTTGCTGAACATTAGAATCACCTAAGGAGGTTTCAAAAAATCTGATGCCTGGACCCCACCCCAGAGAGCTTGTTTAATTGCTCTGGGTTGGCCTCTTGCATCTTATATTTTCAGTGCTCCCTGGGTAGTTGTAATATGCAGCCATGGTTGTGAACTATTGCTCTAAAGGGCTATGTACTACTTCCCAACCACTTCTGCTCTGATAATTTAGCAAAGATTGTGAAACCAAAGGCCTCTGGGGGCCGGGCTGGTGATGTAAATGCATGAAGATCCTGCTCCTTCTAGACTTTTAAATTAAAGTTGATTTTTCTGCTGACAAAGAAGACAGGTCTATGAGCAAACTCAGTCTCTGAGCTGCCATTTGGCTACCCTTAATTTTGAAGACTATAGACTATCATTTTCTTCTCCTGTA
Organism: Varecia variegata; assembly: GCA_028533085.1. Classification (NCBI taxonomy): domain Eukaryota; kingdom Metazoa; phylum Chordata; class Mammalia; order Primates; family Lemuridae; genus Varecia; species Varecia variegata. The sequence goes on along the minus strand of CM052436.1, from coordinate 138,664,313 downwards.
TTTATCTCACTCTCCCTGACTCCCAGGCCTTCTGCATCTCTCCCTTTCCATGCTGGGGCTTTTGCTCTTGCTGTGTATTTCCTTACCTAGAAACACTTTTTCACTTCTCTCATTCTAACCCTCCCTCTTTCCAAATCTTTTGCTTATTAACTCCTACTCTTCCTTTAGATTAATATTTCTTAAACTTTAGCATGCATCAGAATCACATGGACATGACAAGAATCACTTCTCAATACACTGATTCCTGGGTTCTACCCCCAGAGTTCCTCACTCAGTAGATGTGGGGTAAGGGCAGATAATTTACATTTCTAAAAAGTCTCCATGTAAGTGGCCGCTGCTGATCTGAGGAACCACACTTTGAGAACCACTGCTTTAAATTTTAGCTTATTGTCATTTCTTCTTTGAAAGACAGCTTTGGCCTCCTTAAAGGTTTTTATAGCACCAGGGATCTCTGATTTATGCAATTGTCATAATCATAATGTTATGTGCTTGATAGTTTTGTTAGGTCCAGAGCCAAAAGGGAGGCACACTAAGCCTCATGTGTAGCAAATGCTGTTTATTTTGAACATCTGGGTGCAGGTGAGTGGAGGCCAAAAAAAGTATCCATGAGAGAAAAGGAGAGAGCCTCGGGTTCTATAGAGGGTTTTTCCAGAGGGAGTGAGCAACTGGGCCAGAACAGCTGCTGTAATGCATTCTTTTCAAACAACCAGGAGGGATAAGGAAAGTAAGTTCCCTTTTTGCATTTCATTCCTTTATCTCCCTTGGGGTCTGACAAAGGCTAATACACCCCTAGGAAGGGGAAAGCGGTGGGTTTTATAGGAGGTTTGGGTGAAAGTTTGGGGAGGGTAAATTCTTTAAGTCTAACAGTTTTGGTAACTGACTAGCTCTCCACTAGAGTCTAGCTAGACTGCAACCTCATTGAGGACAGAGATCGTCTTTTTTTAAATACCATAGTATCTTTAATATATGGTATTGATAATGGGCAAATAAGTATTGAATGGTAGATAAACTTTTTATTATTAAGCATGCCTCTTAAAATATAATATTTTTTCAGTGCCTCATTTTTTTTTTTTTTTTTTGAGTTTTTTTTCCCCTCAATATTCAATGTATCATGTTGCTTCCTAGCCATCCAGGGGCCTTCTCTGTGACATCTCAGACTGGCTTAAGAATGGCCCCCTCTCCCGGTTACATATTCTTTATCCTGGAAGTGTGGTTTGAGGACCAGTAGCTTCAGCATCACCTGAAGCTTATCAGAAATGCAGACCAGGCCGGGTGCAGTGGCTCACACCTGTAATCCTAGCACTCTGGGAGGCCGAGGCGGGTGGATCGCTCAAGGTCAGGAGTTCGAGACCAGCCTGAGCAAGAGCGAGACCCCGTCTCTACTAAAAATAGAAAGAAATTATCTGGCCAACTAAAATATATATAGAAAAAATTAGCTGGGCATAGTGGCGCATGCCTGTAGTCCCAGCTACCCAGGAGGCTGAGGCAGTAGGATCGATCGCTTAAGCCAAGGAGTTTGAGGTTGCTGTGAGCTAGGCTGACGCCATGGCACTCACTCTAGCCCAGGCAACAGAGCAAGACTCTGTCTCAAAAAAAAAAAAAAAAGAAATGCAGACCTTCAGGTCCTGCTCCAGACGCACTGCGCCAGAATCTGGGCCATAACAAGGTCCCTAGCTGATTCCTATGCACTTTAAAGTTCCATAAACACTCTTCCCTCCATCAGCCTAAACATGTCCTCAGTCTAGCTTAGTATGAAAAAGAAAAGAAAAAAAAACAAAAGCCACTTGAGATAGCTGCTTCCTGTTTTCTCGGGGCCTTCTCAGCTGAGTGACTTTTGAGTCTTATCAACACCTGTGTTGCACTCCTGACAGCTGATAACTGCTGGTGTGCCCTTCCTGTGCCATCAGTTTTTCTGTTTTAACAGGGTCTTGCTAAGCCCCATCTAAGAGAAATAAGGCAGCAGAAATCTTAAATATTGTGACAGATTCATAGAGGGGAAAGACCGATCAGGGAGCTTTAAATCATACACATATTTTATTGAAAAAAATCCATTTCTACACAGTTGAGATACAATCTTATGTTCTTACACTCCATCTTCATCTCATTTCTCAGTTGCTATCTCTTTGATCCTTATTCTTCTTCCCTTTCCTCCCTCCCCTCCATTCCTGTTCTCCTTTCTCTTGCATTCTTTGACATTTTTATGGTATTATTTCATAATATATACTATCTCATTTGGACTCTCCCCTGCCATAAAATGCAGGCTAAAGAACACACATACTCATTTTCCACATGAGTAACTGTTAACCCAGGCTTCTAACACCAAATCCAGGGGTCCTTGCTGTATAAATAGGTTGATCTCTCCCCACGAATCAGAGCTGAGCATGTGTCATGAGTTAAGACTGTACAAGATTACATGTTTTAGGTGATCATACACCTCTACCATGTGAAAAATACTTCTCACTTTAACTATTAATTTTTTAATAGACTTTATTTTTGAAGAGCAGTTTTAGGTTCACAGCAATATTGAGCAGAAAGTAGAGAGATTTCCCATTTACCCCCTAATCTCACACATGAATAGCCTCTCCCATTATTAGTGTCCCCCACTAGCGTGGCTCATCTGTTACAACTGATGAACCTCCATTGACACACAACTATCACCCAATGTCCATAGTTTACATTAGGGTTCATAAAATTTTTGTGCATTCTATGAAACTGAACAAATGTATAATGACATGTATCTACTGTTATAGTATCATACGAAATAGTTACACTGCCCTAAAAACCCTCTGTGCTCTGCCTAGTTATCCCTCCCTCCCCTTAACCCTTGGCAACCACTCATCTTTTTACTGTCTCCATAGTTATGCCTTTTCCAGAATGTCATGTCATTGGAATCATATGGTATATAATCTCTTCATATTGGCTTCTTTCACTTAGTAATATGCATTTAAGTTTCCTGTATGTCTCCTTATGTCTTGATAGATCTCTCTTTTTAGCACTGAAAAATATTCCATTGTTGGGATGTAGCACAATTTATTTTTCCGTTCACCTACTGAAAGATATCTTGATCACTTCTATGTTTTGGCAATTATGAATAAAACTGCTATAAATATCCTTGTATATGTTTTTGTGTGAGCATAACATTTTCAATTTGTTTGGGTAAATACCAAGGAACACAATTACTGGATCTTATGGTAAAAGTATGTATTTTGTAAAAGAAACCACCAAAATGTCTGCCAAAGTGGGTCTATCATTTTGCATTTGCACCAGCAGTGAGAGAGAGTTCTTGAGACTCCACATCCTTGCCAGAATTTGGTATTGTCAGTGTTCTGGATTTTGGTCATTCTAATAGGTACTTACTGGTATTGCATTGTTGTTTAAATTTGCATTTCCCTAGTGAAAATGATGTGAAGCATCTGTTCTTATATTTTTGCCATCTGTATATGTTCTTTGGTAAGGTGTCTGTTAAGGTCTCTGGACCACTTTTAAATTGGGTTGTTTTCTTATTGTTGAGTTTTAAGAGTTCTTTGCATAGTTTGGATAAAGGTTCTTTATCAGATTTGTCTTTTGCAAAAGTTTCATCTCAGACTGTGCTTATAATTTTATTCTTTTGACAGTGTCCTTTGCAGAGCAGAAAATTGCAATGTTAATGAAATCCAGCTAATCAATTCTTTCTTCCATTGATCATATCTTTGGTGTTGTATCTGAAAAGTCATCATCAAACCCAAGGTCATCTAGATTTTCTCCTATGTTATCTTATAGGAGTTTTATAGTTTTGCCTTTTATACTTATGTCTGTTATCCATTTTGAGTTAATTCATGTGCATGGTTTAAGATAGATGCCTAAATTCAATTTTTACACATGGATGTCTAGTTGTTACAGCATTATTTGTTGAAAAGATTATCTTTGATTCATCATATTACCTTTGCTTCTTTGTCAAAATCAGTTGACTATATTTATGTGAGTCTATCTCTGCATTCTCTATTCTGTTCCATTGATCTGTTAGTTTATTATTTTGCTAATACCATACTGTCTTGATTGCTGTAGCTTTATAGTAAGTCTTGAAGTCAGGTGGTAACAGTCCTACTTTATTCTTGGCCTTCAATATTGTATTGGCTATTCTGGGTCTTTTCCATCTAACTATAAACTTCAGAATTAGATTTTCAATATACGCAAAATAACTTGCTGGACTTTTGATTGAGATTGCATTGAATCTATAGATCAAGTGGAAAGAACTGGCATCTGGACACTATTGAGTCTTCCTATCCATGAATATGAGATATCTCTCCATTTATTTAGTTCTTTTTTTCTTTATTTGTTTCAGCTTTATAATTTTCCTCATATACATCTTGCATATATTTTGTTAGATTTATACCTAAGTGTTTCATTTTTGGGGTACCAAAATAAATGATATTATGTTTTTAATTTCCATTTGTTCATTGCTGGTATATAGGAGAGTGATTGGCTTTTGTATATTTACAAGGTTGGGAATATATTTATAATATATTTGTATATATTTATAAGGTTGTATAGTACAACCTTGTTATAATCACTTATTAGTTCCAGGGTTTTTTGTTGTTGTTGATTCTTTTGGATTTTCTACATAGATGATTGTGGCATCTGCAAACAAAGACAATTTTATTTCTTCCTTTCTGATCTTTATACCTTCCATTTTTTTTTCTTGTCTTGTTGCACAAACTAGGAATTTCAGGACAATGTTGAAACCTAGGGCTGAAGGGGATACCCTTGCCGTGTTCTTGATCTTACTGTGAGAGCTTTGAGTTTCTTACCATTAAGTATGCTGTTAGCTGTGGATTTTCTGTAGATATTCTTTTATCAGGTGAGGAAGTTTCCCTCTATTCCTAGTTAACTGAGAGTTTTTGTCATGAATAGATGTTGGATTTTGTTAAAACCTTTTTCTGTCTATTGTACGATCATAGCCTATTGTTGTGATGGATTACTTTAAATTGATGAATTACATTAAATTGACTTTCAAATGTTGAGCCCTCCTTGCATACCTAGGATAAATACCACTATGTCATGGTGTATATTTCTTTTTATACATTGCTGGATTTGATTTGCTAATATTTCACTAAGGATTTTTACATCTATGTTCATGAGAGATACTGGTCTTCAGTTTACTCTTCTTGTAATCTCTTTGTCTGCTTTTGGTATTTGGGTAATACTATCCCCATAGAATGAATTAAGGAGCATTCCCTCTACTTGTATCTTCTGAAAGAAATTATAGAGAATTTATATAATTTCTTCCTTGAATGTGTGGTAGAATTCACCAGTGAACACACCTAGGCCTGGTGCTTTCTGTTTTGTGATATTTGTGATGGAGTTTTTGATCTCTAGCATTTAAAAATTTTTTTTCTTAAAATTCTCATCTCTCTACTTACATTACCTATCTGTTCTTGCATGCTGCCTACTTTATTCATTAGAACTCTTAGCATGTTAATTATAGTTTTTCTAAATTCTCAGTCCAATCCCCACATCCATGGCATCCTGATTCTGGCTCTGATGCCTGCTCTGTGTCTTCAAACTGTGCTTTTTTTGCCTTTTAGTATGTCTTATAATTTTTTTCTGATAATAGTCATAAATGATGTACCTGGTAAAAGAAACTTGTAAATCAACCTTTGTAATACAGCGGTAAGTTGTGAGAGAGAGAAAGCATTCCATAACCCTGTGATTAGGTCTCAGTCTTTTAGTTAACGTGTGCCTCTGGACCATGAACTTTACAAGTGATTCTCAACTGCTCTTCCTTGTTAGGTAGGAGAAAGTGTCTACAGTGGGCTGAAGTTGGGTATTTCCCTCATAGAAGTCTAGAGCTAGCTGTTGTCAGGGTTTTTCCTTTTCCCAGGTTAATCAGGTTCTAATAAAACTTTAGCAAGGTAAGCTCTGGTTAACTAGTTTCTGCTGAGAAGAGGAACAGAATGCTCTCAGGTATTTCCAAATGGTTCTTTTTCCTCCCCTGAATGAAGTCACAAGGGGGATTTTTCTTACAGATATTCACTGTGGGAACCTTAGAGTTCCAGGAGGTAAACGTCATAAAAGTGTTGGGGGAGCGGGAAGAAAGGGTGCCTTGAGATTTTTTTCTCTCAGATTTGTCCACACTGACCCTCCAAAAATTCATTACTTACAGTTTAGGTTTTTGGCCCCCAGCCCTGGTTCCCTTGGAGGTTTCAGCTCATGGGTTCCTGCTCTGGTCAGCTGCGAGTCTCTGTATTCACCTGTCAGTCTCCCCACATTTGCGGGCAGTGGTTTGCCCTGTGATATTTCTTCTCTCATAGATCTCAGAAGAGTTGTTGATATTTCAGGATTTTCAGCTTTTTACTTGCTATTAGGACAGAGTGAATGCCGGACCAGAAACCAGAGGTCTTAATCACTACTTTTTAAATGGAATATGTGTACTGAACCATCTGTACATTGTACAGCCATTGCCTTGGTCTAAGAGAAAATAAATAACCTTTAAATTTTAGTATCTCTCTTCCAAAATCATGACTGTCATCTGAAACCTTCTTAATTGCAAAAGGCTAATTTGTTTTATTTTATCCCTTGATACCCTGCCAGGATGCACAGTGGGTGCTCAAAGAAGCACTGCATGGCAGTCTCCCCTAGACTGAGGGCTCTGTAAGGTACAGACTGGGAGTTACTCTACTAGCTTGTTTCCTATTCCTGGTCTAGCCTAGTATTTAGTACCAGGGCATGCTCCACAGGTATCTTACATTAAAACTATTGTGGGATCAATGAATAATATAAAGGATGGTAATATAGAATATGCTCTTAGAATCCTAATTTTGACGTTCTTTCTGGGCTATTTCTCAGACCATCCCAAACCAAGAGTGATGTCAGATGATCACTAACTCATATTTTTACCCAAGTGAAATAGAGCCTTAGCCCTTAGGCATCAGTAACTCCTTTTTTTTTTTTTTTTCCTTTACTTGTTATACAGTAAGCACCACATGCCAGTATAACATATTTGTCAGTATTGCTACTATCATTACACTGAACAGCAATTGGTTGGTTGTGAAAGTCCAAATATTCTCCAACTTACAGTCAGGTACTGTTTCAAGGGTTGGTTGTTTTGAAACTGAACCAATTAAAGGCAATGTTATAACTAGTAGTTGAATCAAAGAAAGCATTCTGTATTAGTCTGTTTTGTGCTGCTATAAAGGAATGCCTGAGGTTGGGTAACTCATAAAGAAAAGAGGTTTATTTGGCTCACAGTTCTGCAGGCTGTTCAAGAAGCGTGGCACCGGCATCTGCTTCCGGTGAGGGCTTCAGGGAGCTTCCAATCAAGGCGGAAGGTGGAGGGGGAGCAGGTGTGTCACATGGTGACAGCAGGAGCAAGAGAGGGAGGAGGAGGTGCCGGGCTCTTTTAAACAACCAGCTCTCATGTGAATTATTAAAGCAAGAACTCACTCATTTTCCCCAGGGAGGGCACCCAGCCATTCATGCGGGCTCCACCACCATGACCCAAACACCTCCCACCGGGCCCCACCTCCAACACTGGGGATCAATTTCAACATGCCATTTCGAGGGGCCAAATATCCAAACCATATCACATTCTATGTGTCATATGACCAAACTATTGCGCATAAGCATTGTTTAAATAGTTATTTCATGAAAGAATTTGAAGATACTCAGAGACTCATCACTGATGCTTTATTATCCACTTTACCCTGGAGTCTAGTTTTAACCTCAGATTTCCCTCTCACAAAGTCTTTAATCCTTCCACTCTAAACTGGGTGATTTCTCGACTGTTGGATTTCATGGACTAGAAAATTTTTCTAAGAAAACAAAAATGTACATACTAACATAAGGTAGACAATGCTTTATTTTACCAAGTAAGATAATTGTTTAAAAAATTCATTCTACTATCCTCATTATTTCATACAAGAGAGCATCTCATATTGGCCAAACTTGATCAAAATGGCCATTTTTAACCAATCTGTAGTGACCTGGGGTACAGGTTCAGATGATACAACTCTGGTTGTCTGGAGCAACCTCAATACATTGAGAAGAAATAGTTGTTTCTGCACATTTTGAATATTTTTATTGTATTGTCTGTGCTCTTACAGGTTGTTTTTGGACTAAGATATATTAAAATGGAAGAGGAAGGTAGAGAAAAAGATGAAGATGAAAAATGGACAGGAAGGTGTATTATGGATGTGATTTACTTTTTCCATAGCTATTAGCTAAGACAGATGGTTATGGTACCTATTTATTGTATTTTGAATCTATTTCTTTGTTAGGCTACTATGAGGTTAATAATAAATGATGATTTTTCAAGATGTTAAGAATTCTAAAGCCATATATTATTGCTGAGGACAAATATGTCCTGCTTTGATATGTTGTCTTTTCAATATTTGCTTTTGAATTGCTACAGAATATCATATTAATTCTTACTGTAAGTCTACACTAGCATTTCTATATTATGGGGAGTTTGATTTAATTAGCGTAATGAAAAATACTCTTAGCAGTGATAAAATGTATGAAGACTATATTTAAGATATACTCAAATCTGTACGGACATGTTTAATAAAAAATGCCTTAAAGCAATTTCAGAACTGAAAAATCTTAGTTTATTAAGCATTAGTATTATACCCTCTGTTTTATTTTGTTCCCTGAGTTTAATTTTATCATGATTAAATTGAATCTAAAATAAAAATAAAAAAAATTGACAAAAGCCAAACACTATAATTTGTCTTATTTTAGTAAATTTCTGCTCAGACAAAAACATATATTTTAATTAATAACTGCATAGTATACCCATATTTTTAAAAAAATAATGTCACTATTTTATTAATTCACCTTTGTAAGCTTCTTAAGAGTAAAGATCATTTTGTTTTGTTTCTTTCTACCCTTCCTTCTTTTTAAATTTATTCATTGATCATTTAATTTGTTGATCTGACAAACATTTATTGAGTACCTGTTTATACTCAGTATTTACTTTCTGTAAGGGAAATAATGATGCATAAGATGTGATTCTTGTCACCAGGTACTCACTATCCAGATGGTAAAACAAGTATATGAGCACGTTCAGAAATCAAGATAAGAACCATGATAAAATATAGGATTGAATCTGCAATGACATTAAGAGGCCTGAGGACCAACACAGTGCTTGGAATACAGGGAATTCTCAGGTCTTCACTGAGTGGGTTAGATGCAAACTGAGTAATCTGAAAGCAAAGAAACATCAAACACAATCATTATTTAGCTTTTTGGTAGGCCAGGGATTATACATTTCAATGTTGTTGAAAACTCATTGCTTTGGTCTTAGGGGAAACAGTGTCAAGTCTAATATAGTTCCTTTTCAATCCTGAGCATTTATGATTCTACTATCCACTTTAGTGCAAATATTAAATAAAACATAGGATAATGCTTTAGGTTTTCAACAAAGATAAGAAACCAGTATCTTACAGATGTCCTCGCAGTTGATACAAGGGATGTGTTGAAGTTCACCAAATAAATATTGGAGTGATTTTTCAAGTAAAGGTGTAAAATATTATTCTCTCAAAACCTTCAAATCTGAGCAAATCTCCATTTATTTTAAATAATAAAGGTGTGGACGTACCAGGATCAATTTCAACATGGTGGGAGTAGGGTAATTTCTGCATGACCACACTGCTGCACTGCCCACATCTCCTCTCACTTCATCCATAGTGCCAGCTACAGAAAGCCTGGATGGCAATGTCTGTAGCAAAGGATGTGCCTCTTTTTCCTCTCTGTGTAACTGATTGCACGAGGAGTGGGCATTCGACCAAACCATATGGAGCAGATCTAAGAGACTGTTAGCCATGGTGTTGGCTCTGAAAGTTGGCACCACCATCACCAGTGATGTGAGCAAGCTGAAGTTATGAGGGAGCAGAAACCATGAGTACCCAGAAGGGCAGAGCACAGCAGACGTGCACAAGTAAGCAGAGGCAGGGGACCAGGCAGCCCTACAGTGCCAGTGCCAGTGAGGAGCTGCTTACGGCCTCCATGCTTCCTCAGCTCTGCTTCCATAAGACTCAGCTGAACTGTTTCCATGCCGTGCATGCTTTTCAAGGACCCCATATGTATCTGCTGTGTGTGTGTGTCTTTGTGTGTGTGTGTGTGTGTGTGTGTGTGTGTGTGAGAGAGAGAGAGAGAGAGAGAGAGAGGTTTATAGTCACCATAACCAAAAGAACTGCTATTCTGAAATGCCTGTCCAGTTGTGGTTAAGATTTTTCCTGCTGGAAGCCAGCTTGAACAAACACGTGCTCCTATTTGGATATCTACTGGTTCTAAAAATATCCTATTCCGTTTCCTGCAAACCCGTGCCCTGCGTGCTGGGTGTCAGGAAGGGAGGCTGGCGACCTCAGGGGAACTTTTCCAGCTGGAGTTACTTCCGGGACCTGGACACATTCCTCTCAGAAACAGGCGTATTTGTTTTGTGTAAATAAAAGCTAAATTATTGCTTCATTGGAAAGGTAGAAATATTTAGTATTTAACATCCTGGTTTATTATAAAAAGAGCTGACCCCTCCTTTATTGTTTCAGGTAAATTTTAATCTATCTGCATTAGCAAAATTCAGTAAAAGGTGGCAAGCTGAGCCAGTATACCAGGACCACTTGGGAAATCCTTGGTCTCTGAAAACAGTACAGCTGAATTAAAATATGACTTCATGTCATACTTTCTGTGTGATATTTGGTATATAATGCTCCCTAGGTATCAGTTTTCTCATTTGGTAAATGCAGTTTTCTGCTTCTTGGAATTGTGATGGGTAATATGTTATATAATTGTTAAGGTGAGTTCAGGAACCAGGGTCCTAGATTCAAATCCCAGCTCCCCTACTTTTTAGCTGTGTGACCACAGGCATTATATTTTGTGTATGTGACGGCTTTGTGCTCCAGCTTCCACATCTGCAAAATTGAAATAACAATAGTACCTGTTTCATAGGCTGCCATGACAAGCAAATACCACTGAACGTTTAAAGCACTTGATACAAAGCCTGGTAGCCCCCGGCACATAAGACAAGCTCAGAAAAGTGTATGTATTTACAGTCAGTATTTTCTGTTATAAAGTGCTTTGTAAATTCCACAGCACTGTACACATGTGATCATGTTTAAACAAAGGTTTCTTGAGACACAAAATGATATATTCCAAGTTAATCCTCAAAATGCCTACAGTTGATAACTTGCTAATGGGTTAGTCTATAATTTCTATCTTCTTACATAAAGACCAGATAGGTAGAAATGGTCGAGAAATACGCTCTCCTGGGGGACTGAGCAGGCACATGAAAAAGCTTTTATCACCGTTGCCAGACTTGCAGGTCGAGAGAATGCATGCGTTTCTAAGGATTTTAACTTGGCACCTTTCATGGACACTAAATTTACTCTGAAAAGAAAAAAAAAAACATTAAAAGTATCTGTTCGTTTTGTGCTAGTGGAGGTAGTAGAGAATGGTTCTTTTTGGCACTCTTGAATTTTCTTAAGCCCTTTTTCCTCCTCCAGGCAGGTAAGAGGCAAGATAATTGATGAGGCTTTCTGCTTCCATGCACTCGGGTATTTCTAAAGTAAGTATGAAACACTGGAAATACAATTCGTCTTAAAATATCATTGGAAAAAGAGAACAAGGAAGAAATCTCCAGATTCTTTTTTTTTTACTCAGCATATTATTTTATGTAAATCTAATTCTTTTTGCAGTGCTAAAACAGGTATTTTATATGACTTTGTGATCAAAAGGAGAATATTTCATAAAATTTCCTTTTTTGCTTCACATGTCTTCTGTCTTATTAGTGAGGCAGATTCTGTCTAAATTGTTAGAGATGGGAGACCTCAATAAATTGTGGCTTTTACATCTATCCCCTTTTCCTTAGGAATTTCTCTGTGTCATCAATACTGATGGATGGGACAATACTTACTAATCTATTTCCATGATCATTTACCTGCAGCCAACCATTTCCTTTTTTTATCTTCATGGGATTCCTTTTACCAAAGTTTTCCTAAGAAGGCAGGGAATTTTTTTTCTGGTATCCATTAAACTTTGCCATGCTAAATGTCAACACCAGACCAGCAGCATCAGCATCACCCGACAGCTTGTTAGAAATGCAGAATTCCATGCCCCACTCCAGACCTACTGAATCTGAGTCTGCACTTTTAAAATGTAGCTACACAACTGGTGTGCACATTAAAATCTTTAAAGTGCTATTTTAAAAATATTAGAATCCATCTTCTCCAAACTTTCACAATGTGTCTCCTTAAGCCAGGATGATGGAGTAGATTAGTATGTTCCAAAATTAAATTTGACAATAGATGTTACAAGATGAATGGTATATTAGTTTTCTATTTGCTGCTGTAACAAATTATCTTAAACTTAGTAGCTTAAAACAATACAGGTGCATTATTTTACAGTACTAAGAGTCAAAGTCCAAAATATGTCTCAGTGGTCTAAAATCAACGTGTTGGTGGGACTATATTCCTTTGGGAGACTCTCAAGAACAATTTATTCCTTGCATTTTCCACATTCTAGAGGCTGCCGCCATGCCTGCACTCACGGCCCCCTTGCATTTTCAAAGCTGGCAGTGTAGCACCTTCAAATCTCTCTCTCTCTCTCTCTCTCTCTCTCTCTGCTTCTGATCCACCGATTTCCGTCTTCCATTTAAAATGACCTCTGTCATTACTATTAATCCACTAGATCATGCAGAATAATTTTCCCATGACAAGGGCAGCTGATTAACAATCTTAATTCCATCTGAAATCTTAATTCTCCTTTTCCACATAAGGTAACGTATTTGCAGAATCTGGGGAGTAAGGCTTGGGCATCACTGGGGTGTCATTATTTTGCCTACTACAAACAGGATCTGTGACTTCATAAATTTAGGTGAGGTTGATTAGGCATAATTAAGAATGCACCTTTTCTGGAGAACTTCTTAAAATCTTTATTATATTAAAGTTGCATTATGAAACATCAATGGTGAGATATTCTGTGACATGTTCTCCCAATGTATTTGGCCACAGTACTCTTTTATTAACATCTTCAAGAAGAGGGGTACTCATTTGGGAAATGTGGACCAGAGCAATTTACATCCACCCTTTCCATTCTGTCGGAGGTTTAACCAACATGCAATGAAGCTCTGGGCTTTGAGATTTAGAACTCAGTTTTTATCAGCAAACCTAATCTCACGTAACTTTCATTATAGGCAGATTACTCTTTATTTAAGTCCTGCTTGGTTTACTGGAAACCCTTCATTCACAGCTTGAGCCTACCACTTACTAGTTACATGGGCTTGATTTTAGTCTCTCTAACATCAGTTTCCAAGTTCTGAGTTGTGGGGCATTGTAAAGACTCTGGGTATTAGAGTCAGACGGTCTAGGTTAGAATTGTAGCACTGGCTATTTCCTAGCTGTGTGACCGAGAGAAAGGTATTTAACCTCTTTGTGCTTTGGTTTTCACATCCATAAAATTAAGGCAAGAGTAGTTTCAACCTCATAAAATTTTTGTGAATTTAAATTAGATAATACATATAAAGAACTTGATGTAAAGTGTGGCACACACTAAATGCTCAATAAAAGCTTTGATGAGTGCTTTTTTGTCTCTGTTATTAAAAATAACTATAAACAACCCAGTTCAATGAAAACAATAAATAGTATACAAGGATAAGCCCAGTTTCTCATGAGGATGTTGATTTAACAGATATGAAAGAGTGCTATTGAAATAGGCACTAAAAAATCATAACTTAAGATTTACTATTATATGCAAACCAAGGAAAAAGATTTGGAAAAGCATTTGATTAAATAAAGAAGAGTTGAGTTTAAAGACTTTGAGAACATCCTACAGCAGAAATGTTTTCATCAAGAATATCATTTTCAGATGAATCACTACACAAATATAACCTATGCGAGCCCAATTCACTAAAGTATTCTTTAAAGTTCTATAGATGAATTTTTATGGCAGTTAAAAAGTTCACAAAGAAGAATTATTGACACACATAAAACACTTTAGCAGTTTTTTTTAAAGAAAATAAATGGGGTTCCTGACCTGATATTTTATTTTGAAATTCTAATAAATCCAGTTTTATATGAAAGTTGATTCAAACAACATATTAATCAAACTAATTGAGAAGATTAGGTCTTTTCTTAAAAGTGCTGTCTATACCTTTGTAAAGTGATAGTTCAAATATAACTGCAACAGCAGTGTCAGTATCTTTCCTGAGAGGAAAAAACATCATCAGGAATCTTAATTTGTCTCTATTGCAGCCTAATAACTCAATTAAGTTGTGATAGAAAAATGAGCTTTGAAGGAAATTGAGAGAAACACACTAATTTCCCCAGGTTTAATTAGCTAAGTAGAAATCACAATACTCATAATCACAGATACATGTAGTTACAAAATACTGATTATCCAAGTACCAGAGTGTTTGGCTTCAGGAGTTAGGATTGTGTAATGTGTGTGTGTGTGTGTGTGTGTGTGTACCTATGTGAGCTGTCTCTCGGATCTGCACAATAGCGCAGAGGACCGATGTTAACAGTTAAAATGGACAGATCAATTTAAAAATCTCAGTACGACATCACATAATTAATAGAAGGATTATGTTGTCAGCTTTGAATAGGGAGATCTAGTTTGGGAAATGTTAGACCAGATGAATTTCCAAATTGTGACCTCTTCTGACTATTTATTACAATTTAGAGTTAATCAACTCTCAGTAGAGCACTGGGCAAGAAACCTAAGACTGACTTTTCATTTTTCTGTCTTAGGTTTATTCCAAGCCATGGCTGTTGTTATGTTTTCTTTATCATGATGGAGTGAATTATTTGTGTTATATAATTCAACCTAGTTTTGAAATCAGGTTTAATTTACCTACTGGTTAGTCTTAGGCAAATCACTTTTCACCTTCCTATGCCCATTTATAAAACAAAACAGTTAGTTACTTTAGAGGCATACTTTGAATTCAAAGTAAATCATTTTATAATTCCCTCCTCTATATCAGAAAATAATTTTCAATAATAATCATACAATGAAAAAGTAAAAATAATGATGGTCAGAAAACAGTTGTAAGCAGTGAAAGTCTTATTTCATTTCATATGTATACTCAAGCTTGTAATAAATTATAAAAAATAGATACACAAATTAAGTATTACAATGTAGAATAGGAAAACAGTAAGATAAATTTTAAAGACATTATCTTTTTTAAAAGGTGAGAAAATGTATAACCATATATAGGTACAGGTTGGCTTGTTACAGTAATAAGTAGTTTCTGTCTTGAGGCTTTCACTTCTGACAATTAGTCAATTATTTTGTAAAAATTGATCTTCTTTGTATAAACATGTTAGATTGACAGCTTAGCCTGATTTGCTCATTTATATTTGTTCAAAGCTGATCAAAGAGTGCTTTTAATTAATTTTATTTTGAAAAGATTTTTTTTTTTTTACGTAAGGAGCAACAACCATACAAATAGGAGAAGTTTTAAGGATAAGGATAATTTTGGCCAAAATTCATGAAATTCCTATTTCACAATAAATTCCAGAAATTGCCATCCCATTATGTTTTATTTTTCTGGGATTGATTTTTCAAATGTGTCCACATCTGGAAAATGTCCTTTAAAATATCTTTGTCCAAAAATTCATTATAGATTTCTATTATATTTTTAATACATTCTGAAGTGTTCTGTTTTTGCAAAATTAAAGAAGATGATGAATGACATCAAACAATGACATTGATCCATTACTTTAGAATGACCATATTGAAGTATTTCATGTTATGTTGCATCATCTTCACAATTACTGTGCTCTCATTATTTCAAATATAATATTTAAACATAAAAATATGTAATATGAGATTTGCAGGTATTCACTAAACCCAACATGAGACTGAATGATTCCTCTTACGAACTTACTCTTTTTTTGGTGGGAAGGAAATTGGGTCTTGCTCTGTTGCCCAGGCTGCAGTGCAGTGGTGCAATCATAGCTCACCATAGCCTCAATGCCCTGGGCTCAAGCGATCCCACCTGAGCATCCTGAGTAGCTGGTGTGCAACCACACCAGACTAATTTATTTATTTATTTTTTATTTTTATACAGATGGAGTCTTGCTATGTTGCTCAGGCTGGTCTTAAACACCTGGCCTCAAGTGATCCTCTTGCCTCTGAACTTAACTTTTGAAATGAACTTGAGTAACTGAATCTGCATGAGTTGGAGGCCAATTGCTTATATGGAGTTCTCCGAGTTCAATTCTGTGTGGAATATCATGTTTCTTGAGAGATAAGCAATAAAAGTGGTGTTAATATAAAGCTTATGTATGTGTTACTAAAACTCAGCAGTAACTGCAGCACTTGTTTAGAACTTAGACTAAGTGTCAGCAAACTTTGACCTGCAGCGTTAACTTTGTCCAGTCACCTATTTCTAAAAATTTTTATTTATTTATTTTTTTAGAGATGGGGCTCACTCTGTTGCCCAAGCTAGAGTGTAGTGGTATGATCACAGCTCCCTGAAACCTCAAACTCCTGGGCTCAAGTCATCCTCCTGCCTCAGCCTCCTAAGCAACTGGGACCACAAACACGAGCCACTACACTGCACCCAGATTTTATTTTTTTCTTTTGTAATGACCATTTGCTTACATGTTGTCAAGGGCAGTTGGCTGTTTTGGGCTACAACAGAGTTGATTAACTATAACAGAGACCATGTGGCCTACAAAGTCTAAAATATTTACTATCTGGCCCTTTACAAAAAAAAAAAAAAAAAAAAGTTCACTGACTCCTGACTTAGACCAAGAAAAAATTTTTAGAAGAATCGTTTTTTTTTCCTCTGATGTTATAGAGAATTGCTATCATAGGGTTAAGATAAAAGGCTTTTATAGTTGTTTTTTTTTAATTCCCTGCAAACAGTGCACCTTTTATTGCCTGACCATTCCCACCACCCCCTCTCAGGATGCCTCTGTCATTGTGTGATTTTACTGAGGGAAGATCATACGCGAATATCAGATAGGGCCTAGCACATAGTAAACCTTCCCTGATTATTATTAGTGTGATTTCCCTTTGAAGAGCACAAAAGCTGTACATTAAAAGGGGAGGTGGTTCAAAACGTGCAGGTCATAGAGGAATTCCAGGCTGAGGGTAAGACGTATGGTACAGTGTGCATACTCACAACAGCCATACAAATTTCTATACCCCAGAGGGCTAGGCTGGATGGTGTGCATTCTAGGGCCTACTGCAATTTCAGATGCCTCTACTTTCCAAGCAGTACTTTGCCTTTTTGGTTGCAGTGTGATGCCAATTCCCTATTGAAAAGTCAGCTCTAACCTTGATCTGATAGAAAGAGGGGAGTCTTGATCCTTTATGCCTTCCCACCCATCTATTTACCATAGTTATTTATGAAATACTCTCCTTCCCATTTATCTCTTAGAGTAATTTTTGTAGCACAAGGTGATTTCAGTGTGGGTGGATACAGCTTTTGGAATGTAAATCCATGGGGCATCTTTAGCAGGTAATGTGGCTATGCCATGTGTATATAGCAAGTCACTTTAAATGTGGATTATCATATGCATTCCTTTGATTTCTTTAACTCACAATGTTACCAAATAAGTAGCAACCTAGCTATGATCCTAGTCTCTAATAAAGATATTTTAATGAAAAGAAACATGTACTTTCCCCTCTTGGGAAGAAAATTTTCCAGAGCTAGCTTAATGCTCAGAATTTACATAATCATAAAAGTGATTACTTAGTGTAACCTAAATCAAAACCCATACTCATTGTTACCAGATTACAAGTTTTTTCTTAATATTTTGCATTAAACATTTAACATTCGGTTGATTAGGCAGTATTTTGTGTAATCATATTTGAAGATGTAATTTGGCATTTGTGGGGCCAATTGAAGATCACATGATTTCTGACATTATACTCTGGGGAGAAACTGTGTGATTCTAGAAGTATTCATCTCTCACATTCTGTCCTTGTGGGCGTTGCTCTGGCACTAACCTGGAACTCTTTATCAGAAGCAATTGTTTTGCAGACCCAGCTGTTTCAGAAGTATTGGTTTTATTTTTATGCATGGAACATAGCCTTCTCATTAATTTTTATTTAATTTACTAAATTTCAATAACCCTTTGAATATGTAATGGCAAAGGTGAAAATAATATCTTCTCTCATTCTTTTTTTTTTTTTTTTTCTCAATTTTTTTGTGACCTGAAACATAAAGGCTTAAAAACTGGTCAGGTTTTATCCAATCACTCATGTCTCTCTCTGAGAGTTGAGGATATCTGCATGCATATCTCTCTCTCTTCTTTCAAGACTGTTGCGAATGGTTGATCAAATTTATATCGAGGACATTAAAGGTGTGATTTTATTTATTTCTCTTTTGAATACAGTGTGTTTGAGAATAAAAAAATCATTTCTATGATCAAAACAGAATAAAAATAAATATGTCACAAAAGACAAGTATATTTGCGAATACTGTGAGAAAAATAAATGTTACCTTAGTCTAATACTAAGAGTTAGCACCTTCTTAGGACTGGACTTTGGCTTGATCAGGTACAGCCTTGAATAAATCCCTTGGGAGATGGCTGCAGCTGAATCAGTCCTGATTCCTGCGTAGAGGGGACTACTCCTCTCACCCCCAAGACCAGTGTGGTGATCCAGTGGATGGACGTGAATAAAGCTGATTTTTAGAACAATCCTGTCAGTATGCCCACATCTGTTTTGCAATTGAGTACACTAAACTCATCTGGAGAGATTTACTACAGGAAATTCTTCAAACTGTCAAGTGTGACCTAAGGACCTAAGTATTGAATTTCCTAGCTTGATAGCCCCTTTTGTGGCTTGACTTCTTGTGGGAATTCTCTAAAGAAAACAGAAAGAGGATGAATAACACTTCTCCAAGAGCAGACCAGTAAACTGGAAGAAGGAGAAATCTGCTTCAGATGTCTTGTTCTATCCAATGCATTTGGAAAGCTCAATGAACTCTTTGCCCTCTGCTGTTATCAGTATAATTCATCTTCTGGGACTTGGGAAGCATTCATAAAGAGCCATCTGCTTGGATCACAGAGATGATGATTGTGATGTTAGCTAGCAACCTTCGTTTACCTTTTGTGCTTGAAGCATAAACTGGGAGAAAGCTTTAAATATTGGACTCTTCAATGAGGAAAGGAAATAATTTTCTCTGAGTTTTCTGAAAAATGGTGAGGATGACACTTCTAAAGCCATTAAATGCTGGATTCATTTGTTTCTTCTTTGGTTTGGGACATACACACTGATAAATAGTAAGGTTTCTTTAACAATAATAAATGCTCAAATTTTTACGAGATGGCACTTATTGACATGTGTACTCCTGCAAGTGTTAAGAGACGTACTAGTTTGCTGTAGGACTGATATATCTTAGCAGAGCCACTAAGAGGAAGACAGCAGAGAGCTGCAGGAAAAGGTGCTGAAAAATAGCAGAATTCTTGATGCTCTATTTACCTTTTAGCATGCAGAGGTCACTAATTCAATGACAGCTAATCATATTACATAACTCTAATGTTGATATCCAGCCTGGCAAACTGTTACCCAAATTGATAGCATAATCATATGAAAGTAATGCTTTCTTTATATTTCCTTGCAAAGTTAAATAAATTCTCTGTATTTAAACATTTCATTTAGCATATAGAACAAGCCTGGAGATCTGAGTATAAATTATCCCCATTCCTATTGACAGGATAAAGACAATCTTTCTTCTCTGAGGATATACAAAGGGATATGCTTTTGTTTGGATGGGTTGAGTTAAAATATCTGGCACTGATTCGCAAAATGAAAAGACACTAGTACAAAAGAATTAACAAAAATGTTCACCGTTCAGAAGAACTTGATAGCATAGAAGACCACAAAGGAGTTACAAGCATTCAATTCATTCTGTTTTATTGACTCAGTGGGAGAAATGTGATGCAGGAAAGAGTGAGGGGTGGGAGGTGAAGGAAATCTCATCAGAATTCAAAAGAGTTAATAGGAAAATAGCTCTGGACTGAGGGTCGGGTGTTTTCAATTTTTGTCCCGGTACTGCCTTTAGCTATGTAGCATTGAACAAATCAACTTAATTCCCAGGCTCCAATCACCTCATCTATAGAATGGACCAATATCCCCTATTCTGTCCATCTATTGTATTACTTGGTGGTGTTCAAATAAGAACAGAGGCCTTACAAATGCTTTGGAACCAATAACAGCTGTTATTGTGGGGGAAAGGCACAGCTTTAGTAAGAGAAAAAAACAATGAAGAATGATATGAGCCACTTAGTAATTGATTCATGCAAAATTGTAGTAAATAGATGATTTTTTTAATTACTGTAGCTTAGTACTTCAAGAAATGTACGTGCAAATTACTAAAAAATTTGCAAAGGTAAGAGCATCCTCAGACCCACTGCTCTAGAAGTGCAATGAAATAGTTTTTATTTATTTATATGCCTGCCCTAAACTCCCACTGAATTTGAAGTTCTCCAGATGGATCCCATGGACATGCTATCCTCTTGCCCCTTAATTGTCAAGATTTAAAATGAATGATAAAATATACCTGCTCTATTTCCCCCACACATGTATCTAGGTGAGAGTTGAATAAATGAAAACAGTAGCTTGGAAATACTAGCCATGGGTTAGCCTCATGAACTGACCTTTTTACTGTCCAGGGATGCATCGTGGGACATTCTTACCGAGGAGCTTAGAGATAAGTGACAATTGATTCTGATTGCCAAGGCTGCTCAAGCCACAGGGAAAACCAGTGACTATAAAAAAAATCAACCAATTTCTTAGTTCTTGTTCAGGGAAAGGAACAGCTTGCCTTCCAAAGGCTTCCTGAGTCACAGCACATTCTTGATTAACCCACTCATGACCTGCCAAGGTACCAGCTGTTGAGAAGAACCTGGTGTTTCATATTGGGATTTGGGTTGTAAGCTAAACTCAGAGCATTTGCAGAGGTCATCACAGTCTTGAAAGAGAATTAAAAAGAAAAATTGTTAGTGTATATCTCCGTGTGAGTGAGATGTTTGATTTTATGTTGATTTCTATGTCCCCAGCAACTAAGAGCGCCTGAAACATAGCAGTTACTTAGTAAATATTTTTTAAATGAATGCATGAATATAAAAATGGCAAAGAAAGTAACTCACAGAGCAATATCACAAACTAAAGGTGTATAAAATCAGGAATCAAACAAGCATAATTTCAGCTTTAGCCCCGATGCTGAGTTGGTTGATCACTTCTCCTTTGTGGACCAGTTTCACCATCTGTAAAATGGGAGGGTTGTACTAAGTGTTCTTTTAGTTCTTAGGTTCTAAAGTCAAGTTAGCTAGAATATACACAGCTCTGCCCAAGATTGCTTTAATCCTCAATGTGTCCCAAAGTATGCAAATTTGTCTCAGGCAAAACAATACCAGTGAAATTCCTGACCACATTTTGCTGAGATTTGCTGTCCAATATTTCTTGGCTGAAAGATACGATGGACTAACTTCTTATTAGCATGTGCAAATAGCACGTGCATTCTGTGCAGAAGAGCAGTTGTGGTCCTCACCAGCAGGGCATAAGTAGAGAGTTCCTTGTCCAAGCATACAGTTTTTTGGGATGTGTCTTACAAAGTGTCATGCAATTTAGCCCCCACACCACCTGCCTCACCTCTGCTCTGTGTTATACTTCGCTGAAGCCAAGCTCATCTCCACGCTCCCCCAGATGCTGTCTATGTTCTGGCTGCTGAGCATTTTCCTGGGTGTTCATCTGTCCTTCCTTCCCACCTTCCTTCTTTCTTCTCTCTCCCCTTGCAATCTAGAGAGGGATGCAGTTATGTCAAAGATTATGCAGAGAGTTAGCAGCTAAGAAAGATCAAGAACTTTGAACTCACAACTGTCAGGCCTCCAACAAATGTGCCTCTATCATCAAAATCTTTGCCCACTCCTCTCCCAACCCCAGGAGCTGCTTCTAATTTCCAAGTGACTTACCTGGTCACACCCTCTTCCCCAGCTTCCCCACCGCCATGGTGCTCCCTGGGGTCTCTGCAGATTTGTAATTTTCTTGACTTTTTTTTTTTTTTTCACATTCAGGAATTTTCTCTGCCTTCTATATTGATCTGGAAATTCTTTGAAGGCTAAGATCATTTCGGACGACGTTTAATTGCAAATAACAGAAAACGGACTGCTGCTAGCCCACACAGAGGTGTTTCATTTTCTCCCCTATCAGGAAGTAGGTAGTTGCTGACACTGTTTGTTCTGCTCAGTGATGTGTGACGTCAGAGACTCTGGTTCCTTCTGTTTTTCTAGTGTTAGCCTTAGGTTTTCATCCCTTTGCTTGTGCCTAGTGGTGCCGAGAGAACAGTAAAAGCTACAGCCATCACAATATACACCAGGCTGAGGAAAAGCCCTGCCAGTTTCTCTCTAGACAGCGAAAGTTTTCCCAAAACTGTCTCGAGCAAATTTGTCTGTTTCATGGGTTACATGGTCATTTGTACTTGAAAAGAGGCTGGGAGAGTGGGAAACAGCATTGACCCCTTTGGCTGTGAACAGCTTGGGACTGTTCACCTCACCACCCTACGCAAAACTAGGAATCTATTAGCAAAGGTGGGAGGGGGAATGGAACATTGAACCAGCTTATTTACAATGACCTTGACCTTTCAAATTTGACCCCTCTCTTCCCTCACAGATGTATCCTTCCTTCCACAGATGTGAAACATACCATCTGAGATTGAACTTCTTCCATAAAACCTTTTCTGCTTCCTCTAACAAGATGCATTATATTCATTGTTATCCCCTTGTATATAACATGTATCTTCCTCTCCTCTTAATTTATAAAGTATCTGAGCATAGCATGAAGTCTTAAAAGAGGAAAATCTTGGTATTCTCTGCCATTAAATTGTGATTTGGGGTGAGTTACTTCCCAATGGCTCTTTCCTCCTGCCCATAGGGTGGTGTAATCATTAAATGTATTTATAGATAAAAAGTACTTGGAATGGTATCTGACATGTAGACAGAACTCAGTGAGACTCCATCCTTCAACTATGACTAATATTATCTCTGTTAAACTCTTTGGACTTCAGTTTCTCCATTTGTAATGGAGAATTGGCTGAGGTTATTCTAAGGCTCCTTCTATAGCTTATATATATATTACTTCTTTTAAAAAAATCTACAGAGCCTCTCTCAAAATACAGTTTCAATAAATATTTGCTAAATTAAAATTGGCATATCTAAATAATAGAGCAATCATCAGTAGAACTGTGTTGTATACAAGCTCTTACAGGTTTCAAATTGCAAATTTTAAGTTGTTTTCTATTGCTTCTGCTTAAAAGATGGAAAAGCATGTATAAGGATTTGGGAGAGAAAAGTATTTTATTGGAAATCATCTGTGGTCTGAGTCCTGAGTTTCCTCTTGCAGTTACAGACCAGTTTTCAGCTCCAAATCAAGAGGCAGATTAATATCTGGGACTCAAATTCTTTCCAATGTCTCAGTAGCTTGTATCTCCTCCAGCCACTGACCATGGGCATTCTTCGTCAGCTGAGGTGCCATGAAGGGAGTTGTCTAGCTATGCTCTGGCTCTTCCATTGCAACATTTATGATGAGACTGCCCCTACTACCTATGTGTTTGCTCTTCACATAAGTAAAAATTAATTTGGCAATTGCAGCACCAACTGGCACTATCAAACTCCAATCAGTTTTCTCCTGTCAGAGGAGACTGCATTGTGGTGAGTTATCAACCTTATTGAAAATTAAGCTAACTGACGTTGAAACATCAGGGGTGTGTGTGTGGGGGTGTCTGTGTTTACGGTTCCACTTCTTGCTTATAGACACATGGGACCAGCATTATTTCCTCACAATGACACCCTAGGTCTGAATCGAATGCTTGAGTTGAAGTCATCTACATACAAGTGAACTTTTAAACCTGCCATATTCTCTTAGGGATCGCAGGCAAAGGAACTGATTATCTTTCCAGCAGGTACAACTCAAGCCTTCCAAGAGCAGAAGATCAAAACAGCATACTTATTTCTCTTTCTCTGTTTTCCAATCTTCTTTCTTTTTCACATTTTTAGTTTTATGAACAGGTTTATTTGCATTACCGCGTTAATAGCCAGTGTTTTCTGCGGAGTTGTTTGATTTTGCTCACCTGTGGGCAGTATTCTGCAAGCGACGGTGGGCGTCTCAATTGTGCGATCATGAAACTTCACACATGGGTTCCTCATGCACCGGGCGAGCCCTTGGTCTGCGAGTGCAGACCGTCCCTCCACCCATCACGGTGCCTGATGGACTTTGCCCCAGTTTGCTGAACCGCTCGGCTGTAATCGAATCCTCATGGGAAGCTGGGTTTCCTTCCAGAATTATTCCCTGTCTCCCGTGGAGAAGGCGGTAACGTAGGCATTGCTTCTTCCCGGCAGCCCCGGGACAGTTCGCAGGCGGTTTCGTCCCTCGTCCTCCACGGTGCTCTCCAGACTCGGGGGAATCTGGCGTTGAGGCCGTGGTCGCCATCGCCCAGGCATGCTCCTGTTGCTCCCTCTGCGTCGTCGTAAGCTTTAGAACAACGTATAACGACCCACTGCTTCTTTCCTTTTCCCTGTGTCACCTTCCCAAGAGCTCCCCAAGAAAGCGTGGCTAGAACATCAATGTACAAATCCTACTTCTACCTGAGCGGGCTACGACCCATATGGAGACACTCAAGGGGAGTTTCTCTCACTCAAACCACCGCAGCGGCTTCACCTGGAGCAGTGCGGCCCGAACCAGCAGCGTGGGCAGCACCAGGGACTTGTCAGAATGGCAAATTCACAGGCCGTACCCACACCTCCTCAGTCAGGAGCTCTGGAAGCGGGAACCAGAAATATGTGTTTAATAAGCTCTCTCTGTGAGTGTGAATTATTTTCTTTTTTGTTTGTTTGCTTTTGTAAGGCTGGTGGTGGGCACCCCTCCCCTCCCTAATGGAAAAAGAAGCAGCCCACGAGACCTGCTGAGAACAATGCCTGCAAGGCCCAGCTCAGTTAAAGGATGACCACACCTGGATGGTTACCCTGATAAGAGTC